>WIPJ01000447.1:927122-1053011 GCA_018155075.1 Cassiopea andromeda
AGGGAAAATCATGCAGAATCAGGGAAAATCATGGAGAATCAGGGAAAATCATGGAGAATCAGGGAAAATCATGGAGAATCAGAGAAAATCATGGAGAATTAGGGAAAATCATGGAGAATCAGGGAAAATCATGGAGGATCAGGGAAAATCATGAAGAATCAGGGAAAATCATGGAGAATCAGGGAAAATCATGGAGAATCAGGGAAAATCATGGAGAATCAGGAAGAATCAGAAAGAGATCACGCTACGTCGACTGGGTATTCTATCATAAGTTTCTAGACGTTTTTTGGGCATGGCTTGGTGTGACTGGGTGTGACTCCTTGAGCCTAAGCATAAATATGGCAAAACAGGTTTTTTAGTAGACATCCCGTATTGAAGGTTGTTTTATCGGATAACAGGAATTACACATCACAACGGAAGTAGTACAAAATGACTTTGTCAAAAATATGAACTGAACAGTACACACATCTTTCGAACTTTAAAAGACCAATGAATTTGAGAAGTCGAGGCAGCTGTTTGAAATCTATTAGCAATCACCACTTAAGCAAAAATAGATTTAATGAATGACTTACCTTTCACTGGTCTTCATAATAGCTACTACCAGAAAAATAGCACACAAGTGCAATTATAGATTGTTTACTGAAAAATGTATAAACACAGAACTCGCTTTTAATTCTTCCATAAGTACTTTTGTATCCTTTTCGACAACGGGTATGATCGCTTTCATGAACTTGGAAGTGATACTACGGCTGCGAGCGACTTTTCCTCAGTTACTAACCGAGGCTGTACGCTAGGAACATTTTGTGCGTCCAATCCCATTGTTTTTGCAGATTAATGAGGAATTTATTGGTTAAAATGGAGCATTTTGATTGGTTGAACGCCGTCCAGGGTATTCACTGCGTATTCGTGACAGATTTAATTTTAACATGAAGTACTTCTTTCTCTCCTAAGGCCTCACAGCTTGGCTGGCAACAGAGATCTTGTCTTCTGTCGTCAGCAACGAAAAAGAAGTTCTAGCATGGTTGATAGTGAAGATCGTCGTCAGCAACAAAAATCTTTTATATGTGTTTCCCGCACACTGCAAGTTTTCGTCGCCAGCGACAAAAATCGTCGTCCTCAGCAACGAAAATCGTGCTGTGTGCGCTAGGTTTAACATTATAGTTTCTTATGTTTTCTGAAAATTATAGGGTATTCAGTGAATACCTTGAATACCCTGAGGCTACGCCACTGCCCTTCCTAACAAAATCAGAGAAATTTTATTTCTCTTGAATATTTATGCAACCCAACTAATGACTGTACATGGTACATGGCAGTATTTATTAATTTAGTTGAATAGTAGGACATAAAAAAATATGAAACTCAAAGTCTACTAAAGTAATATTATTTTAAACATGCTTAGAAAGAATATTCACTGACAAGTAGCAGACTGATAGGGAGCCAGGGACGCCAGCAAAGAGTTTTGAAGGGGCGCCGGAGAAGAGAAAAGGGCGCTGGAGCAGGCAAAATATCACCAACAAATAAAGACGATTAGATTAGCCCTGGAAGTGAGCATCGCATTCCAGTCGTAGAAGAAAGAGGAAAGACACTAAATCAGATACCAGCTTGACAAGGAATTCGAGTTAGGTGTCAAACCATTTCAGGAGATGAATAAGCAGATTTAATACAAAATTTATAGTTAACTTTCATTGTATATCTAGCCATATTTCAGCGTCATTGTAACTTTCTTTACAACTAGCAAGTGAACTTGAGGGCACTTAGCTGCAATGCCTAGTAAATTCACCAAGTAAAGTGCTTATCGAAGGAGAGCCCTTGGTCCTGCAATCAAACTTGTATCTGGCTCAATAGGAATAACAAACTTTCTTTCATTTCAGTTTATTGCTGTGTAAAACACGGAAATATTTATATATATGCATAAGCAAATCTCTCCAGCTTCTGGATACAGAATTCGTTTACTAGCATGAGTTCCATAAACTGGCAATGATACTATTAATGAATGCAAAAGAAGTATTTTTGTCGAATATCCTAATGATGAAGAAGCATCAGACCAAATCGAAACATGTATAGCTAGAGAAGGTTTACTGTACTGAACCATCCAATTTAAAAGATTCCGATGAAAGCATGTATTCCGTCTCTTACTAGAATTCAATGATAAACAAACTGTATGTACTACTCTCCAAAAGGGCTTTTTCCAAAGTTCTAGAGGCTGTGACCTTAAAAAATTTGTTGCTTGCTCTGCTCGCGTAGTCAAATCCCCAGTTTTCTACTTTAGTGATGCATTTAATGTAAAACTTTTCCAATTTCAATTTTTCATGAATTTGGAGGAACCCCAGTCCTTACCACAGCGGCTAAGTTATTTGAGCACTTCCATTTGTGTACAGTTTTATGACATTTGATGGCCAACAATGTTGTTTCAGCCATAGTACCTATCGTGGCTACGAAGCAATCACCAATTAGCAGTTGTTTAGTTCTTGATGAATGGGGCACCAAAAAAGTTGTTGGCTACCCCTATCAGAAATAGCCAACCCACTACTGCCTCTGACTAAGTATCTGCGAAATCTTTTCGTTACTTAGTCAGGAAAAAGCATAATATTTTAGAATAAATCAGGGAATAATGTATATATTTTCATTCCATTAATTAGGCAAAACTGTGCAAATTATACGACAAATCAGAGAACTTTTTGCCACAAAAGCTGTACGAACCTTTTACTATGTAACGTACCATAGGTAGTTGGGAAGCACCCTCCTTGCTTCATTTACAACAGAAGTGCTTAACTATAGGCCCGACCAAACTGAAGTCCAATCAGACATATCTCAGCATAGATACTTCTAATTTTTCAATGTGTCCTTCCTACCGTCTTTTGTATCATCACTTTCCCCAGAAGATCCGTGAAGCGGCAGAAGCCAAGTGTACCTGATGGTCAAGAATTTTGGTCCAGAATGAAGAAGTGAAGTAGACTAAGCACACTGTTTTACAAGAAAAATGTTTTTGAGAAAATCAGCCTCATATGGCAAACATTTTAAGAAAATCACAATTCTCAATTTCCAAAGTTAAGTGTTTTTGTTGGCCAATAATCGATAGAATGATAGAATTCAAATTCGAGTATACAAGATAAACAAGGAAAATATCATCCATTTTAGCCAGTTTATTTCAGTAAAAGTTAAGAAAGTTTTAAGATGATCTCAGGCCCAATTTTGGAAAAAGTTAAGAAAAACTGAGGCTTTGGCAAATTGATGGTTTTCTTTTAAAAAAAACTTACAGTAATGTAGTTGGAAACTACTTTTTATGATACATTAAGGTTCCGTGCTTCCTTGCAATTCTTGAAAATCCTTAAAGCAAGAAAATATCCTTAAGAGTCCTTAGAAACCCTGAATAATTACTAAATCTATTAAAATCTTCTTAAATCTCCAAAAAAGTACATTCTTCAATCGCAATTGTGATATTTTTGTGAAGTAAGATTTCGTATGAAGAATTTCATGCCAGTGGATCGCAAAAACTTCTTCTACAAAAAGACTGATAATTTTTGTGTTGCAATTTGGCTCTAAGAGCTAGTTTGATAAAGTTGATTTTGTGTGTTTTGTTGGCATAGAAAGGGGAAGTATCACAAAAACCTCCTCAAATCTCCGTATTTATTATGAATTTTTGTCGCCATTGAGTTAACGTCTAAAGTTATTAAAATGTCTTATTTCTCTCCTTGAAACCCTTATTTTTTAAAGTGGAATAAGTGTGAGAGCCATGCACATGTAACGATGGCAAAAATATACTTTACTTCTATATGAATTATGATCTTTATTTTTCAGGAGTCCAGAAACGGCCTCATGAAATGCCTGATGTACCGTATTCAGTTTACGAAGATGAGGATGACGAATAATCAAGTGGTGGCTTTCTTTGAAACACCGAGATTCTCAGATCGAATGAGGTTCATCTTTTGTAGAAAAGTGCCAGTTATTAGAGATTTTTATTGCATATTTGTGATTTACAATGTTATATTTTTGTATAAATTTGTAGTCACTATAAGTAGTTTAGTGATTTTGTCACATAGCGAAGCTTGAATAGGTATAAGCCATACTTAAATATACAGCAAAAAACCTCAAATAAGAACCTAAAGTTTTGAAATGAGTCTGCTTGTGTTCTTATGTATAAAGATAGTTCCAGTAATCAGGGTTCTGATTCTTAACACAAGGTCCAATTCAAGTGCCATAGGAAAGGCTATTTGACGATTTAGCATTCAAATACTATGGCAATATACTTAACCACCCAAAGAAGCTTTGTAGATCAAAACATATCTATCAACATTCTCATCTCAATTATGCATGCAATATTTTTGAAAGACCATGAAAGGGGTTTATTTGCAAAAAGATTGAGCTTATTTCCCAGTGGACAATAAATGAGCCATTTATAAGGAGCTAGTTGGAATGTCAGGTTGAAAAGATTCTAATTATTGGAAGTCAAAATATACAATTTCAGGCTGTGGGTTCGTATTTAAGGAAGGTTCTTATTTGCGGGATTTTACTGTAATTTATCATTTTTCCTATGAATCTATCTATAGAAATACCCTGTGATCATATGCGTAGGAGAGGGGTTAGGAGGGGTGACTGTAGTAACCAGTTATGTTAGAATCCATTGCGTTAGGGGGGCAACTTTCTATAGAGGAACAATAGGGAATTGGCTGGCTGCTGTTCCTCTCTCTTGGTTCTTTCGGACAGAAATCCTACAGCCTTCGTAAAGTTAATGACCCAGACGCGCAACTAGGAATTTTCACGGGCAGGGGTCCAATCCACGAAAAGGGGCACAAAAACCACCCTTTTGAATAGAGAGGGCACTTCAAAAAGGGGACTTTCGTTCTTCTGCTGAAAAGGGCTGGGGTCTAGACCCCCAGAACTCCTTCCCTAGATGCACGCCTGAGAACCCCAAGTGCCCACGCCTATGATCATGCTTAATGGATGCAGCTTTGATATTTTATATTATGAGAGAGAGAGTCAATCTATGTATTAAAATAGAAATATGTTTTTATTTGATTTTATATGGAGATTGTTAGAACTCATATTGTGTGTGTTTTGTGCGCATTATTCTGTTTTCAAGACAAACAAACGCTTTAGTAGTAAATCACAGGAGCCCTGAGCGGCAATACCTTACTCTTAGGTGCCTAATAAACGTTCCCTCCCTGCCTATGAATTTTTAGACTTTTCCAACCCCCCCGGACTTTATTAGAACCCTCCGTTTATTAATTTTCAAGAAAATGAAATTATTTACGAACTCTTCCTTTTATTTCCTCTCCTTGTTATTGCCATTCGCACCAACTTTTGAAGACAAAATAGCGTGCTTCTTTATATATTTTAGCTCTATGTTTTATGACAACCTGTTTTTGTTCTTTCCGTCACTTTATAATCATTTTAAGCCGTTTCTCAAATTCCGATCCCCCGTTTGTTTTGACTCCCTCCCCCGTTTATTACTTTTCGGAGCTTCTGCCAGCCCCCTAGTTTATTAGGACCACCTGTTTATTTGGCACTTGAGAGAGTATATTGTTCGGACTACTCCAGCGTTTCCCCATTCGTTTTCACCGCCGCACCCCCTGAGACTGACGAGGGCAATCTCGCACCCCCTTGTTTTGAATGAAACAAAAAGGCTTAAAAACATAATGAAAAGTGGACATTCAGTCGCCTGATGTTTTTTGAATATATATGCATGTAATTTATTGAAAGGGCATTTAAAGAACAGTCTGACGTTTTTCACACTGTAGCAACATATCTTAACTGATATTCTTTGCGACGAAAAAATATATTTACTTCGTCTTTCACGATTGATTCTTGCACCCCCGCGAACCACAGCTCGCACCCCCTATCGGGAAGCGCTGGACTACTCAGTGCTCCAGCGAGGCTCAACTATCCTTCACCTAAGCTAATACAATGTGTACACAAGGCGTTAAAGTAAATTACTTGGCAAAGATACCCAACGGTCTGGTGTGTTGGAAAGCTATAGTTGTGTTGAGTCATTGAGTTCTTCATCAGATCTCTGTTATTCAGATGATGAGAAAAAGCACAGTTTCTGCATTGAAGTACTTAAATATCCAGTCCGGGATTCAGACTTTGTCCATGACAAATAATGTAAACAGGCCGTGAGTAGCAACCATGAACTGTAAGCCTGAAAATCATCAAAGACAAATAGAAAACAGCCTATATCAGTCAGAAAAGGATGCAGTGATGCTGAGAAAGAGAGAGATGGTGAAGTTTAACATTTTGGTGGCTTAAATAGCCTGTTAGTACTACAGAACTTTACTACAGCACGAAAAAGCGGTAACATTCTTTTGACATACTTAGTGGCTATTGAGACAAACTTACATACATAATTTTTTGTCAACTTCGAAGCCATTTTTCTCAAAAACAGTTTTTTCTAAAACTCTAAATTTTTAACAACTTTTTGTAAGCAGAACAGTTCTGTTCAACTACTAATATACATCGTGTCGAAACCGGGGGAGCAGGGATACACTGGCCCCCCATCTTTTCATAAAGTAGTATGTTTACCAATGTTTACCCAGGCTTATCCCCAAATTTAGTGACAAGGCCCCTCTACTTGGAAAGTCATTTCGACGCCCCTGAGCATACTCTTTTTGCTGAAACTCTGCGAGTCTACTTTGTGAGTTGCTCTTAACTGCAACAAATGGATCGGCGTGCTTACATCATGTATGGTTCATGTCTCGGATGGGGGCTGTTTTGAGAGTAAAAAGCTTGAAATTTGTTAAATTAATCAGAGGGGGTGATTATCTGGGTAGATAACGTGGCCCAGTTTGAGAGATTCCCTTCTGAATGACAAAAATATAAAGTATAAAATATAAAAAGTAAAGTATTTATCGAACGAAAGTGAATCATAATTTCATACACAGGCCAAAGAAAATTTACGATTATTTTCAGCTCTAGGACCTGTCTTGTTGCTTTCAGTTATTCAACTGATTGAGTGAAAGTGATTGAGTAATGTTCGCAAGAACTTAATTTCAAAAAAGGCCCACATGCAACGACTATGAAGAAAAAGAATTCGTCCTCAATTTTGCCAAAAAACAACTTAACTTCATCTCGTAAACAACTCAAAACTTTCTACACGTCCTTTCTTTAACAAACAATAACGAGAAAAATTTCCTGTTACATAATGAAAAAACGTCCTTCTTCAATCGAAAAGGGGCTCAACAGCCAATGAGACTCTCTCGTGTCAATAAATAACAACTGCATTGATTCTCCTACATAAGTGATTTAGTTAAAGGGATTGCGTTCATTATCAGGAAGAGGGTGCATGTTCATATTTCTTTCACGTCAGCTTCTATTTCTATTTGACACAATGTTGATTTGATATGTAGCGGCAATAATCAGATAGACAACAAATTATATGTGCCACCATCTTGACCTATGATGTCATAGAAACAGCACAAGGAATCCTCATACGGCCCTGATGTTGACATACATTAGCATATTCCAGGGATTTGAACGCACACCCTATACTCAAAATGAAAAATGTGATTTGTACAATGGAGGATATCTCCACTTTCCAAGTGCACGATGTTTGAGGATACCACAATTGAAGGATGCTACGTTTCATTTTTCTTAGAACTGATTCGTATCCTCCCATCGACTGTACTTAAATCAATGCCTAGATCCTTATAGGATGAATGGTCAATTTTCCCCTGCTGCTCTATGTTTGATATCAAACGTTGATTTTCAAGATTATTGTCACAAAGATTCCTTATTGCCAAAACAGCCCACTGACCAATATCTGCCATACTATCAAGGAAAGCATATGCCAAACGTTAGCTAAACAAATACAAATACAAAAAATTCTTATAGCATATTGATAGTACAAACTTCTATTATTAAGAGAAAAGATCAGAGCTCATTAATCTGCGCATGCCACACTTCAAATCATGCAGGAACTTTAATCCAAATCTGTATCGGACCAACTATTAAATTCAATACACGTCCTTTTATAAGAAAGTCTTTGGCCCAGTTCTGATTTTTACCTCTGCACGATTCCAGTATCAAAACTTTCTTACGACTGTCTTAGCAAAAATTCTTGATTACATATGCATAGCGCATACACACTACCAAAAAGTGAAAAAGTTCCATGAACACTTGATCAAATCTTAGTAAATAACAGAAGTTAAACTATTAGAGGGTAGCCAACATCACATAAATGACATTTTGTACACAGATAAATCGAATTTTAAATACATAGAAACTAAAACATTTTATTGAGTCTCCAAAATCCAGTACTGCGGTTTCTTAACTTTTTGGGCAGCGGAGTACTACTTTCCTATAAACCACTTTCTTTCAAAAAAAACGTGCATTTCCCGCAGGAGTATTTTACCACTGATCAGCACTTACAGACACAAAATACTTTTAATGAGGCCTGGAAAAGATGCAAAGAGATGTTATGCACCCTTGGTTTTTGCAAAGATCAGCAGCGAGCAAGCAAACTATTGGCTAATATTAATTCCACAAGTCAATCCTGGAATTTATTGGAGGCGATGTCTTCTCAATAACGAGGTGGTTGACGGAATCAATTATATACTTCTCCAAAACAAAAACTAGACGTCATTGACTGGAGTGGAATACTAAAGCCTTGTCTATAGTTCGCATTTCTACCGCGTCGAACTTAATTACGCCAAATGAGACTGTAATGCGACAGAGCTTGACTTTGGATTTAAAATGCGATAAGATTCGATATTTCAAAGATTCGAATGAAACAAAAGGAGAAATGCGCCTATTGGAAAAACTATAACAGAAAAATGTGACAAATTCCGATACAAGAAAAAAACCGATGCAAGTAAATGATGGCTTTTTTGCATAAGAAGAAAATCGAAAGCCTCAGTAAAGAGTAATGCATAATGTATGAAAGGATACATGGATTTTGATCATCAATTCTGCAGTTGTCAAGAATTGCTAATATACCACCCAATTCTCTTACCTAAAACAAAGAAGTGAAATCGCAAAGGTATCCTTTCTATGTTAAAGTATATGCAGTTCTACTTCCATTCAAGTGTTAGAGCCACGACAATAAATATTGTGAGAACTGTTGTGAAAAGTTACGAGCGCGAAAAATGCTGTCGTAGCTGTCATGCGCAAATTCGTAAATCAACCTGCATTTTCCGACCATTTTTTCCATTTGCTTACATTAATTTATAGCTCATTCATATATTAAATATTCCATTTCTCAAGCTAACATTTAGAAAATTTCTATTGCATCTGGATTTTGAAGTAGCACTGATAGCAAGTATTATTTGTATCAAAAGATAATACTTGCTTTATCTTTTTTCTTAACTATTTGTATCAAAAGATATTGTAAAGTTAATGGAAGGTCACTTGAAAACTAGCTTCACAGTTGAAGGGATACACTCCTCAAAGAACTTGAAAATGAAACGAAATGAAACTTAATAAAGAAAACTAGTTTATAAGTGGTTTGAAAAATAAAATAGAAAAAGACTCTAGCAAACTCCTAAATGCTCAGTGTGTCCACGCAATCACGCAAATCAGGGACATTCGTGCAAAATGCATCCTATGAACACTAAAGAGTAAACATGAAAATGAAACGCTTTTAATCTAATATGGGCAAAAACACTTGAATTAGCACCGAGATTTTAATATATCCTGCAAAGGTCAGACCCTTAGGTAGTAGGGCACAGAGAAAGCTTTTGACCACTCGAGAAAATTGTCAAAATTTCATTTGAAGGCCTTCAACACGATCCTATAGCTCAGCATGACTAGCTTCTTTTCTGTCAGTCATGCCCCCCATTCAGCTCAGCTGCCTGTTAGCTTGATGCATGAACGATGATCGTCGACGAGTTTTTCGCTCATAAGATGAAAATTATGTCACTGTGTATACAAATGAAAACATTGACACTTACTCTATCTTGGTTTTTCTTGTTATTGTAGCAAAGATTACCAATGAGTCTTACGAGATCTCTCTTTAAGCCCATCATATCATTCCATTGAATGAAATCAGTTGGTTTGCTGTCCCTAGCATTCTTTGAATATATTGAAAGATCCAACAGTCGATCTTAAATAGGAATTGAAGCATTGTTATACAATAAATTAAAGGTAGTCCCGTATACTTTGGTACGTAGGGGAGTGCCTGTTAGAGAGGACACTTATCCTGAGCCATCGGCATGTGAGGTAGGGTGGCCAGTTCCTTTCCTCACCGCCTCTATCTCCCCAGTGTTCCCACTGGGTACCCATTTGCTGCTGGGTGAACAGTGAGCGAGCGTTCAGTCAGTGCATCGAGTCGGGCTCGAACCGTAGACCTTCCGCATGGGAGACATGCGCTCTAGCTATTATGCTACCTCGCTCATTGTTATACAATAGGAAGACTAAAAATATTACTGGCCAAATAGAAAACTTTCTGAGAGAATTACGCCAAAAGCAATTTATCTTTTACTGCTCTCATATTCTGCGCTCTTTTTCGAAAAAATAAACCTAATTCTTGCAATACTGGTAGTGCACTAACTATCAACTTCCTTTGTAATCAGATCTTAATGCTTTTTCCCTTCCAAGACAGAGGAGAAAGTTTTGGATCCACTCAAACCTATTTTCCTACACCACTGCTCACTAACAGGCCATTCAAATAAAATCCTGGTTTCAAAAACCACCAGAGAATCAACGAGTGAAACCACCTTAACTATGTTTTGAAACAAACACACACGAAAGACACTCTGTGTTCAGTAACATTTGAAATCTTAATGACAGCATAATTGCCCTTCAAAATGTTACATTCTGAACTTCTAATAAAGGTGGTACTTACTAACGACTGAATCCAGTAAGGTCTCGTCCTCTGTAATTCTCTTGTACTTCTGAGCACTGGATGCTGAGCAGAGAATTCTCAGCAGTATTTGATTCAAATTTATGTGCTAAAAATAACAAAAATCTAATAAATTGAGAGGATCAAAGCTGATACTAAGTGATATAAAGGATAAACTACACCCATTCCTATGGATAAAGATTTACATAAAAATTCTAAGCACTCCATGAAAAAACACACTCATAAAAATAATATTCCATTTACAGATAACTATAACTGTAACTGCTCCTAAGAAAGGGACTATACATTAATCTGACTCAAGTTCTAACTCCTATATAATTTGGTACTGCATTTCAAATTCATTGTAAAAAACTCATCTCTCTCTCTCTCTCTCTCTCTCTCGAGTAATATGCATATGTATAATTTGCTAACATTGAAGCATTCAGAGAAATGAGTTTAACTGGAAAACTTGGCCTTGCACAAAACAGATATTACTATTGAAGGCAACAGTAATAGAAATAGCTACTTTGCAAATGTTATCAACCTCTTGTATTTTTTCTTCATCAGTACCAGAGATTGATTGCAGTACAGTTGTTGAGCCTTTGTATACATGTGATAAAAAGATGATTGTGCTTTCTGGGATTGGGCAGTTTTCATCTACGAGCAAGAAAGATATGCCAAGAAGATGGATCAAAATTCTGATAATATAAAAAGCATCTTAAAAGAGTTGCACTGTCCACATACATCCAATGCAGATGATGGCTGGCATCTACTGCTATAACTTGCCAATTCTGCTTTTGCGTGAAGAGAGCACTTGAAAACAATGACAAAAACTTCAAGACAGATTTTCATGAGCACAAACTCCTGACAATGCAGATGCATTTATAAAACCTACTATTCAAAAGTTGTGATGACGCTTCAGCCTTCATTATTCACAAATTAGCCATAAATATTATCTAACTATAACTTTAATGCATATACTGAGCATCAGCTATAGCACTTTGCTCAAAAACATAAAAGAAACTGCAATGGTCACTCCAAAATGTAAAGATTCTGGGAGTCTTGATTTACTCCCAACAAATAAAAATATAAAGCTACAAATAACTCACTATGTCTCCAATCAATCTTAGGAAAACAAGGGCAATAAAAATAAATAACCATCTGCAGTTGCTACATTTTGCAGCTAACCAAATCAAAAGCTATAAAATATATTTCAGTTGTCTATTATAAAATGTCAATCAACAAATCCAAAACATAATTTTTGACACTTCATAAAGGCAAGTGAAGAAACATTAATCAATATGTAAGTACATAACTTAGCTTTGGTACTGTTAAGAAATAAGTGCGCACTTACCATTTAAGTAAGCTTGCAACACATCAAGGAGGACCAGCCTTTGTAAATAATCAGATATGTTACATGAAAGATACAACTTGAAAACAATATGAAAGAGATTCCCTGTTTCCAAACTACAGTAGGAGAGTCATGGCAAAAAATATGATTGTGATGTGTCTTCCTTTTATTGCAACATAAACAGAATTATTTGACAGAACTGTGCAAGACTAAGATGACATAACCATGTAAGAGTAGTCACATTCTGGTAATGTTGCAATAAAAGGAAAAGAAATCATAATCATACTTTTTATCCTCACTCTCCTACTGAAATTTATAATTTAGCTGCATTTCCCAGAAACTTTTTCCAAATTGCTTTTAAGCAAACTAAATTAGATTAAAGTGCAATGAGAAAACACTAAAACCTTGTCCCATACAACATAGATTTCGAAAGGCAAATTGATACATTCCAAAATACATGCATAGAAACTCAAATGACCGAAACAGAAGATATGATATGCAACAGAAGTGCTGTGAAATCCAACATTGAGAAATAATGGCCTAATAGAAAATGAAATCTATTTACCGCTGTTGATGATAGCTACCAAGGTGATTGTAAATATCAGAGAATTTGCCTTCTTTGAGAACATGTTCCACAATGAGCAGCCTACAACAGGATATTGCAGCCCTTCAAAATAGGTCTTCAGAATGTGATGAGTGGGATATCACTGCTTGGGCTTTAGGGCTTGCTTTACTGTTATAGCATTCAGCATTAGTGCATTAGTGCTGAATGTCATAATACCTGAATGTGTAAAGGTAGGCAGTGGTGCAACAGTGACACTTGGGGTCCTAAGAATTCAGTAAAATCAGGGCCCCAATTTAATTTTGCCTCTAAACAATACAAAAAGCTTGTCTTTTGAAAAACTCTGAGGGGGCCTATTAGGGACCTAAAAAGCTTGGGGGCCACTAGGAGCTGCTCTGACCCCACTATTCATACATACATACATACATACATACATACATACATACATACATACATACATACATACATACATACATACATACATACATACATACATACATACATACATACATACATACATACATACATACATACATACATACATTCATACATTCATACATTTATTTGATAATGCAGGTCAGTCTAAGGCAGCTCAGAAGAACTGATGTAGACCTGCAAAATACTCTCCAAAATGAATATCACAAAATAACATGCTAAGCATTTGTTCTCTATCAAATTATACAAGAAGTGAAAACTGATTCCTATTTTTTTGGCTTCAAAATAACATCCCAGTAAGTTTGGTGTATATTAATGGATCCCCTAATAAATTAAAATATCTATTAGGGACCTTTTGGTTGTAGGCAACTGCTGGCAGGCAGAGTTGAATCAATTCTTTAGAATGCTTGCAAGGGAGACATAAAAATCAATCAGCATAACAATAACTCAGCAGCCATTAGAGAGCTGTAAATGCACTCACCCCCACTCTGAATCAGAAGTACTAACAACACTGATAACTGTTGGTAAAAGCACCATAGCCTCTTTGCTATCCCAGATCTTTGGCCTGATATTTGATAAAATGAAAATAGCCTTGATATTCCAATAGAGGATCTTCAACACATATTCAGTAAGTAGAAAGATATACTACAAATTTGATTGAAATGCAGCAAGTTTGTCCTATATTTAGACTGTATATTTTTCTATTAGAAAACACAGGCTACAACTTGTAGCAGCTACTATGTTGGTGCAGGGTCATGTATGTGTCCTCAGGAGGTGTACTAGTACTCATTTTGCATGTGTGCTTTTCTCTACACAAACAATTGCTCTTAATTATTTGGAATAGCATGTGTGATCCAAGATTTGTATATCTGACATATAGAGTTTATTGCTACCAAAGAATGTCAAATGTCTCATTTAGGATAAAACAGGACAAAACAGAGTTATGAAAGCAAAAGGTGACAATGAACAATGTTGCAGTTTGCAACTATGAAGTTCCTCTTTGGCATCTACAATTGCACAGTTGATGGTGGTGTTGGTACAGCCATTGTTTCATTCATGCTGGATATTTTACACATATGGACATGAGCATGTATCTCCAGGCATGGACTGATGGACAGCTGAGTATCATACTGGCATGCAGTGAATGAGCCCAACTAGTGCATATGAGAAAGCAAGAATAAAATTGCCACTTTGCATCAAAATATGAATAAGATATATGCAGATAAAGATCTAAAGTAAAATAATAAACTCTTCTTACCTTCTATGAACAACATTGTATATTATCATACATACTATATCTGTCAATGCCTCAGGCACTGTTTTCAACAACTTCCTTTAACAAAAGGCATAGAATGTGAATAAATTTAAATAAGAGGCAAGAGAATCATGCTAATAACATCAATAAAAAACATCTAGCCAAATGCATATTCAAATAGCTTAAATTCACAAACAGCTATCCAAAGAGCACCAAAATACAAGTAAATAAACTTAGATGGCTCTCAAAGATTCAATGCTTTAAGTGAAATTACTCTGAGATAAACACTTTCAAAAGTAAATTACTCAAATGTATCCATACAAAGCAATGTCTGGGAAAATCCTCTCCCTTAATGCATCTTGACAAGCATCATTTCCAGCAATAAGATTTCCCAGGAACTGAAGTGAGAGCCTTTTTATCTCTGTAGAAACAAACAAACAAGCAAGAGGTTATGATAAGAATGAGAAGGATACAGCTATAAAACTATATATTGAAGTTAAACACAGCTGATCTAGAAAATAGTTTACTTGCAACAAACAAATTTATGTATCGCCAAAGTAGATGATAGATTTTACAGGAGTAAATACTGGGATGTGGCCCAATGCTACAAAACTTTATAGATAAATCCTTAAATATTTCTTGCTTACTTGTAATTTGAGCAATATCTCCAGTGCATCTAGTAAAATAGTCATCTTGCATTATCTCCAAAGTTGTTTCTACAGCTGTTGTCTCACTTTTGAAAAAATTAAGAAGACATTGAATTCAAGCCTCAGGGAAATGCTGAAGTATTGCATTTGTAATGCAGTAGAAACAGGAGGGTAATATTGGAAGATGAAACACTCAAAGTAGACAAAAAATTGTTATGAAAAGTTCTGCATTTAGATTTTCAAATGAAGCAAAATTCTATGAACCATCAGCAAAACTTGAGTAGAGAAGAAACAAAAATAGCAAATAGGTTCACTGAAATATGAGTAAAAAGGGAAAATAAATAGATGCATTATATCTTAGCTTTATACTAAAATCTTGCAGTGTATAGGAGTTGCTGCTACAAAATGCAATTAATTACAACAAAAAACATGCTAAGTGCAAGGCAAATTTAAGTGGATCATAGGTACAAACAGAGGAGAGACATGTCCCACCTATTGGGAAACCGTGCAGTGCACATATACTTATCATTATTATTATTTTATGATTTCTGTTATCAGTTTGATTTATTGCTTATATTTTGTTAATTGCAGTACGCTTTGCAGCTCAGTTTAGCAGCACCATAGCTTCTGGTGACCCCTGAGGACTTAGCACCACCGAAGGGGTTCCCAGTAAGCATTGTATGATACCGCGGTAGTGTAGTAATTTAATAAGCTGTACTGTATATATGCCATAAGTAATCGAAGTTGAGGTTAGATGGGATCAGATGTGATTGAGAGTAGCAAGATGGGAGAGCCTATATTTCCCACACTACCAACAATTTCCAGCCTATAGCTAATTCCAAAAGTGTAGGAAATTTGATCCTTCAAGGATCATACCAGTCCATTTGTGGCTAATGCAGTCAATGGTATAACAATAGTAAACTGACTTAAAGTCTCCATGCCCAAGCACTGGAGATATGAAGGCAAATGGGTATGGCACATCACTATCAAATACATATGATTGCTTTAATAGTATTTCCAATTTCATATTTTATAAAAATTATCCTATCTTGGTTGCAGCCATCCAAGAGCATGTCAAACTATCTCAAACAAGCTAGCAGGGTTGTTTTTTACTTTACTTCACACAAAAGAGAACAGCTTAGCCATAGTAGCTACTACTGACTCAGACCTGTCAGCACAAATTCTACTTCCAAATGTCAGTAATGTCCCAATGTTAGACAAGGCAGCCAGTTATAAATGCTTGAGTTACACCTACGTCATCTCATGGATACAAGGAAAGCGGTGCCCTCTAAATTAACCTAGTAGGCCACCCTGCATGGAGAGAGGAAAGTGAAAAACATGCTGATTACATTTGCACATCAACAGGTCAGTTCAGTTCAATTAATTTAAAAATTCCACATCATACAATTACAAGCAAAATTAATTAATTAATAAAGAAAATACAGAGTACTCATAAGAAATTACAACATACAGAAAATAACAAGTATAAAGAATTATTGTATGAGGGGAATTTCTTAAAGGAGGAGCTCTCTCAATAGCTAAACTAATCGAGGAGAGAGCACCCCCTGATGGTAAAAGCCTATATAATCAACTTACATAAGAAGTGACTGATTTCTTGCACAGGCAATACAACTGTTTCTTAAGCACTCTAGTACAATTTGGATTAATTCATATTGCTCCTCAGTCACATCAACTTCTTCAAGGTGTTGCTTCTTCAGCTCTTTGGAAAAGTTATCCAGGTCTTTAGCAAGCTGATGGAGAGTGCCACTGGAAATGTTCTCTCTGCGGTTAAAAGAAGCAATTAAATATACCAACCTTGAACTTTTGCAATATTTTTTGTTGAATCCAATCCGAAGCGTAGGAAATTTGACTGGGCCCAGTGGTACCACTAAATACTGGAAACATCACGGCCTTTGACGGCCAATTAGGCCAGTAAAAGTGGTAATGCTTCGTATAAATTATGCAGTTTGAAAAACAAAAGTCTTACCTTGATGAAGCTTCTTTCAGAGCATTAACCAACTGCTTGTATTGCAAAATATTTGACATAGCTAAAGCGTTTAATTCTCAAAAACAAAGCAAGAATTTAGAATTTTTGTTAATGCTGTAGGCTCTTTGTTTCGTAGTACATCGTTTCCCTGTGGTCAACTTTGTGAAAACAACCACAACAGCATTTGCTTTCATTCAACTGGTGCTCTGTATCAGAGTTACAAGCTTTGACTTTTAAATCCAAAATTTGAGAAATCTGGATTTCTAAGAAACTGTTTGGCTTAACACCTTTTGTTTGGATTTGACTCAGAATTCCGATTTATCAGAGAAATCTTTATTTTTATAACTTGACTGAGCAACATCAAGCCAAAAATGTTAAAGAAGAAGACTGCTAGCAACCATGAAGAGCTACATTCTGCCCCCTGTTGTTGACACCTATCTCTTGTGACATTCAAAGGCTTCCCTTCATAACAAATGTTGTCATTGTGGTTGAATTAATTATTCCAAATCACATCTATTTCAATGGGATCTTTCGCATTTCATAACTTTGGCTGCGTTGCACTTTCTCTTACTGACTTTTCTGTAAGCTCTTTAAACTCACAATACC
This sequence comes from Cassiopea andromeda, assembly GCA_018155075.1. NCBI lineage: Eukaryota > Metazoa > Cnidaria > Scyphozoa > Rhizostomeae > Cassiopeidae > Cassiopea > Cassiopea andromeda. The sequence continues at coordinate 944,740 of WIPJ01000447.1, forward strand.
ACTATCTTCAAAAAATCCATTTAGCCTCTTTTTCATTTCAATAACGGTCTATTCGTCTATTGTTTTATGGTTTCGTTTTCGAAATTGGATTAATCTGGATTTTTGCAGGGCATGATTTGGATTTGACTACTTCTTGACTACTTTACCAGTCAGAGAGGACTCAAGTAAATCAGAATAACTACCACATTCTTGTATGCTATATGCATCTCTAAAACATTGCAGCAGGCACACCGTTTGGTGCGGTTGGGGCTGGAGCGATGAGAAAACGAGAAATAATAAACTTTGTGTAGATAAATAATGATTGAGCATGACGAATATAAATATACTAAAAGCACCTCACACCATACCAACCAACGAACTAAATACGTGTTAGCCCAAAATAAATATCATTCTAATTCGGATAGTAGTTATAGGAAAATGACTAAAGAAACTAATGACAGGTAAGGGGCGTTGTGGCACTAAAAAACGGGCCTGGAAATCTGGTTAGTGGGGGCAACTGAATAAAGGATATTCATTATGGAAATGTAACGGGGGCCATTCACTTTTTTTTACGATTTCCCGCCAAGCCACAACGCCCGTGTGACATGTCAACATAAAACGATGATCGAATAACAATTAAAACACAAAACTTGTATTAATACCAATAGTTTACAAGGTGCGCAACTAGGAAATTTCGAGCGCTGGGGTCCTTTAGACGAAAAAGGACACACTAAAATTTTCAAATAAAGATGCAACCTTCGAATACTATTTTGCAGATTTGTAAGTGGAGGAAATACTTTGGGAGGTCTTTGGTACCACGCCTTTTGTATGATAGGGATACGCCCTTTTTGCATAGAGAGGGCATTAGAGACGGGCGGTTTCGTTTTTTTGCTGAGAAGGGCAGGGGTCTACACCCCCAGCGCCCCTCCACTAGTTGTACGCCTGTTTACAAACTTGAAAGACAGTAAGCAATAGCGTGTAGGTGATTTGTAATGGTGAAGGGCCTTCGCCGGGTAATAAACTCCAACAGTGTCAGTTTAAAGTTTCTAAATAAAGACCTAGGGTGACGAGATAGGTAGAAAATGGGACAAATGCATTATCAACAATGATAAATAGCATGAAAACATCAAACCTAGCATGAATAACCTGGTAATCCGATTGGAGATGATAATTTATTCCTTTATTATAAACGAAAAACTTAATATCTTAGAGATGTAGAATGGATAGCCTCCAACGTTTGAATATACAGGGCAATTGCTCTTCTGAAATTAAATATAATTTGTACTTTCAAGAGAGTTCTGCTCCGATTAGGCCAAAATACAACACCAAAATAGGCCATACAGCAACTAAGCACTCGTCCATTAAAAAATCCTAAGTGGGTACATCAAATGGCAAGTATAGCTTGCATTCATCATATCAACACACTACGCCGTACGTAACTACAACGTAATGACCTAATTTCCAAAACAAACAACATTGGATAAAGAGAGGTTTATTTCAAAACGTCCATAAATAAGAAGCGACATTTAATAAATACGAATTAATTCAACAATATATTTACAATCCCTTGTAATACAAGATTAATTTAATACTACACTCTTATCAAGAATTCAAGAGTATCTTTCCACATCAAATTGACACCTATGCACACAATTACGTTCAATAAAACGACAAAGTCTTGCTAATATCAGAATATGGAACGCAGAAAAAGCTCCGCATAGGGATTGGGATTCCGTTGATTAGTAACGAAAACTTCCATCTGTTTATCACCGCATTGCAATAGACGGGTATCACTAAAACAAAGGATCTTTTCAGTCACATGCCATATATGGTTTGCTCCTTTGCAGCCACACCCAGACTGCACTCTATACTCTTTTTGTGCCAAGATCTGTGGCGAGCACGAACCATTATAGAAACTCGCCAGTTACAATTTGGCGAGTTTTGACGAGATTTATCAGCATTTGCGCAAAGTTTTACAAACTGAAATGGCGAATCATTTTTTCTAGCAAAAATTTCGGCTAAAATCTGTGGCAAGCTAAAATTCCAGAATGCATACTAGAACCACACCCCATATATGCTTTGCTTCTTTCCACCCACACTCCAAATATAATTTGCAATCAGCACACAATGCCAAACGAAAACAAAATCAAACTTTCGACACGCTTAAAATTCCTAATATCTATGAAAGTGAAGGAGGATAGCGAAGAGCAAATTCTGAAATGGACTAACAGTGTGGCTTCATGTTCACAACACTCACTTGGAGAAAAACTTTCAAATAATCCTGGAAAACATTGCTTGGATTTTAAAGCCATTAAGTATCCAGTTATAGCGAAATCTATTCCTACTTTACCTAAGAAGCACGGCGCCACTGGGGGGCTGGGGGGCTTCAGCCAAGCCCATTTTTTGCCACCCTGAGATTTTGAAAAGACAACTGTCTTAAAAAAACAATTTTTTTGACTTCTCAGCCCCCACCCCTACTTTCAACTTGGTTGCACTATGCCTGCCTAATACAGCCTGCAACTATATTAGTAAATATTGGGCCTCTAATTCCCCTATCGTATGTAAAGGCAATTTGCTACATCTGGTCATTATTGAGCGATTGGGCACCAACACGCAATATCCTGCGATTCACTATGAATCATATTATGCAATAGTTAAAATAAAAATATTTACTGAAACTGACTTAATTATGGGTCAGGATGTGATGAAAAGGTAAGAAAAATACCCTATTACCCCATTTAACGGCGCTGCAACCTCAACAAAGACATTCAAAGAATTGCCAAATTGTCAGTAGCAAATAACGATGGAAATGAGCGCATGCACCAATTTTTGTCGCCTTAGTCTGTTAAGACTTACGATTAAAAATGGCTAAAGACAACAATGAAAGTTAGATTAAAGTATTCGAGTATTCGAGTATTTCGAATGGCAAGTTGTATATTTTAAGCCTGTGCTACCCTTCGTCACTTTTCATGTATAATCAGATACTTTTTACAAAAAACAAAGTGTTTAAACATCCTATACATGATATAAACTTTTTTGCTACATTGATCTTCTGTTCGACGGTTTACAGGCGAATGTGAGGTGGTCCGCTTAAGAGCACAGCGAGCCCTTCAGCGGGGTAACAGGGTAATTGGAAATCCATACAGGAGTCTAATAAAAGAAAATATTAAACCTTCCTTCATCAAAATCTTACTGCGAAAAGCAACGAAATGAACCAGCAAACGTCATACAAACATACGCAGATTTGCTGAGTAATTTTTAACCTGGATGCGAAGAGAAACCAAGAGGTAACGATGGTTTAATTTTCAGTCATAGCAAACCAAGCATTCACACGGATAACATGAAACAGGACCAGATCAGTAACGTGGGCGATGATAACATAAAATTTTGAGTAAACGAAAAATTCAATGAATAATGTCCTAATGGATGTTTGGTATTGAACATGTATCAAAATCGTTGTATAATGCATGGCTTTCTCGACCCCATGCATCGAATTATGCACAATGAAAAAGGCAGTGATCCATTAGGGCTATTGCCCCAACAAACAGTTGGTATCAACATTATTTTTCACACCCATTCCTGGCTAGATCAAGTCATCCTGTGCGCCAGCGAAACCTTATATCAACTTGCAACTGCTAAAAACGAACAGTACTTATTGCAATGGTTTGCTGGCGCAAGAACAGACTTTCCTGGCAAGAAATGAGTGTCAATGATTGAGATACTGCCAATTTTAGACCCTTTCTAAATGGTAAATTAAGAAATAAGACTTGAATATCACAATGCGGTTACCAATGAAGGAACGCTATTTCTTTCCTTCTCCGATAAGAGTCTTCGAGGACAAAATTGTTTCCGCTTTCGACTTGACGTCTGCTCTGTTTGCTCTTCCATTTCATGAGGGTTCTGTTCACCAAAATCTATGATCATAATAAGATAATCACTTATAAGTTTCTTCATTGCAGCTATGATCGTCTGGAATTACCTTGATTTGAAAATGAAGTTTCAGATTTTCTATTCTATAGTATTATCTACTTTGGTGCTTAAATTTTTCTTCACAAAAGCACATTGAATTAGCAGGGCTATACTTCAGTGCTTATCTTCAAATACTAAACTCACAATGTCATTAAGCTCAATAACTCAATTTGAAAGCCTATCTTTCCAAGTACAGTACGGGGTAGAATTTAGATAGAATAAGGCTGCGTTTACACGGGACTCTGGAACGGTTCTGTATGGAACCGGTCCGTGTAGGTACAGATAGGCTTCCCGTTTACACAATGTCTTGGAACCGTTCCTTTCCATGTATTCACGTATGAAAAGTTCCCAACGACAGCCTCTCTCTCCATTCATCAGGAACAAGAAAAACTATTGAAAAAGTTTTACCACCACACATATGTTCTTCCAAGCCTTACCCAAAATTTTCTTTGCGAGCAAATTTTTCAGTTATCGTCAGATAACGTCAATCGAATTTCCCCTTCCCTCGTTTCTAAGCGTACCTGATGAGAACGGTTCTGGGTGTTTACACGAGAACTTTTTGGTTAGGTTCCATGCGGGACCTACTTTCTAGGTGGACCAGATCTGGCACCGCTAGCGGTTGTCTGGAACGGCTCCATCAGTTCCTGTGCAAACGCGAGGCCTATTCGTACCGTACTGGTACGGTTCCACTCGGAACCGTTCCCATGTAAACAGGCCTAAATCTTTGGTCATGGAAATACTCCGGAGTAATTGATTTTCCCACCTAGACTTATGCTATCGTCTGTGCAGCACATCCAACTTGAAACTTTGACATGTTTCCGTACAATAAAAACATAATACGGTGATTAAATGAGGATATCTTACCACTGTAATCAACATATCTACTTGCGAGCTCATCCAATTGTGAAGTAAAGTGGTTGCCATTAATTTGAAAGTCTCTGAAACAAACATCACCATTGGTAGGCTCATTTCTCTCAGTGACATCAGCATTTGATGGGATCCCCATACCTGGAACAATCACTTGCCGTTTGGGCGTGACTTTTATACGACACCCACGCCCTTTTTTCGGCTGCTCTTCAGCCACTGGAGTTTGGCTTTTTGTTTCCATTTCATTGCGGCTTTTTTCGATTTGAGCATCTATGAATACTTTTTGCCGTTTTTCTAACATGCTCTTTAACTTGCTTTTAGACACAGTAATATCTCTGATGGCATCATTTGCTACAGCACGTCTACTCGGCGCAAAACGTTTGTACATGATTTCCTCAAAAGGTATGTGGTCCTGTTCTTGTGAGGACTTCATCTGCATTAACCTCAGCCTCATTCGTCGACGCCTCTGTGCCTCCCGGTTGGATTGTCTACGTCGCTGAAGCTGGGAATCAGTTAGGCCACTCTTCCAATGACGCCATTTGCTATGGCCAGATGCATCGCTTCCCTTATCTATATCTGTCTTGATGGCTAGGCTTCCCTCTTGACTTACTTCTCTAGGCTTATCAGCAATAAATTCGTATTCCAATGATCTGCGGTCATACAAAGTTCCATCCTGTCCATCTATATATTTTGTAGGTTGAGGTGAACATCTAAGCTTCGGATCCCATGGGGTGTTGTACGTCCTGTGAGCAGTATTCTGAGTATCGTAATAACGGTAACTTCGATCTGCTTTCATACATCGATAGCCATTTGCTTCTAAAATTTTGCGGTCTGAGGCATACAGTGCATCAACCATTGATGTTGTGGAGTTAACAGATAAAGCTACTGCTTGCGGCTCATCACAAATACTACGTCCTCCCCTTGATTTCAAGTCATCAAAATCGTTTTCACTCCTAATAAAACGGGACAGATCCTGTTTTTTCGACTCAGTACCATCAGATGTAGGCTTTCTGTTAACTGCATCACATAACGGGCTTAATTTACTCTTACTGAGACTATTGGGAGGAGATGAATTCCATTGCTTATCTATTGAGCCTAACATAAGCTTTGACTGGTCAGAGTTAAAATTTCTATCTAAGTACGATCGATCAGTGCCCAGCTCTAAATTTGGTAGGCCGGTTTTCTGAGGATCTTCTAGATTATGTTCGCGTTCAACCTTGTTTATTACGGAAATGGATGGCTTGCAGTCAATAGCAGAATTATCTTCATTTGGTTTCCAGTTTGGCTGTAGCTCGTCCTTCAAAATCGTTTTTCTATCAGTAAATTCATTATCACAATAGAAAACTGAGCTGTGCTCCAGGAATCTGACGCTCGGGCAGCTGATACCTTTTGACATTCGCGTCTCATACTTTTTCTCTGAATCATCAACAATGTTTGACTCTTCATTTCCAACAACTTGACTTACTTTGAGTGAATTCTCTTCTTGACAAAGCGCACCAATTGCCTTGAACTGCAATGAAAACGGTTCCATCAAAATCCTGAATACAAAAAAACCTACTTTCCAATATATATTTAACATATAAACCTCATACACGAATGTTATCATGCATATACATATGCATATGAGAAATTCCACGCTTAAACATGAAAAATGTGAATTTTTCAACTCTTGCTAGTAGTGAGTCATTCTGGAACCCTCTAAAGAATTCTCACAGGGGAACATGCAACCCATCATTCCTTCAACCAGCAGGCCAATGACAGGAGGGACTTTGAATTTTGTTGAAATTTCAAATTTGTTGACGGAATTCACGTGCTACAGTATAAAACGTAGATGACTATTGTAAACAGGAAGATCAGTTGGCCTGTATTAGTTTTCTTAACTATTTCGCTTGTAGCCAATGTTATATAAATGTATTATCATTATAATTAATATCATCTTTGAGAACAGTATTTTCCAATATTTGTCCGTTAAGCTCCATCTGCAATGTTTGTTACACAAAACTTCTAAGTTTGCACAAAAATGGAGTGATTAGAAACAGATGTGTAATACCTTTTACAAATTCGACACATCTGTAACAGGGGTGATTTCTAACAATTTTAACAAGGGGGGCTCTAGGTGCAATGTCAGAAAGTGGGTGTGGCCCATTTGCAGCAACACCCATATTTTTGAAGATCGAAACAAGATAATTTAGTCTAACTGTGATATAATGGAAACATCTATAAAGATCTCAATAGCCATATAGTAGTGAGGAAATTCATCATAGCAATACCATAAAAAACATTGGAAACAAGGTCAATGCGCTTTGAAAAGCAAGATTGATGCACAAAATTTAGGGGGCTCAGAGCCCCCCTAAATGAGCAACAATTTTAACAAGGGGGCTCCGCCCCCCTGAGCCCCCCCTAGAAATCACCACTGATCTGTAATTCACATTCAGCTAAAATGGTCTGATAGAGTTAGAGACTAAGTTGAGTTAGCAGTTTGAAAAGTGTACAAAACTTGATGATAATCTGAAGTTATGTCTGCTAGAGACATAAAAACATTAATAAGTTAAAAAAAGAAGTAAACAACAGTGTGCAGTTCTTGTGGAAACAAAACGCAGTCATGTTGAGTTAAAACGCATGTAAGTTTATCTGAAAAGTAACTTGCCAACAAAAATGAATTTGAACAAATGATAATTAAAAATAACAAATTGATAGCAACCTTTGCTTCCCTAAGACGTGCTCTGCGTCTACGTTGATATTCTCTCTCTCGCCTTCTTAAGCTCTCCAATTCTTCTGCACTGAGCATTGAACGGTCGTAATATCTAGGGAAAGCTTTTCTTTTTCCATCACTCTGCTTTATTGAATCTTCTTTCTTCTCTCCAACATTCTCATCTGCTCTCTTTGTTTCTTCACTGTTGTCTGCGCATGAACTAGATTCTCCATTATCGTTATTAATTTTTGAGTCGGCATTCGATTCAGTGTCTGTCGAGTCATTTTCTTCCTCTTGACTTGTCGCAGATATTGGTAAGTCTCTTGCATCTCCATTCACATCGCACTAGTATAAGCGAATGCAATGTTAAAGAAAGATATAACCTTCCAAAAAGGCTTAGAAAATACTTGGATACTCTGCATTGACTTGCAGTCTTAAAAACAGAAAATAAAACTCTATTCCCAATTACTGTGGAAACAACTTCAAACAGCAAATCATTATCCATTAATTCATATACTAAACGTAACATGCAATAAGCTAACAAATATTGCTCCACACACGTTTATCAACACTAGAAGTTTAATGTGTGCAACATCAAATAAAGGAAGAGATGAAAGACAAAAGAAAATAACACAACAACACATTTTTCAATTTATAAGAAAGCTTTTTTGGCTCAGTACTAAAACATTCTTAACTTTTTAGCGATTGCAGTATGAAAACTTTCCAAACACTTTCTTAGCAGTTGCAATGTTTCGCACATGCACATTAGAGCAAGGTGAAAAGCTCCATGTATACCTGAAGTTATGATGAATCTTATTAAAGAGCAGCAGTTAAATTGCTAGAGGGAAGCAAACATAGCATCCACAACATTTGGCACACAGATAAATCGCATTTTAAACACTAATAAACCAACAAACTTTCTTAGAATGATCCAGTACTGGAACTTTGAGAAGTCAAAGTCTACTTTCCTATAGACCAATTTCTAATGAACAAAAACGTGTACTAAAAGAAAATCCTATCTACCTTCTTGTTCTTTGCTCTCTGTCGTCTTTTAGCTAAGCGCTCTTTTTCTCTCAACCTTTCCAAGTCCTCCTTAGGAAGGCGGCTTCTGCGTGTCTTCCTTGACACACCATCAGAATTTGTTTTCTTCTCAGAACTATCTGACGTCTCCTCTGACATGCTCTGCTGGGATTTCTCACTAACTACATCACACAACGACTGTCCTGATGCATGCTGTTGGATGTGTGGTTCTTCGCCATTTACAGAATTCAAGCAATTTGGCTCAACATCAGTAGAAACGACGTTATTCACCAAGAATTCGGCCATCGATGGCTTCATCTTCATGGTGTTATCACATTGCTGCAAACCAAGAGCGTGCATGAAATTCTCTTTTAGTACACAGTTGTACAGAGGTTTTCCATCGAAATAAACTGATCGATCCTGACAAAGATTGCACAAAATAGAACAAAGTCCATTCAAATAGCAAAGCACTGAGAAAAAGTAAACAATTTTTGGAAAATAAAAGCTGGCCTTTTAGGAGTAACAGAATTTCAAGAAATTTTTTATGAAAAATAGCCCCGCTTGTCATGCGACATGTTTCTTGGTGATCGGTGCTTTTATACTACCTCTTATATAGCCCATGGCATGCCAGCTAAACTATGCACGTCACCTATAATAACGTTTTCTAGTGACAATCCAATTTCTTGTTTAATACTCTTTTTAAAAATGAAGCTTTGCATTTTCTTGCTTGGAAATGGCTAAAAGTAAAAAGCATGCAATTTCTTTTCTCTACCTATCATCGAAGTCCTAAATTTTACCACACAAAGCAGAAGTCATGCTAATAGTGATGAAGGCCATACTCACCAGCGGCAAATGGGTGCTGCTTTGGTGAAAATCTAGAATGCCGTCTCCTTCTCCTCCATCAGCAGTCTAAAAGAAACCAATAACAAAAGCTACTTTTAGAAAGGTGAGAAAAGAATCAATAGTTAGAAATAGGTTCATTTAAAATTTCAGTTGATTAGGCTCAAATGACTTAAACCCTAAAGTGTCATTTCGTGTCAATTTTACTGTAAACGCAACACGCAAATAACTTCACCTACTAACTGGATACCGACGGCCAATACTTCAAGCTAAATGAGGCACATGATACCATTTTGAGCCCATTTGGTTCGAGTTCAAAGGCAGACTTTCGAAAATCGATGTTAGGTATTACAAGGAGAGACAAGATCAGACATATGTGATGGATGTCATGGGGAAGTACGTATAATAACAGAGCAGTGGGAAGGGCACGTTGCCAGAATGAAGAACAGTAGATGGGCAAAGAAGGCAACAGAATGGATCCCTGGATAAGGAGGGAGACAGGGAAGGAGACAAAGAAGAAGACCAAAAACAAGGTGGAGAGATGAAATGGAGGAGCTGTGTGGCACCAGGTGGGCGCAAGCAGTGCGCAAAACAGAAATGTATTGAGGCAGATGGGGAGACCATATGCCAGCAGTGGCATGACAGGGCTGACATGATGATGATGATGATGATGAGGATGATGGCTAGCCCATGGTTGGAGACCTCCACGTGGTGGCAAATGGGCACAGAGAAACAGCTGCCCTTAAGTTGATCGTGGTTTATATCGCAGAGATTCAGAACTAGGGCAGATATTGATGACCTGTGACAAACTGTCCAACCACGCCCCTTCAGTGAAAAGCAGACTCAATGGCTCACGCTACAGCTCTGCCTAGTAACAGTTGGGGTTACGGAGTGGATTGAGTGTAGCCGACTCGATCACCTCTTTTAAACAAATTACAGGCGAAAACTGACCCCAGGGTCAGTCCTAGGCACCCTTCAGGGGCGAAACGGGAAAGACAAAACAAGACAAGACAAGACAAGATGATGAGGATCAGGATGATGATGAGGATAATAGATAGATAGATAGATAGATAGATAGATAGATAGATAGATAGATAGGTAGGTAGGTAGGTAGGTAGGTAGGTAGGTAGGTAGGTAGGTAGGTAGGTAGGTAGGTAGGTAGGTAGGTAGGTAGGTAGATAGATAGATAGATAGATAGATAGATAGATAGATAGATAGATAGATAGATAGATAGATAGATAGATAGATAGACAGATAGATAGATATCTTTCAAGCAAACGATAAACTATGATACAAATAAGAACGAAATTGATTCTCCATCTAAACCACACTAGAAAGCCATACTAAAATACCAAGGCAACCTACTAGTAAGGCAACGCGGACTCACTACAAAATTCAGGATATAAAAACAAACTGCATTCCCTATAATCGCTTCAATATAGACACAAATTCTGCTTGTATATTTTCCAACTACCAAAAAGACAGTTGATTTTCAAGCTGAGCAGAAATCTAAAGATTCAATGAAAAGGTGAAGGCTAAACCAATTTTTCTTTGTTCTTACGTCATCATCTAAACAAACAGAAATTCTTACAACGCTCGTGCTAACACCAAAAAATTTCAAGGTTTGTCGCACAGCAAAATAAGGATATCTACATGCCTCCTTAAAGGAGCCAGATCCCCATCTTATCAAGACGATCAATGGTGAAAACTATTACATTACATTCTGCAAAAGGGCGCCTTCCGGCGTTCTAGAGGGCGTTACCTCAAAATAATTTTCTGAGGGCAAGCCACCAGACCCCCATTTTTCTACAGACTATCTATGATAAAAGACTATTTTGGCATATATTTGCTTTCTATTGACACAGATAAGGACACATATAAACACCCTTTGGGTTTTCGCATGACTTCTAGGCAAGTAGGAATCCTCCCTTTTCTAAGGGAGAGTTTAGACAAACTGCCGTAACATTTTGACAACTATGTATTCAAGGCACATCTGCGTGAAAGGGATTTTGAGTGAAAGTTGTGCAACAGACATTTACCGATAGGCTGCAAAATTACACGCAGCATAGTGATCATTCTCTTCCATACATGATAATTGTACTTGCTTTTATTAACAACTCAATACTTCGATTCGCCAGTAACTTCAATGTAACGGAAATAAATTAAAACGTTTGTGCAAAATGAGTGAAAATTTCCCTTCCATGCGTGTTTCACACAAAATGCGTGAGATTTGGAAGGTCTTCTAATGCATGAGACAGACGTTAATCACGTGCTGCAAAATGATAGAAATGAGACAGCACACGCTTTAGTTCAACTGCACTCTATCTAAAACGACGATTCTATAACTGAAACGGGAGCTATGAATATAGGAATAGGAGGCGGGACGGGGATTGGAGCTCCCCAGTTGGGCAGAAATCTATTTCATATGAGTCATTTCTGCAAAGAATAACGACAACTTTTCTGACTGCTTCTTCAATCTCTTTTTTCTTTTGCAAAATTTTTACATCCCCCTAAAGTGAAAGCCCTCCTTCACCCATGGCTATGGGTGATACCCTATTTCCTTTAGCACGTCAAATACGTTACCTTATCATTGTTCCTTATAAATTAATCAGCTTATTGACAGACCACGAATGATGAAAAAGTAAATAATAGATTACATATCATAAGATACAAAATCCTTAAATAGCCATTACCATAGTGGACATTTTCAGGGCAGAGAAATCTCAAAGTACTGTGGCTAGCTGATCAAAAGTAAAAGTAACTGGTCTTTTATGCTTTAAATAGTATAGATACCATCACCTGTCAACAATTACAAAGACCAGGGGTCATATTCAAGTGACAAAGTTTAATCTGACTTAACGTGCTATGACAAGGATAAATCTGCTCAATCTTGCTGGAAATTGACCTGACATGAAACAGAAATGACTCTGAACTATTTTACATAATAACACAGCCACATGGGAAATGGTTGTGCCATCTCAAAGTTTTCTTCATGATCAACAACATTAAGAAAGAATTGCCTTTTGAAATTGCCACAACATGCATTCCAAAAATCAAAGCTAATATGACAAAAATCTCAAATGAAACACAAGCACCATAGTTTCCTTTTCAGGTGTGCAACTAAGGTTTTCTGGGGGCAGAGGTCTCATCAACAAAAAGGGCATACTAAAAGTGTCCAAGAGGATTTGGTTTTGGACATTATGTTTCAGATTTTGAAATAGAAGAATAAGTTCAGGAATTTGACTGATTTACAAACTGATCTAAAGGCTTTTAAATACAATGAGTCTTATTGCTATGATAACATTAGGAGAAGTTTCAAAACTATCCAAGAAAGGTCACTTTGTTCCTTTCCTGAAAGACTGGGGCTTAGACCCCCAAGACCCCTCTGTAGCTGTGTGCCTATTTTCTATTTTTAAATTATTGGTAAGCTCTATTCTAATTGTGAAACACTATCCTTAATGCCTTTCAAAAAGTTATTTGATGCCAAGGCACTGTGCATACAGCCTGAAATCATTTACAAAACAAATATTCAAAGTCTAAAATAGTCTTTGATGTAAAAATGAAACCTCTCACTCTATTGCTTATAGATTAATTAGCACTTCATAGGCTGGTCTAGACATAATTTATTGGAAATGTCATAAACTTTGAACCACACTCAGAAATAATGAAATTTGAGTCTTGAATCTTGAATATCATGGCAATGCAATTGGTGCAATAAGCCTGGAATTCTCAGGTATAGGAATAATTCTGACAAACACAAAAGGGTGGATCAACCTACCATCAAAGAATCTCTTGTGGCATCATTGGTATTCATTTTCTTCTCTTTTCTCATTTTCAACCTCATTTCCTGAGAATGACAGAACATAATGAAAATAATAAGAATTCATTCAGAAAATCATAAACTTTGTGTAGTAGATAATATGATTTGAATTTGTGGAAAAATTTTATTTGACTAGAAGAGCAACAAAACAGTGAAACACTGTGCAAAAAAAGCACAATAAAGTTTGTAATGTCAGCTCTAACCAGATATACAAAAAGACAAAATTAAATTTAGTCACTAACAATATATATTGCTGCTGGTCATATATACAATGTTTGCTTTTTAAATTGCAAGCAGTAATGAATGCAAAATATTCTGTTGAGATTTTATGGTCTGCTCTCTGCCTCTCAATCAAAAACTTTAACAAGGAACTATTTCATAAAAGTGAATGTGAAGATTCAAAGAAAATTATGATATGCTCCAGCCATGTACAACACATATGAAAGAAAGAACAGATATGATCTTTGATAAAAAGATTTGGTGAACTTCTCATTTAGGGTCAGAGCATTATTTTGCTTGTGCGTTCCTTCATGGTAAATTAGTCTTTTGCTAGTCACCTGATAGTTCCAATGGTGAACAATTTGTTACAGATCATTGAAGTTTTGAGTGAAAAATTAACTACCAAAGTTAGTTCAGAGAGATTGCGCAAAAGCAAAATCAAATAATCATGAAACAACATAAAGCAATATATTGATATACAATGAACAAAAAAATTAAGACTTTCATATGCAGTCCCTCTCCTAGTATACAATGAGCATGAGAAAGAGATCTGAGTCACAGGAATTAGGGGGCACAGAGGCTAACCCAAATTTTGTAAAAATTTAAGGTAATATATTGCTTCTCTGCCTTTCTATGGGCTGCCTACATCCAAAATAACAGCCAAAATTCAGAATGACATCTAATTTTTCTGACAATTTCTGATACCATTCTATTTCAAATTCATGACTGCCTTTGGAGGTTACAAATACAGGTACCTTACACAAAATTAGAAGGATGGTAAGGAGTCCATGCAATTAGTTATGACAGCAAATGTTACTAAGCCTGGACTAGTGAGTTTGCAAGGGTGTTTGTTTTCTGATCAAAAGATGGTGACATCCTTTCAAACATTGCTTTATTACAGAAACTGTGGTTCAATGTTTGTCATCTGCTTAGGTTGTGGTGAAACATTGTAGGATGCTTTAATGATCACAGCAGGTACTATCACCTTACTGGGAAAAGTGCAAGATACACCTTTCATGCCAGCTGCAAATCCACATAACAAAGAGGAAACTGACAGAGCAAGGAAAAGTTCCCACATAGATAACAGCTAGGGCTATTGACAGGGAAACAATTTAATTCTCTTCTTAATTAGAAGAAATTTAGGTTTTACACTCCAAGTGACCTACAATACAAAATTGCTAGGAGAATTTGAAATAAAACATATACTAATGCTTTGTTTACTATGCAGGAAAAACACTGGCACTCTGATTTTTGTGAGGTGCAAAGATGAGATTTCCTCTAAACTTGAGGGCTCAGGTAGCATGGCTATTTCAAAATTGCAAAACAGACAACATTGCCTACAAACAAATCAATCTGTTTGGTTAGTAAATAAATAACTAAACTAAATAATGACTGAGTTTGATATTGCAGAACAGTAACTGAACACAAACGATTCACCACCTATATTGACAGGAGGCAATCATTCTTGCAGAAAATATAACTTCAACCTGCAAATATTTTACTAAATGCAGAGATGGTAGGGAAATATATGAGTTTTGTCATCTTCACCACCCACAACATAAAAACATCTTACCATCCTAATGTAGTCTATACATTGTAAACTGACACAATGCTAACCAACAATGTACCCCTATAATGTTATGTCTAATACCTCAGCTCTTTTCATGCGCTCTCTCCTCAACTGTTGAGCTTTTCTCTCTTTCTCCCTAAGCTTCAACAATTCGTCATGCGGCATTTCTGACCTTGGCAATCGTCTGGGGTTCTTTTGTCGCCGGTTGTATTCACTACTCCAAGGCACTCGTTTTCTCCTCTTCATAGCTTTGCACCTGCTTTTGAGATCTATAGGATCAACTGCGGCTGGGACGTTGTCCTTTGGAGACATCCTTTCCACTTGATGTGGCTGATCAAACTTACCTAGCCCTTCGAACTTGTCAACAGCCAAGTAAGTCCCATCACTTGATGTGGTTGGCATGTCATTATCACCACAGGCAATATCCTTAACTCCCAAGCAATCTGGATGAAACTCCTTGGTGCTGTTCACTTGCCTGTCATCTATCTGTGTGTTGGGGAAGCTACTTGCAAGTCGTCCTAGGAAATGACTTGCCTGTTTGTCATTACCACACTTGCCACTGATTGTCAAATCAATGCTAGACGTTGGAGGATTTGTCGTGGGATCAACGGAGGACAATAGGACACGATGGTCATTTACACTTGACAGGTGTTGCGTGGTACCATCGACATGCTTACATTCATTGGCATTGTTCGCTGCGATCTCCAACATGCTACAATATCCAATGATGGGTAGAATAGTCCTGTTTATGTAAGAGATTAAACCAATAGGTAGTCGGATTACGATTCAAGTGTTACGAGTCTCGATAAATCCAATTTCATTGTAAATCAAAGCCTATATTATGCCCTCTATCACAATAAAAAAAATGTAATATTCCTGAACCCTCTGGTTTCCAGCAGCTTCAAAAAACTGCGAAGAAAACTCTCAACCTGGTATCTGAGCATATATGGGAGAAAGGCCCTAAGGTTGTAAAGTAATCCGAGCTCATAATTCTTAGCATAGATTGTAGTTGGCACAAAGTGAAAAAAGTCATTGCTAATCACCGTTTAATAGTGTAACATGTTTATTTCCAGTTCGAATGCTACACAACACTGTCTGACTATCATCACCCTACACGAAGTTGTCCCTAATCTGAAATATTCAAAGCATTTCTGAATTCTAAATAAAAGAAAGCCGTCCGTGGTTTGACATTGAAAACAAATCAGCAGCGATACCATATACCTATTGACTTTGGATGCGAAAGGGGAAATATGTCCAGTTATACAACGTCCAACTTAATGCTAAATATTGAGATGTCAGTAGTTTTACTTAGAGGGAGGAAGTGAAAAGTAAACAATACACTTACGGTCGAGACGTAACTTTGCGTAAGGCCAAAGTCAATGAAAGTCTTGCCAGGTGGTTAATGCACGATCAAGCACAGCCTGTTGCTTCAAGGAACGGCGAAAATCGTCGAAACCATGTCTTTATTACTGCATACAGTAAAATTCATAGCTTGTGAGGAGTACAAAACATCATTTAACCATTGTGAACCATCGTTTTCGTATTATGGAAACGAACAAAGATCGAATAAGCAAGTGTTTTCAGTTAATCAGAATGACAGTGTCATTGTGTCACCAGTCAGTTGATCGAACGTGACATATTTTAACCCGGGGGTTGCCACAGACACAACAAGCATCGACAGCCTCGTATTCAATAATGAATTTGACCTCTATGCCAAGCAGGAATAAGGGAATATTGAAAGTAAAGAAACCAGTAGCAGTTGCTAGCAGTCAAGAGTGGAAAGTAGAGCAAATCGAGTTGGATGAACGTTGAAAGTCTGAAAATATTGCTATAAAATGTTCTGACATCGTAAGGAAGCAGTATTTTTAGTGTGGAAGACTTAATCAGGGTGGTAGCCATTGGAGGTGACGTACCCCAATGTTTAGCTTTGCCGAATAGAAATATTGCTCATCAACGTTGGTTTGCTGATAAAACTCAAAAAGAGTGTTATTTTTCGGCAAAGTGCGCTTAACAAAATTTGCTTGTCGGCAAATTGGGGTTGTGTACCCCAACAATTGCCTTTGTTAGCTTCACCCCTGCCCTTAGTATTGAATTAAGGTGCGAAGATTTATTTTTAAGCTTGCACGTTGCTAGCATACCCAACAAGGCAGAATGTCGATGAATGATTAAATTGCCATACCTAACTACATGTCATAAGCACTCCATTGAGGGATATTTTTTGCCAAACTATGATGGTATCTCTATATGAACCACTGCTAATTTTAGAGTAGATTTTCGTAGGCAAAGTTAGAGAGATTTGAGATTACACATTCACTCAGGGTCAATGGCAAGGACGTAAGTCACCTTGTCGAGCCAAGTAGCTAGTGGCTAATGAATAGGTGACACTTATAGATGAATCTTGGTAAGTTTTTGCTTACCTAGCTCTACTACGACAGCAAACCAGCCACGAATATCAATTTTACAAAACCAACGCTAACCCAATTCTTAATGGATTCCCACGTCAATAGCCCTATTATCTACAGTGGGGAGAGAGGGTGCCTCACGAATCTAGACAATACGCATGTCAGCAAATTAGTTTGGTTTTTGATAGAGGGCAACTTTGCACTGAGGTGCATATGGGCGTTGGAAACCACTCCCATTTCTGTTGGCAATATGTAGCTCCTATACTGTAAAAGGTTCTAGAACCGACCTTACTCTATATAATTTTAGCTTTTTCAATGTGTCTACCATCCGGAAAACTTTATCTAATATCTAGAATAGATATCTGCTCAAGCAATGCATGCACAATGAACCCAACATGGCTAGTAAACTAAATTTCAGCCACAATAGAACGAGATTAAGCAGTTCTTTCGAAACTATTTTGGTGGATCAGACACGACTGATAAGCTTTGCTCGAATCGATTGGGTTGGGTTAACTGATGCTCTTTGCATATAGCAGACACATGCAATATTCATTTTTCTGACATTTATCTAGATCTATTTTACCTTACTTATTTTGGAATATTTATCAATTTTAGCAGGTTTTTCGTTTATATAAAAAATAGCGCAAATTGAAAAGTCACTGAGATTGGGAGAGATATCTGAAATTAAATTAACTAAAGCTTTGCTTGCTTTGGCAGTTTATGAAAAGTACTAATCAAGCTTCTACAAGTGCTATTGAAGCCCCCAACACTTAGAAAAATGATGTGCTACTCTTTTTTAAAAGAGTACCTAACTGAGTCTCAATTATCTTAATTATTTTGCATTTTAGCCTAAGAATATTCTTGAATTATTCTCAGCTACCAAAGGTTTAACTTTGCCTTTAAATCAAAGGAGTATATTCATATATTTGCTGATGTCTTTCTTCTACAAAAAGCAAAACAAGGATGGAACACAAGAATAAACATGTTATCGACAGTGCAAAAATTAGGCTAACAGCGACATTGTACCCTGAATACATAAAATGCTAAGTCTTGATGAAGTTTGAGCCTTGCATTATTCTTAAATTACCCTTAGTTTTCAGCAATACTGAGCTTCAATATTTATTATTGTAAAAGAAGTGTGTGCTACATTTAGGGACTATTGATAGGGACGTTCTAGTAACAGTAATTTACCTAATTTTAAGGAAAAAATAGCGAAATAATTTAATAAGCAAACTAATAAAAATTTTTCAGGTAAAAACTTACATATTTATAAGCCTTCATTCCATTTCTAAGCAAAAAATGTTGTCCTATGACAAAGTCTGCAAGAATCTCAGCTATATGGAGTTACAGAGGCCTCATCACAGGAACCATTCGAAGAAGCCCTCACAAATGATGCTCTGTGGGCTATGAACTTGCTTTAGAAATTTCTAGTATTTAATTAATCCTGACAGAAACTTTGAGAAGCGATGCAGTTTCATTTTCTCCATTCAAATCTTGACTTTTGCTTTGGTATTTAAATATATATGCTTTCTGTTTCTGAACATAGCTACAGAAAATGATTTTCAAATGTCAACAATGAAGGTTGGCTTTTGCTTTATTGCCTAAATAGCGTAAGCTTCTTTGCACAGAAGTTTATCTTCTTTCTAAAGTGTGGGAAAAGGAAAGCAAGAGCGTGTCGCAACTTGAACCCAGTTGAGGTACAAGGGTTTGTAGTCAGACTGTTAGCGAACTTTGTCAGCTCCTCGAGGAACAGTTGAATGGAAGAGCAATCTACATTCGGGTAATGGAATGTAGCTGTGTGGCATAACCCCCCTGTCAATCGGCACTGACAACGGGTGGTTTAGCTCTGAGGGGATTGACCAATAGGAATTCAACTCGAATGCTCGCCATTCGAATTGCTTTTCGCGAAATTAGCAGGTGGCATGTCTTTCAAAATCATGGACCAAATCACATCAATGGAATCGGTCTAATTGGCATTGCTGATCGAACAAGCACAAAAACGGTCGTTAAGAAGTGATAACGGTTACTGGGAGAGGCCCATTAAACATTTATTAGTATTTCAAGTTAGGTAATCATGACAACTCTAACTCTACCAAACTTAGCAATACACCATGGCTTGAACCCATGAAAGTAAACATCTGGTAGGTTAGGGCAAAACACCCGCCAAAAAAGCATTGTGTGGCAACACACAATAAACTGGTGACAGAAGGACGAACGACCTTGATGGCCTTAGCAAACACCATGTGGTCTACCAACCCTACAATGTAGCAAATTCCTCCACCACGAATAGCGGTGTACTGTAACAACTGGCAAACTAATTGGCAATTTACGAAGTGTAAGCAAACCATCTGATTTCTATGGTACCCAAGCGACAACTAAGTACACGTTCTTTTTATAAGAGAAAAGTTTATAAGAAAATCAAAAGGCTCAATTTCCAAACTTAAGTGTTTTTATTGGCCAAAAATACATATTTCGCCCCAATTTAGCCAGTTTATTTCAGAAAAAGTTAAGCAAAATTTACGAAAATCTCAGGCTCAATTTCGAGAAAGTTGAAAAAATTGAGGCTCAGGCAAAATAACGGTTTTCTTATAAAGAAAAAACGTATTGCAATTGGGTTGCCAGAATCGAGTACGTAAGTGTGGAGGAGATGCAAAGGCTGGCGATTCAAAGGTGATTTTATAGGGTGTTGCATCAATTAAATGAAGTGAGAAATCAAAGTAGAAATCATTAATTGCATAATTTATG
This sequence comes from Cassiopea andromeda, assembly GCA_018155075.1. Taxonomy (NCBI): domain Eukaryota; kingdom Metazoa; phylum Cnidaria; class Scyphozoa; order Rhizostomeae; family Cassiopeidae; genus Cassiopea; species Cassiopea andromeda. Next base: position 964,863 of record WIPJ01000447.1, read on the forward strand.
TAAGTTCAAGAAAAAAGCCTGTGCTAAAATGTATTTCGTGTGTTAAGGTACGTGCGAAAGTCTCTGACATTTTGGCTACAGTCTTCAACATGATGACATCTTTTGATTGCTCGTGTCTTTGAAAGGCAAAACAAATTCCTAGTGGGTTGCTCTTTTACAGCAGGAAGACAAGAAGTTAAAAAACAAAAGTGGGATAAGCATTTGAGAACTGGAATGTCCGACCATTCTCTCGGGAATATTTGCCATAGTCCTTTTTGTCTCATCATGATTTCCTGTTGCATTTAATCAGGTTAAACTATGTGATTGATCAAAACAAAAGGAAAGCCAGAGGTAGTTCTACAGCGTGCAACCGCGATGATAAACCGAGCACGCTTCAGCAATTATCTCACATGCACAGCTTTTCCATAAGAACACGATCACGTTCAACTGCTCAAAAAGTTATGAAATTTCGATACTGAGTATTTACATCTGAGTTCAACACAATTTGTAGGTTAGACTACTCTTTTTTCGCCAGTTTAATAATTAACACGTTCTAGCAAAAATTTTCAGGTTCAGACATTTTGCGCATCCACATTAAAGGGCACTGCAGAAAGCTATATTCCAGGTGTATACAATGCCCTTTCATGAGCACGCGCAAGAAACATCTGAGCTTGCATGTCGTTGCTAAAAAATATTGACATTAGTAATGAAAACATGAAAGCATGAAAAAGAGAAGTTTCAATACTGACATAAAGTAATTTCTTATTCTAAATATGTATTCAAGCAGAAATAACAGCTGACGATTCGGCACAAAAGGAGGTACGATAGATCGAAAGGTTAAGCTGCTAACTATTTTGAAATCACCAAGAGCCATTGGTAATGGGAAATTATCTATTGCGACCTTGATAACATCATGTGGACTTCTAACTACCGCATAGCGCATTTCCTCCAATAATTAACGCCGCGGCGTCTAGTCAAACATTGGACTTCTTGGTACGGTGTTCAGTAAAGGGTGGCGTTCATCAGAGGGAAGATTTCATGGTAGCAAATACGGAATGTGTCTCTTGCAGAAAAGAAACGACTGCAAATACCAAAGTGCATATATTCTGTTTGCAGAATTTCTTTAAAAAAACCCTGCTACACTTATACTAGATTTGTACATTTTTCTTGTAGTAGAGCTTTTAAATTGCTTGGATTGAACAAAACTAGTGCTAGTATGGTTATCTAAGATCTGAATCCAATTCTAGTTCATGTTTTCTTCACAAATACTGACGTCTTCAACAACGTACAGTTTTCAGGTTTTTCTATCATATCAATCCTAATCTTGCTATATATTAAACAAAGTAAAATTCTTAATCTCTTCTGCATTGCCAATTCTAACGTATTGCCGCCATTATGTCGTCTTTATCAATTTTCGTTGTCTCCTGGCATCAATCGGTATTACTTGGTGCTAGTGCAATGCTTTTACTAGATAGAAAGCCAAGTCAAGGCACGAAGAGATGCATTCCACAGGCCCAGGATTAAAGAGAAACATGAGGCCTTCTGCAAGCAAAGTGAGCAGAATAATTTAGTTCTAGGGAATTAACTCCTGGGGATTCCTACTGATTTTACTCACAGGCCTTCAAGACTTTGAGGCATTGGGTGTTCAAAGGTCTTCAGACCTTGAGGCCCAGGGGGAATTCACCTCGTCTTTGCAGCCTTGTGTACATCCAGCAGGGTTACTTACTTACACCTTTAGGCCATTAAATAATAAACTGTTGAATTGCACAGTTTTCTTATTAGAACTGCAAGAATTTATCTAGAAATTTAAATTTTGTCACAAAATGTACACTTCTAAATAAATTCATGCAGTTCTAATAAGAAAACTGTGGAATTCAACAGTTCATTATTTAATGGCCTAAAGGTGTAAGTGAGTAATAGCAGTAAAAATGATAGGTTTAGATATGAAATGATACGCGAAACACAACAAGAAATGGAAATGTTAGTGGAAGCAGTATTTATCTACCCCTTTTCATCAAAAGCAGGCAGTTCAATTGTATCTGCAGCCAGAAATTAATTCTTCAACACAGCATCATTGGAGCTTTTGTGCAGTTCTAAATTTTTCTTAACAAATCCCTGACAGGCAGCTTTGATTTATGAAAGGACAACGGGTGCAGTAGGAAGTAAATTTTGGGGGGTAAATGCAAAATCGTTATAATTAACACTGCACCTCCACCACCAACATAACTGACACCATTATCACCACCAGCATCACTTGATGCAAAATCAACAACTTACATTGAGAACCATACAAACAAAGTTCAGGAGAGAAAAATCAAAACCAAGGGCATCTATTGAACAATATCAAAGCATTCAATTGCTAACTTAAGATTGACTCACTTGCAAAAGCACATTCGCAATTGCTTCTAGGTTTCCATGAGTATTTTCAGTTACAATCTTATTGAAAATAATCTTCAATGTAAAGTTTCAACATGAAGGCAGCCAATTAAGAATTAATCTGAGAAGAAAATACCTATAGTTCATCATGTTCCAGATTTGCAAATGGCTCATCAATATCTCCCATTACAACTTCAGGGTTCCTTTCTTCCCTATCATAATCTTCAATGTCATTTTCACCAGTTTCAGGCTCATTTGCATCTTCAGCCACATCATCCTCTAGATATCTCTTGACTCGTCTCAGCTTCTCCTCTTTATATAATTGGTCAACATCACCTTCATCATAATTTTCAGGTTTTCTGGCATTTCTATAAATATCTGGAGCTGCAGCTTCCTCACCTTCAGTTTGATGTAGATAGTAGTTCTTCAGAGCCATTTGCAAGTGCATTTTACCTTCACTTTCTGTAACTTCATCGTTGCCCTTACCAGCCAAGATATCAAAAAATTGATTACCAAACGTTGGTGAGCCTTCAAGGCCATTAATATAAAGGTTGAGAAATGCATTTCGTTGTAACTTATTATGCTTCTTAAAATGCTTCAATAAGACGCTCTCTATCTTAGATGGGTTTATTTCATGATATTCAAGCCATGGGGCATTTGCAGGGTGAACTCGTTCAAAACACATTGCTGCAATCCTTAGCTTCTCCTTTGAAAAACCTTGGATCATGTCCACTGTTATTGGTCCTTTTCCACCAGCCAGCTCCAAGTAAGCTTTTTTGGCATATTTTTTTATAAAAGAACTATCCTTTTCTTCATATATCTCACCAACATCATTTGTGAGTTGCTTCAAAGAGTAAACTCCTTTTTTGTTTACTTTCTCCAACATTGTTCTTCTGAGCACCTCAAGATCAGTGTTTCCCATTGACAAGTCACCTTTTCCAGGATACATCCAATCAACAATAAAGTCACTCAAAGGTCTGGAATCTTTAGTTACATTGTCACAGTTACTGAAGTCAAGCCCATGTTTCTTATATTCATCAAATCTTGAAAATAAAAGTGCTACTGCAACATTGTTTGTCCCATATGACAATACATTATGGTACATACTTTTCGGCAAAAACAAACAGTCTCCTTTTTCAATTTTTGTATATTGCCATGGAACATTTGCTACTTTTGGATATTTCAATAGATCAACTGAGTGAACATTGATCTTAGAATACCCTCCATATGATGGGGCAGCCTCCCATGCTTTATACACGTTCTTTTCATGCTTTAACTCAATCAACTTCCATTCTTTTGTTCCATTCAACAGGCAGTTCATTGTGTTGAAAGCATCCTTGTGCAAAACACTACTTGCGTTTCCACCGTTCATCCAGTAATCAACTTCGACCATTCTATCCCTAAACGTTCCACATGTCATGAATGGCAATACACCAGCTTCATGGTACATTGAAACAGGCAACTCAGTAACGACATATCCCTTATGGTCAGGGTCATGGTAGTGCTTAACAAAGTTCTCCATCGTATCTCGTCCTAATCCCAAAACTCCATAAGGTGTTCGACCATACTTTTCTTTCCTACCCTCTAATCTCAATTCTGACTCGCCATAATTCTTCACAAGGTATTCGTCTGTCCATTTGGTGAATCCAAGCCAATCCTTTGCACCTCCTCGAAAAACTGCTGGCTTAGACGGTTTTACAAAATCGTTCCAAAACTCTTCCGGAGTAGGATAGTTATCTCGTGTGAATTCAGGTACAGCTTCGGGCTCTGTGTGTGAGCCTAGGGGCTGTAAATGACCCCTAGGAAAACTCTCCTCTACGTTACTACAATAGCTGAGTTGGCACAAAGCACCTAGCATAGCGATGCACTTGAAGATGTTCATATTTTCTGAGGTCTAGATCACGTAAACGCCACTGACTGAAGAGAACATGAACGGGAAGTAGTAATTGGAGTGGTTGTTGTTGAATGATGTAGCAATGCTCCTTCGTAGCGGTAGCTTGCCATTTTCTTAGAAAGAAAGTTGACGCCTGTACCGCCCACAATGTAAAAATTGCTTGTGAAAGGTACCTAGAGCCTGTCAAGTTCAGATATTCCTCTGCACTTCACTCAATTTGCATAACAAGTTCTATCCACGCTGATGAAATGTCTTCATTGCAGCAGAATTTCGTCAGCTCAGAGTGTATTATGGTACTCTCATAAATGTATAGATCCAAAAGAGAGTTTAACGGAACCAATGGTTTTGCCAGCCAAAATCACTTTTTTTGTGGCTTTATGGGTGTAGCCTTAGTAGCTCTGTAATGCATTTCACGTCTTCCTTCGTAATAACATGCAGGCTTGTAAGCCTTTTGATGTTCTTTTGTTCTATTTAACAACGAGTCTACTATGCCACCAGCAAGTGATACAATAACTAGGGTTTTGTGTTTCTATGAACTGGCTGTTCGGACTATTCGGACAAATGCCAAAAGGGCCGGGTGCATGAAGTGGAGAGAACCATAAATTCTGAATATAGAGAACTTCACAATTTATATCTGAAAGAATTGACATTAAAACTGTAGATATTTTCATAAATTTCACAGCCACTTTCAATATCTCTGTCCTCCGAATTAAGCTTTCCAGAATTCACGGGCCGATTTAGTTACACTGTGCCCGGACCGAAAACTTTGGCCATTCCGCCCCTGGTTTCTATAGTACTATTTGCTGTTTGAATTGATCTAAATTGCTCACATGTGCAAAAGTGTTTTCACTGTTGTAACTCTTTCGTGTACTGCCTTGAACTTGGGTTTCTTTGCCAAGAATTTTATTATTTTGTCGTTGTTGCTCTTAAACTGGCCAGTGATCTATACTGAAGTGACATTTTTATCTCACCTAGGGCACCCTAGCAAATAGCAGGACTAAACTAAGCTTATTTACAGACTGGTTTACAAAGAAAAAGATGGAAAAAGAAAAAAGATTTAAAATACACGTTCTATAAGGGTATGTCCGATAAAAGTGTGGTACTTGGCTGCTTAAAAATCAAGTAAGTGCAAAAATGGGTTTTTGAGACCCAAGAAGGCTTATAAGTGTACATGTCTGAAATTCAATTTATCTCAGGGATGTGCCAATGGGGGTGTGGGGGCGTGGCCCCCCAATATTGTCAAAGTTGCAAGAAAGTTGGTCAAAAGTCAGCCATGCTGCAAGAGAGTTGGCCACAGTATCTTCTGGGAAATTTTTCCCGTTTTTTAGCAACAATAGTTGGTCAATTGGGGAACCGCCCCGAACAGAAGGTGCCTCGGTACATCACTGGCTTATCTGTGTATAAAGTTTTACATATACTATGCTTTAGTAAGATTTGTCATCATTTCAGGCGTACACGACGCTTTCTTCTTTCAAAAATATGCATATGCAAAGTATTAGATATCAAATTTATTTGCTAAGAAAGTCGTAAGAAAGTTTTGGTACTGAAATCATGAAAAAGTTAAAAAGTTTCAGTTCTGCGACCAAAAAAGCCGGTCTTATAAAGAAAAAAGCGCGTAGTTATACCATAAAACCATATTTAGTAAAAATGTTAATTGATGCTACAAATACTAGCAAGGTGGTGGACAAGCGTGAACATTGAAACTTACTTCAATGATATGTTATCATTTCCTTGAGTCGCCAGAATAGAATTTGGTTTTGGACAAACAGGAATAGTATTTCATTAATAAACAGATTGCATTCTTTGACAGGCAATAGCCATTATTCTTCAAAGATGACTATCGCCATTATGGAAGTCTAAATCGCGCCCATGATTATCACAGAACTGAATGCATGTAAGATTGATCTAAATGAGTTCAGGAAGAGCTCTCAGTGCGTGTTACAAAAAAGGGGAGATGCATCATTACGGCTAAATAATTATGCCTAAAATAAGCTTTTGTGACTATAACTACAGCTACTTCGCCATCAAGATATGGCAAGGTCAATACAATGCAGTTCAAATTTCCAGCCAATGTTGACAAGAGGGCTCAGAGAACAGTAAAGAATACAGTTTGACTACCTTCAGTTACATATACCAACTCTTGCATGCAGCAAGGTGGGACTCTTACAGGGATGTGCCGATTGGGGGCGTCCCCTCAATATTTTCAAATTTGCAAGAAAGTTGGTCAAAAGGCAGCCATGCTGCAAGAGAGTTGACAACAGTATTTTCTGTGACCCTTTTTTAAGTAACAATAGTTGGTCAGTTGGTTAATATGCCCCCCCTACAGAAGGAATCTCGGCATATCACTGGACTCTATGGACGATTGGGGTCAGATATCTGCAAGAAATTCTTCAAAACCTTATTTAGCAATTGATGATACCTTACTTGGCATACCACCTTGCCAAGTATAATTAGGGTGTAGTTTTTTATCAGAAGGCTTCAAGTCTTCGACTGATTTGCATGTTGCTGGAACAAGTGAAGTTGTCTTCGCTTCGCCTTCTAAATTATTTTATTTACTAGCAAAAATTGACATAAAAGCGGAAGCTTAATGTCCTTCGATCCTTACAGGGAGTTCAATATGGTCAGAATATTAGCAAGCCAAAGTTAATCCAGGGCTGCTACGTATGCTGAAAACATGGCACATGGATCAGAAGCTAACATTAGCCTCTGATCCACGTGCCATGTTTTGACGAAATTAAGTTTTCATCTTGTCTTTCAAATTGTAGTTCTTTTGCATGTAAATAAAGCTTAACAGCAATACCTATTGTTGTAATTCATCACTGTTTCATAGAGGTTAATTCTAATATCAGGGGCGTCGTGGCCGAGGGGGGCAGGGGCTCAGGGCCCAATTTTTCACGAAGTCATCGGATTTTTGGAAATTTTAATGTTTCGTCGGAAAATTTTCGTACTTTTGCTATTGGAAAATGTAAAGGTTTCGAACTTTATCGGAGAATCTCTGAACTTACCTCCTCCCCCACTCTAAAGGTGCCACAGCGCCTCTTTGTAAAACACATTGTTACAATTAAATTGCATTTGTATCAGAATAGCTTTTATTCAAAATAAATCATGATTTGCTACTATTTCCTTTATTACTGACTCTATTTCATAACTTTTATTGAAAATAATAAACTTGCATTTCGTCAAACAGATATTGGTTTTTAGTAGATAATGTCAGAGCAAGGGCTTAGGACTTATAACAAAGCCTGACAAAGGAAAAACCAAGAAAAGGGAGGAAAGTGAAGTGGGTAGGGAGACACGATCAAGTTTTTTATGTTAAATTTGAAAGAAGATAAGTTGTAGGACTCGGGGAAAGTCAAACATAAGGCAAAGAGGATAATGGGAAAACTGGTTAAGAAATATTACTTTAGGCAAAATTTGAAGCTTGAAATATGTGGCACTAACACCTCTAATTGTCTTTAATGTTTTCTGTTGCCATTTTAGGGTTTTGCCCCTTCAAAATAATATCTCCAGCAACGTGCTTGCCTTATTAATTCATACTCCCTATCATATACATTAATCTGCTTTTCCTTTGCAGGCCCGTCGACAGCTGAACTGAATTGGGGGTGGGAGGACAAAGATGTATAAGTCCAGTTTAAAGGCCGGAAGGCGTTTTCATGCTACACATATGTGCAAATGGAAAACGAATTTATATGCCAAAATAGTCTTTTTCCGTAGGCAGTTGGCTGGAAAACAGGGGTCTGAGGAAATTGTTTTAGGTAACGCCCTTTAGAACGAATCTCCTACCAGTACAGCGAAGAAAAGGCAATTATTACCTCAGGTATCTGGCATGGGCTACATTGAATGTGCTCAGAAGGAACAACGCCTTATTCCTTGAAGGGTTGCCATCTACAGAAACAGATATTCTTAAAACACTCGGGCCAAGACTGACAAATGGTTTGAAGTTTGTCACACAACAAAATCAGGATACTGCACGCCACATATCTGCGTTGTGATGCTTCTAGATTGGGTAGAAGTCAACTGATAAATTGATCAAAAAGTACAGTGTAGACTACTTCTATATGCAATTTTGGAGAATTATTGGAGGAGTAATGCCCCAACCCCCTAGTGTCTACGGGCCTGCTTTTTGTATTCACAGCAGATAACAAGTAATTTCATATTTTCCTAAACTTTCAGTTTCATTTTCTACAATAAATACACGCTTTTTAAAAACTATATCTAATTGTTTGCTCAGCTTTAACATTACCACCTTTCTAGTTTTGAGCTTTAGAATATCCTTAAACTCCTCTTAAGGCCAAGAGTGTAGCTTAGCCTAAAACTCAAAGGAATATATTCCAAATTTTTATTGACGTTTTACTTCTACATAAAGCAAAACAAAAGTGGAACACAACAGCAAAATATATTGTTGTATCGACAGTGCAAAAGTTAATCTTAAAGCAACATTATATCTGGGATACACAAATTCTTACATTTTCATAATTTTCAAGGATTCTGAGTCTTACTATCTTGTAAACCTTGATTCTTATAAAAAATTGTGTCTTAATATGGCTCTTTATGAACAAATAGACCATTCCTAAGCCGAGTGGAAATCGCTACGAAGGAGCATTCCTTTCAAGTAAGTTACAACAACAACATCATCTCCAAGAAGTTTGCAAATGGTTTTCTCCTTCTATCTGAGTCGAGGCACCAACTGCGGAAGTATTGCAAAATGAATATCTTCAACGGCATCGCTGTTTTTTGTGTTTTATGCCAACTCAGTTATTCTAGTAATCTACAGGAGAATTTTCCTAGGGGTCATTTACAGCCCCTAGGCTCACACACAGAGCCCGAAGCTGTACCTGAATTCACACGAGATAACTACCCTACTCCGGAAGAGTTTTGGAACAATTTTGTAAAACCGTCTAAGCCAGCAGTTTTTCGAGGAGGTGCAAAGGATTGGCTTGGATTCACCAAATGGACAGACGAATACCTTGTGAAGAACTATGGCGAGTCAGAATTGAGATTAGAGGGTAGGAAAGAAAAGTATGGTCGAACACCTTATGGAGTTTTGGGAGTAGGACGAGATACGATGGAGAACTTTGTTAAGCACTACCATGACCCTGACCATAAGGGATATGTCGTTACTGAATTGCCCGTCAAAATGTATCCTGAAGCTGGTGTATTGCCATTCATGACATGTGGGTCTTTCAGTTACAACTTGGTTGAAGTTGATTACTGGATGAACGGTGGAAATGCAAGTAGTGTTTTACACAAGGATGCTTTCAACACAATGAACTGCCTATTGAATGGAACAAAAGAATGGAAGTTGATTGAGTTGAAGCATGAAAAGAATGTGTATAAAGCATGGGAGGCTGCCCCATCATATGGAGGGTATTCTAAGATCAATGTTCACTCAGTTGATCTATTGAAATATCCAAAAGTAGCAAATGTTCCATGGCAATATACAAAAATTGAAAAAGGAGACTGTTTGTTTTTGCCAAAAAGCATGTACCATAATGTATTGTCATATGGGACAAACAATGTTGCAGTAGCACTTTTATTTTCAAGATTTGAGGATTACAAGAAACGTGGGCTTGACTTCAGTAACTGTGACAATGTAACTAAAGATTCCAGACCTCTGAGTGACTTTATTGTTGATTGGATGTATCCTGGAAAAGGTGACTTGTCAATGGGAAATGCTGATCTTGAAGTGCTAAGAAATGAGATGATTGAAAGCCTGAATGGGAAAGATGTTTACTCACTTGAAAAACTAACTAAAGCTGTTCACAAAGTCTATTCAGAGAAGGATGAAAAGTTTGCTGAGAATCATGCCAAGAATGCATATAAAGTATTGACAAATGGGAAAGGTGTTTTGACTAGAGAAATGATATTGAAAATGCCTAAAGAGAAACTAAGAGTGGCAGCAATGTGTTTTGAAAGGGTTGACCCATCTAATGCACCTTGGAATGAGTATAATCAAATTGACCCAGAGGCTATCAAAGAGACACTATTGCGGCAACTAAAGAAGAATAAAGGATCTCTATCTAGAGAAGTATTCCTTGATATGTATGTCAATGGAATAGAAGGCTCACCTGTTTTTGGAAACAGATTCTTTGATATTCTTGCAGGTGAAACTAAGAATATTGTTTCCCAAGATGTGGCAAAGCAGAAGCTGGGGTTAGCATTGCAGAAGTACTACGATCATCAAGTTGAGGGAGAGGAAGCAGCAACACCTGAACTCTACAGAAATGCTAAAAGGCCTGATGGGTATGATGAAGGAGATGTAGATACAATAGCCTCAGAGAATGAGAGAGAAAGAAAGCGGAGGTATATAGATGAAAATGAGGAGAATGAAAATGAAGCAGATGGAGATGAGACTGACCCAGTTGACCAAGAGGAGGAAGAGGCTAACCCTGATGAGCAAGATGGAGAAAATCCTGATGATGATGATGAAGAAGATGTAGATCAAGACAAAAGCAGTAGTAGAGAAAGCCATGATGAACTCTAGACTGTTAAAAGATTGACATATGATGAGCAGTACTCAGGCTTAGTATTTGATCTGTAAAACTTAGACTTTCATCTATTGTTGCTTATTTATTGCTTTTTGTACCTTTTTGCATCAAATGGAACACTTTGGAAATGTAGAGCATGATCTTTTCTTGTTTATATGTCTTGTGCTCAAGCAGTAGCTAAGAGAAAATTGTGACAAGAAAAGGAGCTACCCACCCAATCCAGTATGCATTCTGGGATTTTTGTTTGTCACAGATTCTAGGCAAATTTTTTCTACCAAAATTGGCTTGTCATTTGAGCTCGTAAAACTTGGCATAAATGCTGATAAAACCCACCAGAACTTACCAAATTACAATTGGTAAGTGTAAAATTGTTCTTATTTGTCACAGATCTGGCACACATTGGGTCTAAAATGCAGTCTGGAACCTATCCTATGATGCCAATAGTCATCTATCAATACCTTCTCTAGTAGACACTCCCCAACAGATAACATGCAAGCTTACCTGGCCTTCTCATTTGCCCTACTTGAATCAAATGAATTTTCATATGGATTAATCCATTATCCTATTTTATATCTATAGTTAAAAGCTTTGAGGAGAATTTCTAGCAACATACACATATTGTAGGCCAAACTCTACAGGGTGCATCAGTCCTTCTTTCAAAAGGCTCACTCACTCAACAAAGACATTATGAAAAAGTAAAAATACTTCATCAATGGCCATTGGAAAATAGGCAAAATACACGTCTCTGCAGAACTAACTGCTTGTATACTAAAACATGATCAGCAATGAGATCTCTGAATTTACTAGAGCTTAAATCAGTGCCTACTTTTACATGATTTTCCAATGCCACTGTTTCTGCAAATGATATCCTATAATTTGTAGGAAATGATAGCACACCTAGTTATTATGTGTAAGCTGAACAACTTTTCTCACCTACAACTTTCAATTCCACCCTCCTATCTTCCTTTTTTACTTTAGTTTTGCTGCTAAGCACCTCAACCCAAAAGAACTCTTGCAAGCAAGGCACTTATCAAAGCATCTCATTTCTCCCCACTAATTATTCTTTCTATGGCTATTGCCTAATCCTCAAATATCTCAATTAATGTCTAAAACAACTATAAATTAGGCATTCACTTAAATGAAGCAAAACACTCAGGGTACAAAAGTATAGAAATGATGGCTCTCATCAACTTAAAACTGTGGTCACAAATAGCTTAGCCTTTCCTTTGTTGTTGTTGATGCCATACTGATGTAGACTTCTTTTCACAAGCAGTACTGATATTAGCTCTGATGGAAAAATAGTTTGAAGTGATAAATTTTATCTTAACCTCAGTAGAAAAAAATCTCATCTATAGATGAGACTTTCAACTAACAAAGTATTTTGAAATCTATAAATACTGCAAACATTTGGCATCATTTGCTTTCCAATTTCAAGGCAAGAAAGCCTAATAAAATGGAAATGTTTCATTGCTATTCTTTGGCAGTCTGATAATTCACAATCTTTAGTCATGCTTACATTTCCTTACTTTCTTTAAACTACAAAACAATTCTTGAAAAAGTGTAGCATGTTTAAAAAATAGAAGCACTTATTTACCAATGAATTTTTGCTAGTCAACCAGCTATCACTTCCATGGAGAAACAATTGCAAACTTCAAACTTATAAAATAGCATTATATGCCATATTTCAAAATGAATTTTCAGACCCTTCATTTCCATACTTTTGTACCCTGAGTGGACAAGGTGACAAGAAAATGAGAGTACCTGCACTGGCTGAAATTCTGATATACATTAGGAATTTCATCCATTGGATTAGAATGCAGTGAATTAAAACAATGATTGCAATAAAACCTATCAAAGGGAATAATGGTGGTAATATCTTAAGGACATAGCTAAGGAGCTCACAATTCCTTGGCTTGCTATACTTGCTTGTATCCTCTGGTACTCTTTCATTCCCTTTGGATCTCTTGCCTCACCATTATTCTAGCTTTACTAACTTTGATGTTGGACTATCACTCCAGCTAAAACTACCAAAGCACTACATCTGGAGTAATGCAGAAGCTTATAATATCCACAGAAAATTTCAATACTAATTCTACTACTAAAAGCTACATGGCATTAGCAAATTCAGCTCCTATGATTCAACTATTTGAAACCCTACACATCTCTATTTCTTTCTGACAGAGCCAAAAATTGAGTTGAGTCCATAAGAAAATAGTAGAACACCTATTATCAACAATGTTAATAAGAATATTGGAGTAACTGATTTCTGGTCTTCTGCAAAATTCTCTGCAAGTCCACCCTAGGAAAGAAATGAGGTGCATTCATTAACTTGCTAAAGTCTAAATAATAGCTCAAAAGTAGTAGACAATTAAAGTCTAACATCTTAGGGACTGAATGATGTAATAACTGGCACACTGTTATTTGTTTAAAATCAAATTAAACTCTCCTTTATTGTATGAATATAACTTGGAAACATAAACTGCCAATGCTTTCTTAAAAATTGGAAAGTTTATTATCAACCATGTAATTTCAGCACAACTATGTATGAAGCCTTGCAATAAATGAGACTTATTTAATTCTAGGAAATAAATTATTTGTTGCAACTAGGGCAACTAGAACAATATTAGGTGGAGAAACTATAAATTTAGTGTAAACCATAACTAGATTATTACTTATTGCAAAAATAAGGGATATAAGGACAAAGAGGATAGAATAAATATTATGCCATCAAAAGCAGCCACATATGGTATTTTTATATCTCTCACAATTATATATTGGCATGTGCATGGAGATGAGGAAATATGTTATAGAAGAAGGTGCTCAAACTTGAAAGGAAGATAATACACCTAAGTATCATCTGCCTTGCAGAACTCTCATTTCAATTCTATGCAAAATTTGCATATCCTGCAAAATAATTGTTATGTTCTATGGTGCCCTGGTTCTTATTACATATTGCTTGTGCAAGAAAATAAATACCATCATGGTGGATTGTGCGGATGGTGTGACCTTTGCCCATTCAATGGCCTTGTCAACGATTATCATTATGTTCTGGTGGCTACTTATAGACAAAACAGATGCAATAATGATAAAGCATTTCACAAAATAAATACAAAAAGTCATACCCATCCATCATGAAGGATGATCCATTCACTCAGATAATCAGCTGTAAATTGCACAGTCCAGGTTTTTAGACGGGCAACATAAGTATTTGCACCATTTGCAACACATTCAACTGCAAGGGCTCCAGTAAAAGCAAACAACGATACAATTTTTGCCCAGCTTATGCCATCAGCAAAAATCTGCTTCGCTACCCCACTATGCGCCTTTTTTAACGTAATTTCTGACAGTACACTTATGTTAAGCTGTGTAAAAACATCATTGTATACTGCGGAATGCCTTCTTTCAAGTAACTCTCCAACAGCAATAAGAACTCGAGAAACGTTTTCTGGATTTTGTTTATCTCGAACGGAAAACAGCTGTTTGGACTTTACAGAAAAATAATCTTGGTACAACTGGGCTGGTATCTCTGATAGTTCGGGAACTCTTCCGATGGCTGGGGAGGAGAGCGATATCTTTTTCTTACCAACTGTTGTGTTCGATTTGGGCCTACATTCACCAGCTTGTCCTTCTCTGTCATATTCGTCAAAAGCTTCATCTTCTACTATCGAAGAATACACTTTTCTTTCTTTCAACTGTAAACCTGATCGGATTAGTCGATCTTCTACATAATCATCACAAAGACGTCTTGATGTGTGTATTATATCCTCCTTTGTAAACTTTCTGTCCTGTGCAGCGACAACCATTTTGAGTCTTCTGATCTGCAAATCAGCCAAACGCAGGCTCTTGGATGACAAGTCGTGTAGCGTCATTTTCATTTCTTGCCAACTCTTGTCGGAAATAGGGAAATAGCTAGCTCCAGGAGCTATCAAAGGAGTCTAATTGCTATCAACTATTTGGGACAAAAGACAATGGTAGAATTAAATCTCTTTTGATAATCATTTCTGAACAAACAGCACAGTTTCAATATGGTCTTGAGTACAATGTCGCTTAAGCCACTCTCAACCATCTAGTTTAACGAAGCTCTTTGACAGATGCTAAAAGAAGTCTAGTTTATTTGCACCTTCATCCTCAACAAAAAACTATGCAAAATAACTACTTGCTTTGCATACCGAATGAGTGCTTCGCTTCGAAGAGCTTTTGGAATCCATTTTAGATAATGTGATAAGTGACAATATCTATTGATCTCTGGTAACCAACATTGCAAGTCTATCATTTTCTTTGAAGACTTTTGCTTTTGTTTTTAACTACAAACTAACCTGTTGTTATGTCAACTGGTTCATTCCATATTTGATATGTACAACCTCACAGCAAAAATTTCAGCAAAATTTGATTTTGGAAATACTTTTTTGTGCCCATGCACATCAAAATACTGACTTTCAACGAAAAACCAGTATTGCTAAGAGCACTTCGCCAAAACTGTTTGATCTGGCAGCAATCGTTCTCAGGATACGGTCTTCACAATTTTAGGGAAGCAAAAGAAAGCTCCTTTGGGAACAATTTAAGACATATGCCCAAGTAATAAGGATTCATTCCTTCCCGACAAAATAGTTTCCTATCTAGACAATTCTGAAAGCATCATATCAATCGTTGCAGCTGGGTATATGTGCAGAAAGAATGCCAGTCAAAATTCTGATAGAGCAAAGCGTAAACTCAATCCCCACTTGAACTGAAATTACGTCAGTAGGTCCTAAAAAGCCAAGTTTTATCTCAAGCATGTAAGGTAAGTGCCCAGTAAAGGTATGCTCCTATGCTAGCAACATTTTATAATTCTGCAACGTTTTCTTATTACTCTGTACTCTTCAAAATATTGAATGTTTTTTAGTAATAAGATTGTTTACAAAACAATGAAAGTGAACTTCAATATCGGAAGGGTATGGTGTTCAACATAATCCTACACCCCTGACCCCCAAAATCATCAAAATCCGTCCCTCATAATGAGTAACAGTGTATATACCACATTTCCTACAGCAACAAGCATTTTGCCCCAGTCGATTCGAGGTATTTGCCTTGCCAAAAGTACGCGAAAGAGGTAGACATCAAAGAGCATGTAGGGAGAAATGACGAAAAAGAGAGAGGTAGAAAAAGGTTGGAAAATTTAGCTATGAGCTGCTTACCATATCATAATTTGCGAGATTTTACATTCCTAGGGAATAATCAACTCATGAAAATTAGCACATCACAAACAATACTTGTAAATCATGTTGTCTTCATTGTAGCAACCCAACCAACATCCTGTTAATTCACTACGAGGCATCTATATACTTGTTAAAACACAGGTTTTGCCTTTTGTTTCTTAATTACGTAATGCTGTGCTGTATCATTCATTTCTGTTGATTCTTTTCTTTTTAATCACCCACAATTAATGTTGTTGCATTTCCATAGTTGTTGTCAATATCTCTTTGTTCTATTGTAAGTTATTTGTCTATGTGATATCAGTATCTGTACTTGTTTTTAAAGTCACTCGTGTTCAAGTTGCTGCTGTTGATGTCAAATTCTTGTTGCTATAGAAACTACGCTCTATGAGATTGATACTCCGTTCCTGCTACAAAACATTAAGTTGCCGTTGATTATCTAACGTTGATTTACCTTCTTACAATCTACAACTAACTCACGCGTTGTTAAACACGGCATTAGTTTAACATACTGAAATATCCATCTATTATATAAGAAACTCAAATATGACCGGATGCCTCGTTTTCGCTCCAGGCAGATATTGTTGAATTGAAAGACTGAAAAGGCCATAAAGATTTGGCTGATGAAGCCAAGATGCTCTACCAGCTGATACAGTTTCTTATAAATGACCATGCTCAGTGCAAGTCTTTGTTTTAGCTGGCCAATCATTAATATTTATGAAATGGCTTTTACTGATAATCCAAAGTGCGAACATAGATGAGCGATTTGGCCATCAGGGATTTATTTGCTCCCACAGGAAATGTTTAATAGAGACGCTGCTTGTAATTTAACGTAAATTTTACGCAAGAAGTTGGAAAAATTGAATGATTACAATCGATCTGGTAGATTTGCAGATTGATATACATGTGAATAAAATCTCGATATAGTATTCCAAAAAGACTTATTTCATGCGAGACCTGCATAAGCCTTGAACTGTATAATTGTCTTACGGTGGAAGAAAATTGTGGCATGGTTACAAATGGTGTTTCTCTCATTATATTGATGTTTACCGCTTATACATTTGGAGCAAAGAATTCATCAGAGAACGACAGACTTGCTGGGCGCATTACTGCAACGGTTGGTTGTGGATTTTCACGAACATACCCTAGTTACATATTTGGAGGTTCACATTGGGATGTTGATGAGCGTTACAAAGTTTCTTTGCGAACTAGTGACAACAAAGAGCTGTTTTCAAATACATGGATATCGCTGGATCCTACCGGTCAAAAGATAATAGGTTTTCCACTGAATGGGAATGAAGGACAGTTCACGTTTCTACTTCGAGCCGTGAACCGCGCAGGCAAAGTTAAATCGCGCAAGATACAGGTGGATGTTCTCCGTCAAAAATTTGCGTCTATTCATAAAGTTACAATGAAATTCTCGCATGGATTCAGAGATTTTATACAGAATCTAAATCACAGAATGTTATTTGCTTCTATAATTGCCAAGTATCTTCAACAGCACGGCATTGCAACCCGAATGAATGATATCTGGATAACATCGATTGAAACACAAGAACTCACAATATCTTGGGCTTTATCCAATTACAACAGAAATAGCTGTAGCGAAGTATTAACCAAGCAACTGCCAGAACTGTTACTTAAAGACAGCAATCCACATCCAGTTTTGTTGCAGATGCTGGGGCCACACTTCTCAATTAGTCTCTTAAGTTATGCTTCTGACTTTTGCGCTAGGCCTAGACAAATGTTCAAACCATCACAGCAAAGGAACTTAATCATTGGCCCAGTGCTCATCATCGTGATCATGATTGGGTTAAGTAGCCCTATATTTGTAGCATATCTCATCAGGCGAGGCCGGAGGAAGAGAGAGTTTAGAAGGGCTGCTGATGTGCGCCATGTCTATTCAAATGGGGTTGCAACCCTCATAGTTGCTGAGCCTGAAGGAAGTAGTGCAACATACAATTCACATGAAGACATGAGCATCAATCGATTATCGTATCGTTGGAGTCCAGATATGACAAATCGCATCCCTATACAAATTCCTAGTTGTCCTCCTCCAAAGCCAACAAAAAGCCTCGCTGCTACTGCTGGGAAATACAACAGTTTGGAAGGTGATAAAAGCACGGCTTGGCATGGACTACCCAACGACCAGTGTGCTGAAGGTGATGGAATTCAGCTGGCTAACATAGTGGGTACTATCAGTCAGTCTGCAACCACTTTGAAAAATTACTTCATGGCAAGTAATGAGAGGGATTCGGATGTTAATGGAGCTGTGCAAGCTCCCATAGACGATGATTCCTTCAGCATAAAATCTGAGGGGGGCAAGATATTCGAGTCAGCAGTGAGGAAGTTAAGCACAGTGATTAACACAAGCTATTTCTCCGCACCTACATTGATACGCATTTCAGGATCTGACATTGAAGAAAATGGATCCATAACAAGAAGAAGTTCCGTGGAGACACGAAACAGCTCGTTTGAACAATCTAGTGATCAACCAACGCCTTCGTTAATTAGCTCTGATGTCACTTCCTGCGATACGGAGACTCAAATGCTGATGGCTTCATTTTCTCAAGATGACTCGTTTTCAGAAGACCTCTCAATATACAGCAAAGACGAGGAAAATTGCCATGATAAGGACGAGACAAAGAATACAAAGGCGATTGTGCACAAGGCTCCAAGCTCACAAAGATGGAGTGTTTCTAAAAGTAATTTAGGAAGCTCAAACAAAAGCAGAGATATGCAGAATGAAAAAGACACAAAAGGTGAAAAAGAGTCAGGTCCTGTAATGAGAAATCACGTTTGTGGTTCCCTGCTGCGAACACCCCAAGCTCATCATGTTCAGAGCAATGTATTGGCAGATGACATAGCTGATAAGTCTGACTTTCTTCATCCACTGCATAGAGAGCAAGCGAACGTCCGTGTACAACTTAACTTGAAAGGATCCTCATCACATTGCTGCATATCCAAGGTAGCTAAGGTCGAAAAAACCGCACAACGTAAAATACTGCAGAAAGATGTAATCTACGAATGCTGCTATGATGAAGGATTTGAGTCACCTACAATGGTTTAGAATTTCTCAGCAATTTTCCTCACAAAACTTCAGTCCTACTAATCCCATAAACACAAACATATGATCGAATCTCTAATTTTTGCTTAATCTGTTAATAGCAAAGCATTAAAATATTTTGTAAGCTTCAGCATTTGCCAAGAGCTACTGAACACAACTTTGATCCGTCAGTTAGCGGTAGTTGCATGTTTCTTAAGCTGAATCTCCTCCTTAAAGACATTATTGAATGCACCTCACAGCGCCAAAAAATGTATGTGATACAAATTATCAGAATTTCCACGTTCATTGATATGCTGTCTTCTAGTGTGGAGAGATGCTTGTGTGTACGCAACTTTCCAAAGATAGTATGAAGCTGTTACACTGAATCCTTGTTCATCTGAAAGCTTGAGTTGAAATCCTGAAGAACTACCGTAAATTACCGATTAAGCTCCCAAGACTCAAATACGTGCTCATTCTCAAATAATCACCCATTTTTGGAAAAATGTTCCTCACAAGCGCCCAGGTCCAAGCAAGAGCCCAGTCCAAATAAGGACACAGGTCTGAATAAGCTCTTGGTATATATTGGATGACTGAAAAAAGAAACAACGCCTCTTCAAATCTTTGACTTTCGATCTCATATACGTTTGCATTCTCTCAGAATTAAATAATCTCTGTTGACTACACTGACTATTGTACACATTCTGTAACTTCTATTTTACATTTTGATGAACGGAGAACGATGACGATCTACTGATTCGTTGGTGGGAATGCTATATTTCAATTTATTCCATAAAAAGATGATGCATGTTGAGGTATCTGTTCTTCCTTTTTTTGATATGCGCCCAGGTCCGAATAAGCACCCAGGTCCGAATAAGTGCTCAGTCCGAATAAGCGCCCAGTCCG
The DNA here is from genome assembly GCA_018155075.1 of Cassiopea andromeda. Lineage (NCBI taxonomy): Eukaryota > Metazoa > Cnidaria > Scyphozoa > Rhizostomeae > Cassiopeidae > Cassiopea > Cassiopea andromeda. The sequence continues at coordinate 984,741 of WIPJ01000447.1, forward strand.
AATAAGCACCTACTCAAAAATTTTCCTTTTTACTAAGCAAGCATGATTTTTTAAATATGTAATTTACGGTATTCATATGAACAGATATCTTGCTGATAGTAATTTTTTCCGACAAATGCTGTTGTGCTTTTCTACTCAACAAATACAAAAAACTTTTGTCTCCTGATGACGAGAAGCAAACAGTATAAGCGCGCAGTCAGCAACATAATTTGCAGTGTAGAGCTAGAAAATATATAGATTGCAGCACTCACTGGCCATCAGTTTTATATCTTCGTTTCACTGCAAATTACCATTAACATAGAATGCGCAATCAAGAAATTTAGGCCAATAGATACGAAAGCCCTGTAACAAACGATTTTCTATTGTATAAAGCAGCCGCCATTAATACTCTCATTTCTTGTACAATTCTCATTGCACAAACATTTGAATACTTGTGGAGTCAGTATATTCCTTCCCTTATTTCATTTGCAGAGTTACTGGAGTTCTTCATGCAAATGTAAATGAATGCCTGGACTGAAAACATAATTATGCTGTATAATTAACCTAACATAATTAACATAATTAAGCTTCTGGAGAAAATAATTATGCAGCAAATACCACAAAATGCAAAGCAATGACTCTCCAATCATAGGATCCTAATCAAGAGCTTAGGGCCTTTTGCAAAGAGGTAAGGTAACCCTCCTCTATTCTTTTTCGTCTTTCAGTTTACATGTCAGGTAGGGTCACCCTAGGCCTAGGGCCACTCTTTCATCTTAGTAGGGTGACCCTCCAAGGAAGGACAGCTGTTTGTTTACTCAAGCCTTGTAAAAGCTCTAGGTAGGGTGACCCTGGGAAGAGGGCTATTTCAGTGGGCCTCGATATGATGTAAATCATGTAGCGAAACAATTGGGCGCCACATTTTCTATCACAAAAGACAATATATATATAAGCAGTTAATAGTGACAACAAAAAGAAAACTGATGGTATCGCAACAAGCCGCTTGTTTGCCATTATTTGTGAAGTGTTTGTTCTCAGCCAAAAAGAGGCTGAAGCGAACTCTGCGAAGACCATGAAGGCTAGCCCTATTCACGGGGGTCGCCTTAGCTTGCCAAGTTTACATGTAAAGTAGGGCTTTTTTTGACCTTTCTGGTAGGTTGACTCTCCTAGCAGAGAATGAGGTCGACCTCTGCACCAGTGCTGTACAGCTGGGAGGGGGGAGGTAGGCTCATAGAGTTCAGCCTCTGGTTGCAGGGATGTGGCTTCAATATATTTTAGTGGGTGTCAGAGGTTTGCATTTTGCAAAAACTTGTTGTGACATTTTCTTTCTAGAGTTGATCAAATATTCCTGGATCCAGCAAGCTGCTCTGCAAAAATACATTGTACTGCCGTTTCTGCCCTGCGAAATGACAAATTTTCAAGGCTAGGGGTTGACTCGCCCCCATACCCCTCTTAAGTGTCGTTCCTGCCTGGTTATCCTTTTCAATACTTTTGTTGTGGGGCTTAAGTTTCCCTAGCTACTGTAAAAACTAACATGAAAAATTGCTTATTATCTCTAACTGAGTCATCTAATTACCAGTTTAGCCTTATATCATTGATGTGCGCTAAATAGCTTACTGCATAAATGGCCTTGTCAATTAATGTTTCCATATTTAAATAATTTTAGCCACAATTCCAAAATCTCCAATTACAAGCTGGTCAACTATCAAAGATATGTATGCAAAGTGAAACCATAAAGTTAGTTTCAATATGCTTACAAAACTTGTTGAATGTAGCTTTTAATTCACTCAGTTGTAGAGGAATAGAAGAATTTAACGTGTATTTCAACTGATGCCAAAAAGTATCAGTTCAATGTACAGGCCAGTTCTACTTAATAATACAGCAATTTTGATGATACGGCATCTTTTGTTGTTAAATTTTAATTTCAGCCAAATCTTCTTTTTATGTAAATTTTCATTTCAAGTCTTCATTTCATTCAAATCTTCATTTCCTATTTCTTTTATTTAAATCTTCACTTTATTTTAGTCATTTCATTTCAATCATCATTTTACCCTAACTCTCCATTTCATGTAAATCTCCAATTCATTAAGATCTTCATTTTGTTGAAATATTTACTTCATTCAAATCTCTATTTAACTTACATCTTCATTCATTAAAGGCTTCATCTCCTTTAAATCTTCATTTCATTAAAACTCCTATTTTATTCAAATCTTTATTTTATCGTTGTTTTATTCAAATTTTCATTTCATTTAAACATTTCATTTAAAGTTTCAGTTTGTTTAAATTTTCATTTCATTCAAACTTTCACTACATTAAGTCTTTATTTCATTTACATCTTCATTTCATTAAAACCTTCATTCTATTCAAATCTTCATGCAATTATAATTCATCTTACCGCAATAGTTGATATTTGAAAGAGAGCTAAAGAAGAAATTGTAAGTTCTTTATTCACGCACTAGCAAATCTTTTTCCTATTTTATACACAAAACTATCATCGAAATTGCGACAAAGTTTTTTTGCAAACTGCGTTGTCTTCGTTAACCTGCCTGTGTTTAATATGTAATGAAATGTTCATTAATTAGGGAACTAAGTTATCAACTAATTAGCCTACTGTCAAGCAAGCTAACTAGCAGATATAACTAACAAACAAATTGACGAACTATGAATGTGACTAACTAAGCTATTGATTAGCTGAAAAATTTTGTACCTAGCTAACTAGCTAATCAAGCAACTACAAAGGTGTCCCAACAGCTCAAACAGCTAGATATAACTACTTAAGCTCCAAAGCTTACAGGAAATATACAAATACTCCCTGCTAGCAATATTAACAGATGAATGAAGAAGCTGGACATGGAACAACAAGTAGCCCAAATATATAACGATAGGCCTGTGCATGACTCATGAACTCATGATGGCAATGTAAATAGAAGAAAACCAATGAATAGTCATGCAGTCAAAGATCTAAAACCAGAATTGCTTGGAAGGAAAACTTTTCATCTGCTTGCAGCAAATTTTGCGTTGATGCTATAAAGAGCAGAGAGCTCTATCTGTGTCAATGTGGGAATATAGCGAAGTAGGACCAGATGACAAACCTTTCAGAATCCACATCGTCTGCAGTAACAGCTAAATATACTCAAAAAAGTCTTATTTTATTCTTTCGGCATGCATGCTAATAAAATACGAAGTGCAAGCATTTTACATATAAGGACCTGCATTTGTATTCGATATAGTCCAACGTAATAACATAGAAAGAGTGTAGAGAGGGGACGGTAAGTAGTCTGATTTTATATTGGGATATGTGCATTTATGAAAAACTATTAGAAGACTGCAAAAATGAATGAAATTTGACAGGAAAATTAGAACTGATAGATTGGTGAATTGAGGAAGTGAATGAAAAACTGACTGTTGCCTATGTGATAAGCCTACGCAACCAATAAAGTGAATAGGCATGCGAACTTGCTGTATTCGAGGGGGAAATGATTTTAGAAAGAAGTGTAGCTTTATGCTGTTTCTTGAGACATTTTGATGCTTATTTGAAATCAGATCAACAAACCAAAAGTTCTACTAAAGTGTACCTTTATTTTTGGAATTAGTGTAGCACTATGATAGCTCTGTAAAGTTTATGTAACTTCTAAATGCCTGGGAGCTTATAGAGCTCTTTTATCAATATATTTACTAGGAGTGTGTCTTTCCACAAGTTTTGCATGAAAACCTCTCTTAGGTGCCACTCATTTAAGCAAATTGAACTATTTCGAAAACCAGAAGCCGTATGCAGCATTGATGACAAGGTCCAGTAAACCATATTGCAAATAGCTGGCATACTTTGTTATGAATCCTTTTGCGCAAAACCTCAAATTTTACATGGAAAGGTAGAAAGTTTTCCTACACTTATCTCAAGAACTTAGGCAAAAAAGCTTTTCAGGTGCTTAACTTTACGCAAACGCAAGTTCACCTATGAGCCAATTAAGATAATATCTTTCAAAAGTTCAAAGGAAGAGTAATCTTTTATTAGGAAAAACATTATAGGCCGAAAAATATGAAAGTAAACATTAGGTGAATTTGACGAAAGAAAGATCAAGCTAATTGTAAATGTGAAATTTTCCAATATTTAAGTGTAAGCAAAAAGTGGCATAGGTTTATCAAAAAATAATTCAGGCAGTGAAGCAATTGTGCTGGATAGCAAAAACACTTTCAGAGAATATGTATCCATCTCATACTTTATATTAAAATACGTAATGCAAGTATGCCAGAGGTTTCATATTAATAATAGATTAAGGAAAAGTTTGTTTCTGATTGCATATATCCTGCAGTTAAGATTCGTTTTGACATTTGTTTGCAACTTTCTGTGAGAATATTAAAACAACTTGCAAACAGTTATTGCAAATTAGAGCTGAAAATCCATTTCGGCTCTCTCAATATTCGGTGATTACTTCTATTCGCATATGGAATATGTTGGAGAAATAGCTGATTATTTTTCAAAGGTCTTGAAATGTAAATTGAAGGCGAAACAGAGATGTAAAGATTTGCAAGTAATAGCCTCTGATGAGGTCACTTACACAAACCAAAATATAAATACAGCATCACTAGATGATAGAGCATTGAAAGACACGTAGAGCTCAATAAATTCTATAGTTGTTAAAGCTGTAGCACTTAAGCAAGAATTTATATATATTTCCTTGAAAATTGAATTGAAATCATTTGGCCATTGCGCTCACAAGGTAGTGCATGAAACGCATGCACACCTTAAGTCATGATGCACTTCCTTTCTCTTTTCATGGAACTCAAAATTCTAAAGCAATATTGTTTGTTTCAGGAGTTGGCATCCTAGAAACCCAATTGTCTCAAAAGAATAGTGATAGTGCTCCTTGTTTGGTCTTACTGACACAAAACTGTCATTCATCCAGAAAATCATACTTGAACCAATCGTTATGTTATTTACGCTTGTAGACATGCAAGCAAACTGCCCAGTTGCATTTTCTTTTGAAACTATTTTCATTACATTGCATAATTCTAAAATTCTTCCAGCTGCGTAGTGTTTGACACAACACGAGCAAGTTCTCGATCTCAAAATGAATTACACGACAACGAGGTTCTCACTTTGTGCTCGGAAAGATACAAAAGAGGCTTTTGGTTCATTAACCCACAATGAGTTTCATGCCTGTTGATCAGCAGCGCATAAACAATCATATCATTACTTTTAGTTTCCATGCTATTAGACAGTAAATATATGTTAATGTTTTAAGGAAGAGTTCCCGATTGGGGGTGCATATCCAAAGTATTTACTTCGGGAGGGGGTGAGCTCTTCCCTGTCCTTCCAATAGGGAAAGCTAAATCAACTAACTACTGAGGTCATCAGTCTAAAGTGTGTATCTGAAATGAGGTGAATCTTTATCTGTAAACAGTTCAATTTTCTGAAGTCCATTGTGTTTAAAAAAAGAGATGTGACCGCAAAAAATTCTTAACAGTATATTCAGATAATACTAGAATTCATACCTTTTGCTGAAGTCCAGTAAATGTTTTTTGTGTGTTTTGCTTGACTTAGAATGTAAGCTTTAGCCAGAAGGCATCATCCCTTGACCATCACCAAGATGCATTTGATTCATCGTGTATTCCCTCTCGACAAGTTTCAATTTCGGAAGCATCATTCTAAGACTTACTATACCTGACCGTTTCTGACAAATGGGGAAAATAACTGAAAATCATTCAAAGAAAACATAAAACAATATCTTATTGTTATGGTGAAAGTAAAAGCGACATGTTTTCACTCTGAAGTTTTGTAGCTTCATATCCTGCAAAATATCAACAAGACTAATAACCCAGCATCAAGTTTTTTGCTTTTTTACAGACTCCTATACCCATCCTTATCTTTGATTTGATTATATGAAATCTATTAACTTTAAAACAGCAATTTTACTATATTCTACAATGCACCCTGCTACAAACGTCAATCATAGAAAATAGACTAGATTAATTATAACATAAGTTAGTAGTAGAAAATATAGAGGAATTGTAAAGTAAATCAACTCCATAGTTGCAGTTGTTATTACCAAAGCTAAGAAAGAGAAAGATTCATGATAAATAGCTCACTTACAAATGATATTTGTTAGTGACATGGAAGGTAAGGAACATGATTTGAGATTATTCTTCTGGTGCACGGTGGAATGAAAGGATGAATGTATGTACTGTCATCAAAACAATAAGTCATAAAGTAATAGTACCATGTGCTTTAAAGTAAAAGTGATGTAAGAAATAAGGTACAAGATCTTAAAATCATCAGATTAAAGTCATTCCAATCAGCAGCTGCTATAGCAACGCTTGTAATGAGACAATTGCTATAGAAACACCACTTTTTATCGCTTTCTGACCATTTTTCCCTTGACCTTTTGCTCCGTTGGTGTTTCCCCCTTTGTGGGTTTGGCAATGCCTATAATGGCAATATCAAATGCCCTCCCCTCTTCTTCTGAGACGTTGAGTAGAGAGTGAATGATTCCTTAAATGTATAGGCCGCAGGGTTGTTATGACAGAGCAAACTCCTAGCTGTATCGTTTTTGTAATTTGTTTTTTTCATGTAGTTAGTTAGTGATAGACGTATAAAAAAATGAAAAAATTGCTCAGAAAGGAAAGGTCTCTCTGCAAGCAAATTCAGAAATTTGTTTGTCCTTTAAGAGTTAATTCACTGGCATTAAAATTAAGTTATCATAATTCATTGATAGTTTGATAAAACTTTTACGAATATTTAGCACAAAGCAATCATAACTATATTGCTAGTCGCTACCGCTTACACACTCTCTCTATTGCTATCAATGATCTCTAATTACTCAATGTTTAAATTCTTTGCAGTGTCCCACTCTGTTTCGTAAAGTTTGCTTGGCACATTTCAAAAGGAAATTGGTGTCTGGTAGTCTTCAACTTCTTTAACTATTTATTTCTAAGTAGTTTCCCAAAGTGACTTGGACCTCAATGCGCCTACCTCTTAAGTATTTCATTGACATCCTCCAATTTTAAGAGCATGAATTGAAAAATTGTATTGAAAAGAGACAGAAGTTCTCTGCTGCATCGCATTTTTGGCGATGACATACATGAATTATTCAAACCACAATCGTGTATTTTCTATCATATTCAAAAACCACAGTTGAAGAGTAAAGACATATTGACGACACACATGAAAATATCAATTTAAGAACGCAATGCAGACTAAATCTGACATGATACCCACAAAGGAAAAGGCATTGAAAGCACCGACGACCAAGAACACACACATTGCAATAAAAAAAAGAAAAACATTTGCGATACGTAAAAGCCTATTGGCAAAAGCAGGTTAAAAGCCTTATGACATTTTGCCGTCTTAGTTGTTGCGGATCAGCTAAACTATTAAGTTCAAATGTAACAGAAATTCTGCTTTAAAGTGATGGACTAAGCGGTGTAGTAGTTTGTGCAAATAATCACAAAGGTAAGCTTTAAATCTGACACTATCAAAACTAATAATTTACTGATGGTCAATCTTTGTTTCACTAATCATAAATTCTTAATTATTCTCTTTACTAACAAAATAAAGCTTGTCACAATCATAGTTAATCTTGCTCTCCGCCTTTTTAAGAGTCACTGTTAATTTACTTTGCTGTAATCATCACTCGCTATGTTTTGTTCAAAGCTTGGAATTAAACTAATTTAAAATAAATGAGATGCAGTAATTGCTGTTGAAGTAAAGTAAACCAAATAACAACGATTGTTTAGCTGGATTCTTCCCAATGAAGGCCAGTACACGCAAGGCATTGTGAAACAACGAGGCATTTGCTAAAAGATAGTTTTTTCTTGAGAGAGCCAGTTTTGTATTTGTGAAGGCTCTAGCATAATCCAATGAGGAAACTCGAAGGGAAACTGAGCTATCACTAGGAATATCACAAAAACAAGTATACATACTGCCATAGTTGTAGCCGCCATTGGTCCGTTGATCCATGACAGAAAGAAACCTAAAAAATATGTTAACTTTTATTTTGAATTAATGGGTCAATTATACCATTGATGAGATTGCAGATAATTAACTTACATTTAATGATTAAAGGCTGGAGCAGTCCTTTCTCTCTCATCGAGTAATGTTTAATATCTTTATTTTTAGCACAGTTACTACATCCAGTATTCTCAACATTTTTGGTGCATTTCATCAAAGCTTACTAATCTATTTGCATTTACTATAACAATTTTCTGATTGTCATTGGGACTCTTCAAGTAAACAATGTTAATAGGTCCTAATTGGTCACACTTGGGGCCAATTAGACGCATCCTATCACATTAACTGCATCTGAATATATATTTCGGTTAAGCTTTAGGTCACTGTCCGACGTTTCCATACTTTGATGAGTGTCGGACGAAAACTTTTAAGTATGTCAAAAGATTGTTGCCACTTGTACGTGCTGTGGTAAAATTTTTTGATTCTTATCTTTTGATCTAAGTTACATAACTATATGTAAACATACAACTTAATACTTTACTGCGCAATCTTCATCGTTATAAAACACTTTCATTTTATGTTACTATTGAGGTCACTGCCTTATAGTTCTATTATTCTTTGTCATTGTTATTATCAACCAATCAGTAACGATTGTTACTGTCCGTATCAAGATGGTGCTGGGCAGTACAGTAAAACCCTACAAACAAGAATCTACTTTTCTAAGAAGCAGACTGACTAGGTTCTTATAAATGTGGTACTTATGATACTTTCAGGGGTGAGGTTCTTATCGCAAGGGCACTGACAACTATGATGAGCAGAATAATGGTAAACAAATTTATGGGTGGCCTCACTGAATTTCTTTCTATTTGTTGAGGATCAATCATAATGCAAAATAACGAAAATGAAGTAATTTTCTTATGCCCTGAAATGGAAGATGTAAAAATTTCATGCATTGCCATAAGAACATGGAAAGGAATCAGTTTGTTTTTGGTTCTTATCTTTGCATGTACTTTTCTGTACGTTCATATTTTCCTATGCTGTTGCTTGCGAAGGTTCACTGCATATCAAACCACTTTATCTGGCGATATCATGGGAATGATCAACTATAGCCGTAGAGTATCCTTAGTTGTCAATTATCGAAAGACTTCAGTTGCCTTTCTCATACTCAGGAGCGTAGCTAGCGGGCTTTGTGGGAAATTTCACACCTCCCAACACCATCAGTTATCTTGCCGGTAAACTTAGATACATTGAGTTTTGTCGGTAAATGACTGCATGCTTTGCGATGATGAAGTCAAAAGATTTTTGAAAATGCCCCTTCTTGCATCATGCACCCCATAAACATAAGGAATTCTTGCCAGAAAAGCACTTCTGTCAGTCATTTTACAGCTTTACCAATTTCTGTCGGTAAACTATTGCATTGCACCCCCTCCCAGAAAAAAGTCACGCGACACCACTTCTCATACTATAGAAATCAATAGGAAAGTATAGCATTCTTTGAGGATAGACTTTGCATATCGTCTTAGAAGTGAGTCATGCAGCAGATAGCACAAACAGACTTTTAAAATGATTTTGGGTAGTTGAAAACAAAGGTAACTGACGTTTTTGAGGAATTGAAATTCCGCAATACCTGAGTGCTACTTGACATCATTGCTACATCATGGATGTAAGTGATCTCATTCTTTTGCCATATGTCTACAATTTTTCAGCATTCTGCTCATTCTCTGCGCTTGAGGAGGCAGTCTCATGGCAAATCCAGCCCCTGATACATACTCCCTGATTCCAGTTGAAATCTTAAGTGAACATTTGCTTTAGTATGGGGTTGTACGGAGCCACGTCGTTACAACAGCAACTGAGAGTAAATAGATGGTAGCAGCTAATAAATTCCAGACCCTGAAATGCGCACGCAAATCTTTTAGTTTCATTGCTAGCGAGCGATGAAATTGATAAACTATACATTGAAGTATAATGGAAGTTCATAATCAATGGCTTGGCTGTTAAAATACTTCGCAATCAAGTTGCTTCACAGTGTTACTAAATGTCTTCTATCCTTAAAATAGTTTATTCTTTTCATAAATAAATGATAGAGGCAAGGAAAGCGAAAGGATGATAGGGAATTTGATGCTCTTACTGAGGAAGAACAAATACTAAGTATTAAATAATTGCCTATATTGACGCCTTTCTCTAGACATTCTACACGGGGGTGATTCCTGGGGGCTCAGGGGGGCGGAAACCCCCCATGTTAAAATTAATGTTCACTTTGGGGGAGCTAAACCCTCCTAAAAATTCTTGCATTGGCCTTGCTTTTCAAAGTGTATTGACCTCGCTTTTAAAATGTTTTGTATTGCTATGATTAATTATTCACTGCTATATGGTAATTGAGACATTTTGAATTGTTTATTATACTTTATTAGTACTAAACTTAATATCAAATCTACGTCTGTAAAAATATGGGCGTGGTTGCAGTTAGGTCACAACCACAATATGGGCGTGGTTGCACCTAGAGATCCCCTAGTTACAATTTTTAGAAATCACAGCTGATTCTACAGTTTTTAGGGCTGCTCAATAGTTACGTCATACCTAGGGGGTAGGTGTCAATTTCAGTGTGAAGTAATTATTGACCAGTCCCTTATCAATATTTCCCGTTAATTGACAAAAACTGTATTTGAAAAAACAGCGCACGCAAAGGAGCCTACGCGTGCGATCAACAGCGCGCGTGTTTGATTTACTCATTGAAAGGCTTGATGTTCTACTCTCATTACGTCCATCAACAAAGTATGGGGAAACCTATTATCTACTATAATGAAGGTGGAAGTTTAGCCATGGTACAATTGCAAGGGCAACTCAAATTTGTCCCACCTCCACACAAAAGAGAGTTTATGCATATAGTGGTATGGCAACAGGGGACTTGGGGGCAAATTCTCCCCCATTTTATGCAAAGATGGTGTTCGGGACTTCTTTAAAATCGATGAGAATATAATTGGAAAGGGGGTGGTAGTGAAATTTCAGAGAAAAAAAGCATGACCAGAAATTTTTGCTTATGCCCCCCATTTTCATACCTCTGACCACGCCCATGTATGTATAGAATGCTTAGATATATAAATAAATGTGAATCCTTATTATCTAAATTAATAAAAGACTTTAGATCACGGAGAAAGTCAGAATTAGACGCTATAGTTATACCATCAGGAAACATCACACAAGAATTGTTAACTACATCTCTATGTATCCTGCATCCAAATGCAAAAATGACACAACGAAAACATTTTTGCCCAATAAATCCCAAATATTATTGTACAGAACTAAAGAACTGTTTTCCGCTGAATTTCTAATTTAAGGGGACTCTGCAATTCAGAATGCTATTATTTCTGTGATAATGAAGGGTATTTTTGAGTGTCGTAATTAAAACGGTCCTCTGACAGCATAAATTATAAAAGCTCATACATTTGGGAAATGTTTCTATGACACAGAAGGAGCCTAGATGAATCAACAACATAAGAAATGAATGATGGTATATTACGTGCAGCTCATTGGCATTCTAAACCTCGTTCCAGTACCAACGTTCAAGTCACGTATGAACTGCTGTTGCTAAGACGCTAATGAATTGAACAGAGATAATTAACAGTTGCAAAGCTTTATTCTAATACGAGGTCAGATACGTTGGCTCAGATTTTAGGGATATATCTAGAAAGCTTTCAAAAGATGCTAGAAGTGAGGTCATTTTGAAATCTTTTACTTTCTCACTTGCAAAGCTACCATGTAGGGACACCTAATTTTGAAGCTTAGGAGTAGCTGCTCCTCCTGGCCTCCCACATTGGGAACTTAGGGCAAGCAGTGCCCGTTATGACAGGACTCTAAAAGTTAAAGTCTGGCCTTCGGGAAACACATATCTATACAAACAATATTTTACGTATACCCAGAGAAAATTAGTTTAGTGGAAAATTCTGCAACGGGGCCTTAAAAAAAGCCTTATCCTCAGCCGTAGGCGCTTGCAGGTGCCTCTACTGCCATGTATGTTCACCTGATGGACAGCAAATTGCACAGTTGACGGTAGAAGAGTGACAAGTGGTGGAAATTTAAGAGTTGAAAAACAGTTGAAAGCACAAAATTCATTGAGAGGCAGATGGCAAAGTAGAGGAAGATTCATAACTACTTCAAAAGTACTTAGCCACGACAAGGTGGTTTAGCCTACAAACAATAGTGAAAGATTTAGTCTTCATTAAATATGCAAGTAAAAGGACAGGTAGTCCACGACTCTTAAACTCCATGTATTCTAAACCGCATTTGAAGAAAAAGAAGCAATGATTCCTTCAAAGATAGGATCGCTTACTGCAATAGTCTTGCCTAAATATGTAGGACAGAATGTTTTCTTGCGATACGAAGAAGGTTTCTTTTAAATGTAACAATTTATAGCACTGAAAAACAAACAAGATAGGCTTATACGAGATACGCTTCTGCTTATAGAATTGTGATGTTTACATTAATAAATGATAAGCAACTGCCTGTATGCTAATTGGCCGTTTAAGGTTCAGAGCGGGACTCTCAATCGTGAAAGGATTGAAAATTGCTGGCTAATTAAGGAAAAATGGGAAAATGACCAGAGTAGAGAAAATCAAAACGTCTCAAACAGTAGTTATATTGGATAAAGGTAAGAGAATCATTTTTCATGTTGGAAACTAGAGATAAACCAGAGATGTGGTAGAGATCAGTAAAAATCAACTCCGAATACTACACTTTTCTTTAACTTTTTGGAACCTCATCTAAGTTGTAAATTAAAAGGAGGTGTTATTAATACAGAAGCCTTATGTGAACGGGACATATAACTCACTTTCTACACAGAAGTTTCTATTTGATAATTTAATGTGTAGGACTATTAACTTTTTCTGGTTGGCAATCACACCTTAAGAATGCTCTAAAATTTGTAAGAATTGCATTATATGTGTGGAAAGCGTGACCTGTGTGAATTTTATCCAGAAATATCAGAATCTGTGTACAATATCATCTCAATCAATTAAAAGAACTGTCTAGCGTCTCCATTCAAAACCATGTTTTTCTACCTGGCATATCATTAATTTCCTAGATGCTGTCATGTAAATCTTCCTGAAGCCTAATGCATTCCTCCCTAACTTGACTTGATTCTTTGCATTCCCAACAGCAAGGCTCTCCTACCTTTTCCAGCTTTCTACCTTTCTACCATATAACTCCTTTATTTCATAAATCAAAAATTATTTTTGTCATCAACGTTTGGCATCTGCTCTGTATAATATCTGTACTTGAAAGTCTAACAGAAGTTTTTTAGATCATCTTGACACCAACTCAATTAAATAGTATCATTATTCTGTTATAGCATGGTACTTCTTAATAATTGCATTCATTCAATGATTAACAGCTATTTATTTCGCCAAGCAATTGGTGAGAAATAAAAAGATAGTTAGTTGGAGAATGGAGCTTTGGAAATATCCAGACTCTGACCTAGACATGCAATTACACAGCTATTAACTTTTGGGTGTGGTAACATCTATTAATTAACGCTTTGTTTTGATTCTACGTAAGCCTTTTACCTTTTCTTATCACGCTACTTGGCTTATGGTAATGCAATAACTTCGTATTTTCATATCACTAGCAATTTTTCCTTGCTAACATGCAATTACTAAAGCTGCTACACTTTCAATGGTAATCAATGGAAAGCTAACTTTTGCAAATTTATCCAATAATACGTGAAGACAAGAGAAAAAGACATTTTGATAATTCACCAAGATCAATTACAGATTTTATGAGAGCAGGCTGAAAAACCAATGCAAAGGATGCTTTCTTCATGAATGTATTTTGTTATCTGTTTCACTTGCTTGTCTGTTATATGCAACTTGAAAAATATGAACTAGGTTACGTTGCTCTAAACTAAGTGATCAAAGATAGATACTTTGTTGTCAGTGCTTGATTTTTCTGCGCTGAAAAGAGGTTGGCATAAAATGCTAGAATGACCATCTCTGGACTACCAATATCAATAGAGTTTACAGTAGCGTGAAGAAAACTGACTGCTTGCAGCTGCCCTAAATATGAAGTCCTAAAGACTTCAAATTTAGAGTGGCTGTACAATTTCTGCCCGAACAATCAAAGAGATCTGGAAAGCAGTCAGAAAAGTTGCCCGAAGTTCCTATCGTTCCTTTAGAAAATTTTCCTTAGTAAAGCGGATTTCTGCCCAACTGAGGGGGCTGCAGCTTCCCTGTCACCCCCTCTCCTACGCTTATGGAAAATTGCATCCATTTGATCAGTTTGGTTCCTACATGTAAAATGAACATTGGTCAATCCGGTATGAAATATGTTGATAAATTCAAGTATTTGGTAATCAGAATAACAGGGAGTGACAAATATGAAAAGGAATAAGATCAAGAGTTATATAATCCAAGCAAGCAGTCAGTTAGCGAAGGAGCATCCTCATGAATAAACATGGAAGACAGAGGCAGGTAGTGTATGAGCTTTGATGTCAATCAGCAAGGGATAGGGACTTGAAGAAGAGGAATAGTAATGTATAAAAAAGATGAGATTTTGAGTGAAGCATCAAATGCAACAAAATGCAGAGAAGATTAGGAGAATTCTGCTTCATACTAAGCCAAATAATGCAAAAGTACTACAAAATAGCAAAAAATTGATGCAAATTTGGGTATTACCACGAAGAATGTAACTGATGAAGAAGAACGTAATTGTTCTTGCTGGTGTCTATGTTGTTGCTTAGCATCCAATGCATAAAAGCACACAGACTTTTTGGGAGATCACAGCAAAACATCTGTAAACTATTGCACTCCTAGCTGTTGTAGATAGCAGTAGAATAATGCCTGCAATCAACCAATGCAGGAATCATTGACTATCTGGTATGCATGCTATTTACCAATGTATACATACCATTATGCGAAGCCTTGGCTCGGCATTTTCTTATGCCAAATACGGTTCAAACAAGTTGTCTCATTTTCACCACCTGAGGTCATAAAAACTGGTGCATTTTTTATCCAAAAGGGAAGCTTAATATACGGTGGCAGAGGTCATTTTGTGTGTGGAGAGCAGCCCATTGTCAAACTAGGATGCAGTTATAATTTGCTTAAATGCAATACCTTAGAATCCCCAGCTCCTTCAACACCAGTGGCTCTTAAGCTGGGTTCTATCGAGCCCCATGAGTTCAATGAGTCAGCTTCAGGGACTTGACCGTTTGCTTCACCCCACACGTAGGAGCTGTGACGTCACGCTTTCTACTCCAACACCCATGCAAGATCTCAATTCACCATTTTGTGCCTTCTACATTCTCCTTGTTTTACATCTTAGTGATGTTAGGATGCTCCAATATAGTCTATGCTCAACAAAAATAATTATTACCCTTCTTTTTTCTAAGATGAATTTCATGGTACAGTAGCGTGCATTTGAAGACTATTGGTACTTTGTTATGTCAATCTACTCTGCTCCAAAGAAGAATCAAACTTAAAAAGAATGTTTAGCTGGCAAAACAGGCGAGAATGTATGTAGTCATATCAATGCTCAAGTCAGGGATGAAACTTAAGGAGGGTATGTGAGTGAGTCCACCAACCTTGAGACTTGCCATTTCAAAAGGCAATGTACTTTTTGCAGGGCAACGTACTAGACCCAGGGCCATTTGATCAACTACTCTTACTAGATAAAAAGGTCACAGAAAATTTTCGCGGGGTAAAACCCCTGATACATCTCCAAAATTATAATGAAGTCACATCCCTGGCTTTAAGCTTTTGGTAAACTTAAGCATTAATCTGACTACAGGTTCTTCTGTGTAAAAGACATCAGAGGATAGGTAAAAATGATAGTCCCGTATACTTTCGTACGTAGGGGAGTGCCTGTTAGAGAGGACACTTATCCTGAGCCATCGGCATGTGAGGTAGGGTGGCCAGCTCCTTTCCTCGCCGCCTGTATCTCCCCAGTGTTCCCACTGGGTACCCATTTGCTGCTGGGTGAATAGTGAGCGAGCGTTCAGTCAGGGGATCGAGTCGGGCTCGAACCGTAGACCTTCCGTATGGGAGGCATGCGCTCTAGCCACTATGCTACCTCGCTCGATTCAGAGGATAGAAGTTGCATTAAAAGAAAGAAATATAAAAAGAATGAGCACCTAGTATTGTAGAAGCTTGCTTAAGTGTACAAGATTTGAATAATCCTATAATTATGACCAATGCACAAGAATAAAGTGCAAATTGGATTATATAGTGCTAGATGCAATTTTCGGCACGTCCAAATTTAAAGAAATGTCTAAAGATTCGGATAATGAGAAGCTTTTGTGGCAACCTTTGTAAATCTCTGACCCATGTAAATTGAAGCAAAATTTAGTTTGACGCAATGGGGTAGATAACGGTGTCATTAGCTTAAAGAGAATTTTTAATGTTCTCCTTTAACAGTGAACGTATACATACATACTTCAGCGTTGCCAAGTAATTTTTCACCTTCCGCACAAATTCATTTACAAGACAGTCCAAAACCCACCCAAATTGCAATTTATATATGTGCCTTTAATCAACAGAGATCTGGGGGGCTTAGGGTTACATTTATTCCAACAACATGCATATAGCAGGAAGTTGCGACAACGTCATTACCCTATTTTCAAAACGAAAGTATTAGGCATTTGAAATCAATTGAATAATTTTAATTGTATGTTGGATTTCCTACATTTCATGGACTTGTATGGTTTCTTTTAGTTGGCTTTAATGAAAATTTCTAAAAATTTTAATAATGGAAGCATTAGATGTATTGCTATGAAAAAGGTGTGTCCTAGCTGCAACCATGCCCATACTTTCAAGAATGATGATTTAGTTTATAATATAGCTAACAATTAGGAAGATCCAAATTACCATGTAGCGGTGCAAATTTCATCATATCAATCATGGATATAGGAGCCGGGAGGGGGGCGCAAGGGTGTAGTATGAAGCATAATGCTCCCTACGTCCCTGATATCGATACAACACAAAACAGAAGTAAGGTCAATTCACTTTGAAGAGCAAGGTCAATGCAAAAATGTTGGGGATGAGGACTTAGCCCTCTTAAACGAACTGTAACTTGAACAAGAGAGCTCCACGCCCTAAGCTCCCTAGAATCATCTCTGGTTGGTTTCCTATAAGGAGTTGCGTTAGCTTCTCTTATAAATTAGTTTCACCGTCCATCTAGCAATGCTGACATACATACATACATACATACATACATACATACATACATACATACATACATACATACATACATACATACATACATACATACATACATACATACATACATACATACATACATACATACATACATACATACATGCATACATACACATATAAATTTTCTTTTATTCAAATATATTAGACTACATTTCTTCAATCCTTTTTATGTAATAAATGAACTGACAGACGAAGACACACATACGCCTAGAACGACATAAAGAATTAAAACTGAGAATATTTCCTTCTTTTTTAGCAACTGTTCACCAAAAAGTGAGGTAAAAATATGCCAGTAAGATTTTGTTGATAGAAAACAAGGATGAAAGCAAACACTCTGCGATGCTTTTGCTGCTACTTGCTCTTTTGAATGCATTTTGTTTAGGCCATTGCACTTATGACGTAATCACATCAATCAAGGAGCTCAGTGAACGCAACAAACTTAGCTGGAGCAAGATTACATTTCAAGCGTTGGCGCAAAACAAGAAAGAAAGAAATGTCATCCTACTACAGGTCAATAGGCATGTCAAACATGCTCAGGCTCAAAAGCTGAATAACGCTTTCAGGCAAAGAGAATCAAAGGCATTAGGGGATTTCGGCATTAAATCTCGTTTTACGTCGAGCATCAATTCGAAAAGGCTACTGCGAGAAAAGCGGAACATCGGAAGCTCACAGAGGGACTTGGTGCACACTGATCTTGCTCCTCAGATCGAGGAACCAAAATTTCTTATGCAAAATAGCACAATATTGAGAGTATTTAATAAAAGGGATCAACTGAAGCGTCGTAAGAGGAAATCAGGTTATCCCAAAGTTGTGCTGCCAATTGAGAAGCTTTTTGCAGATGTTGGAGTTTCATTCCAAAAGTACCTCTCCCCCGATATATTTCATGATTCTAAAGACGGAAATGCAAACTCGCTAAACATAGAGTTACTTACAGCAGATGGGAAAAAGCTCTTTGCTACATCATGGATAAAATTTGACCAATCAAATTTAAAACTGTTTGGCTTCCCCTTAAAGGGAAATCAGCATGAACATTCGTTTATACTTAAGGCCACAAATAGCAAAGGAAAATCTGCAACGCAGAGTATAACTGTTGTTGTGCACTCACTTAAACCATTACTTAATCACTACATCCATTTATGCACGACAATGACGCTTTCAGAATATGGAGGAAGTGTTGAGAGAAGGTTGAGACTTGCAAAGGCTATTGCAAACTACATCTTTCCAGGACTACGGACAGAGAACTTATGGATATGGAAGTTCCAAAAAGGGTGTATGTACCTCTCTTTTAGGCACCTTCCTAGGAAGGGTAAATGTGATTTTGACGCGCTTCAGACGATCGAGGAGAAGATACTAGATAATGGAGAAGTAAATAGTGCTTTTCAGCAGGCTCTGAAGAGTATCACCAGTGTTGTCTCTGTTAACCTTACAGTTCAATACGAATGCAGAAAGTCTAATAGTACTACTGCTGATGACGAGCTGGGATGGCTAAGAGATATCGCGCCAATTTTCATACTATTAGCTGTTGTCGCTGTTCCGACTCTAATATCGTGCATTGTTTGCAGAGAGGTAAGGCGGCGCCAGGCGGCGATGAGGCAATTACAAGATCGTCGCATGAAAGAGGACAGGGAACAGATGCTAATACAAGCGGCAGAATACAAGCATGAATGTGGTCTTGATTCTGAGTCTGAAGATGAAGTAGAATGCACAAATAGGCCTTACCGTCTGCAGGAGGAAGAAAGCAAAAAGTTTTTTGGGTTTAGTAGAATAGCTGATATTATACTTCCTGAGGTTGTAATAGATACTATGAAGCAAGGAACAGAGATTTTCAGTACATTTCTGCCACAAGAAACGCGTGATTCAGCACCGTGTGATGACAAAATTGGTGCAGCCAGACGCTTTACAACGGATACAATGTCACATTCACTGAATAAACTTAATTTAGCATCGCAAGAAGAAATGGAACATTCGATAGAAAAACCTGAGTCTAGCTTAGCATCCAAGGTAAAAGACGTATTGAATTTCATAAAAAGCCCCCTTGACATAACGTCACTTGATAGTAACTTCGATTCCAGGGAAAACAGTAGAGGTGCTCAAATGAAGGCTGTAGAGGGTAGAAAACTCTCAAAGATTCCAGCTGAGACACTGTTGCCAAGCATATCTTCTCTCTTTGGCCTAAATGCAACTGACGTGACACATGGTTCTCTAAGAGAAGTAAAGGAAAAAATGAGTACTTCAATAAGACACAAACTTCAATTAATGGTAAATGCAGCATCTATCAACAGAAGTAAAGAGAACAGTAAAGGGCAATTTGATGAAAAAAAGACCAGTTTAGAAGCTTCAGGCTTTAGTGATACAAGGATTCAAAGCTCTAAGGCATCACAAAGACTTATCGCAGCTCCTGTTACGCATGTCGATTTTCCGACATCAGCATCTGTGCTAGCACCTATTAGAACCAGAATAGGAGGACCTGGTGAAAGGACATTACTCGATGGCAAAATAAGGAAAAACAACACAGATGAGGAAGTTGCAGAGGGTGATGTTAACAATATTGGGCTTCTCAACCGCATGCTGTACCAAGGCAAGAATTTAGTTAACAGTGCAAGAAAATGGAGCGCTAGCAGCAAAGATAGTCAAGATTGCATGCAGCTCAAGAAGGTAGCAAAAGGGAATTGGGAATATGACGTAGATTATAAACGAAAGCTTAGCATAGCGTACAATTTATCGACGTCTAGTGAGGCTGAAAATTCAAGAAATCGAATGTTTGCTTCCATTTATGATGACTATGGTAATCTCTTTAGTAAATATAACAGCTCTGCAGAGAGTTGTAGCGCTGAAAACAGACAGACCGACCTTGCACATATGTCAAATCAAGCGTCTAGCTTCTTGCAAGCTGTGGTCAGAAATCAAGAATTGCTTGAAAGTGCTGACCGTTATTTTGTAAACATTGGTGAAGAACAGGTGAGAAACGAGCCGTCCTTGATTGAAGCGGCAGATGGAAGCTGGAGACAGGTAGAATCTCATCCTGGGAGACAAGAGCCGGATGGTAAACAAACGCTGGAAAAATTTCAACCAAGTATTAATGCAAAATTGAATCTTGAAAAGGAGAGTTGCTTTGGATGTAGCTGCAAAGCAGAAGACTACACTTTACGAGGATTGAAGCATTATGATCCAGCGTCTGGCAAGTGGTATTCAGCTTGTAATTCTCTGAAAGAAGGCACACCAACTGAAAAAATGTCCTTTCTTAAGAGCTTCAAGAGAAATGAAGAGGGAAGCTTAAGTCAGAGCAGCTTTTTGAAAAGTGACAATTTGTACAGAAGCAATCTACGCTGGTACAAGATAAATAGAGAGCCAGAAAGGCAGGTACAAATAGAGAGAAACAGGTATAAAAGTGGCATAGAAGTAGGGGCAGTGTTTGATCAAAATTCAAGCAATCTCTATGAACAGAGCATCGAGTCTGAGTTGGATGACGAAAGCAACCAAATCGGATGCATAGAAAGGAGAGAGGAACCAAAAGGTATATGGACAGAAGATATATATGATGATTACATTGTAGATAGCGACCCCTGCCATACATCTGATGAAGAGACAGATCTTCAGGCTCTTATTAATAAGATCCAAGATGAAAGCTCGCCTCATAGGTACGTACCAAGTGAAATATATTTCAGTGATAGTCACTTTGATGAAAGCATGCAGAGTGATAGATACGGAGAGGACCAGGCAGGCCATTTGGAAATTGCGTGCACAGACCCTGTGAGCAAATCTATTGGGAATGACTTCATAGACATCACAAAGCCTCATCACATGCATTTGATGTACTCAGAAGAAGTGAAATATCCCACTCAACAGAATCAAAGACAATTAGATGAAACCGTTTTGTCACCTCCAACCGATTCTGATAAAGAAATTATTGCCACAATAGATAAGGAATATGTAACTGAAAAAGGATCTCAATTTGACAGTTTCGAAGTAGCTGAAGAGCAGCCTGGGGAGGAGGATATAAAAAGGAGAGGAAGGAGCTTAACAGATGGCCAATTACAATTGTCCATGACGTATCTAAGAGCAGTTGAGTCACCAACCAGATCTGAACCAGGATATATTGCAAAAATCAAAGGTAGTGTCAAAACGCAAAAAGAAAGAAGACGATCTTTCCTAGAGCGGCAGAGAAGAGTAGAAATCCCGGAAAAGCCCAATGCATCAATTGACCAATCAGATGTTCCGAAGATTCACGTAAATCCAATTTTCGTGAGCGAAGAACGAATGATTAAAGATGAAATAGAAGAGCGTAAGCTGGTTGAAGACAGGTTTGATTTTGCCACGATAAAAAAGATGCAGAGCATAAATGAGTCGTCCTCGCAATCATCCTCCAGAATGAGAAAGCACGCCCACAGTGGACCGTTTCTGACAGCTAATGTCGAAGCTGAAAAGTTCAGAAAGCAGGACGCTGATATAATAGAACACCAAACGAAAGGGTATTTTGAAAGAAGACGTCAGAACATGCAGCATCTCTCGGATAAAAGTCAACTTGAAAAGCCAAGCTTGGAAGAACTAGAGCCTTTTAATGTGTCGAATCGAAGGCGAACTGGAATCCGCAGATTTAGTACTCCGAGCATGGAAAGCTGGACATCTACGCCTGAAAAATATTACTACGATGCTTCCGGGGATCACAGCATATCAGAAGATGACGTGAATTGCACAGGGCTAAGAAAAGGTAACGAAAAGAACCCTGTTGCAAGTGGAAAGGGTAGAGCAAAAGAGTATACACAAAGGTTGTTACAGGGGGTATCGCCAAACATAAGACGACATAGTACAAGCATTCTTGGGCAAAGGTGTGGCCGCAATCAATCAGGAAGTACACTAACAAATACAGGAACTTTTCTTGGTAGATTTGGAGAGGGGAAGCTCGTACAGACAATTCAAACAAAACTTGGCAAAAAGGATTCAAAAGCTGAAGAATCAAAGTCACCGATAACGAAAGAGAAAGAGAGGAACACTGAGGAGGAGGAGAAGCAGCTGAAAGGATCTACATTGACGGCGATAAGAAATACACTGCTCCTGCTTAGTGGAGGAAAATGATTTAATGACTTGACGAAATTCATAGAGTAGAATTTTAAATGTATATATGAATAAATGAATGAACTAATTAATTAATTAATAAGCAATTATTGAAAATTTCCATGCCGTAGTTAATTATTGTAACTGAGTATTGATTAGTGTTTCAGATTGCTAAGGAGCAACATTACAACAGAGGCGTGAAAACCAGGTGGTTGGGGGGGGGGGGCACACATTTCCAAACATTTTTGCATAAATTAGAATGCTTCACTTTTAAAATTCTTTTTCCAGAAGATAGTGGTATAAAAGACCATTTTCGAACAGTTCATATTCCAAAAGTTTTAAAAGTGATGCTTTAGCCAACACATGTAAGCAGAATTCTGAGGTTATCCCCAGCCATAGTGGTTAGATACCATCAACTTTGAAAGTCGTTTGACCATAATAAATCCCCCTTGCAGCGATTGGATATAGGAAAGATTTAGTACATTCTTGTGAGACCATGCGTATATGTCCAATACAACAAAAAAACGCCTATTTCTATGTTATGCATTCCACGCACAGGATAGGCTAGTACTTCATGAAATTGCTAAAGATCGCAAACAAGTTAAAAGACTTTATCTTCAACAAAGTAAGAAAATATATCTCCATTTAAATTCACTGTCTTGTGCTATCCCCATAGCATTTCACGCTGTAGAAATTGTGTTTATCAATCATCGTATCATAGAACAGGAGCTATTGTCTTAACCAAGCTTAGGTACGCAGCTTCAGTATACTGTGTAGGAGGAGGGGGGTGCTAGAGGATTGCCCTGGGAAAAGTTTCTCTGTGACTTTTTCTTAGTAACAGCAGTTGATCAAATGGTCCTGAGTCTAGTAAGTTGCCTTACAAAAATGTAATATACTTCCAATTTTAGCCCGGCGAAGTGGCAAACTTTCAAGGTTTGGGGTGGCCCACCCCCTTACCCCCTTAAGCTACGTTCATGGCCCCACTTTCCATGATTTGTTTTGCACATCAAGTAATGTCAAACTAGATTTAGTCACGACGCCCGATCATGAAAGCATGACTTAAAGAGATTGATTGCATGTTCGAAAGAAAAACCAGATATTATATGATTTTAACTGACATCTTCCTATTATTAAGTAAGGATTAGCGCCCTCATGTTATCTTTGCTTCGCCTTTCAGAAGGAGGAAATGAAGATTAACTTCTTGTTTTCCATCCATTTTCTCCCTCATTTCATAAAGTGATAATTATGTTTAAGCTAGATATCAAATTTAAATATTGTCAGTGACATTTATCACAGTTAGCTTATCTTTAATCTACAAGTTTTAGAAGTTGAAGCAAGCCATCAACTGTAAAAGGGACTGTCATCATCTAAAATAATGACACCCCATAATTTCGACAAAGAACGAGAAAAGCTCCCATTGCATGTTGAAAACTTCCTACTTCACTTTGGTGTCCAGTAGAAAATTCTGCAGAATGACCCCCCAACACAAGATTAAGGAATGTACATTATTCACAGAGTTGTTTTTGCGGAAGAGAACTAATTTCTTTTTCAAAAATCATGTTAACCAACTTCGAGTTTGTATTTCAATGTATTTGAACAGCCATGTTTTATTTGAAAATCTTTCTCCGTAAATAATGAACGCTCCCTTTTTTGTGAGCAGCACCACTGAATACTCATTACAATGTTGTCATGACAACATATAAAGGAAGCAGAGGACGCTACGAATAGAGGGCAGAAGGACAAACAATTGCCATCTGCCTTGCATTCGTGGACAAAGGACTAGAGGAAGATCACTAGATAAGCTGCAAGCTTGAAGAAAGACACGAAAGGTAACAATATAACGATAATTTACACCAAACGGTATTTATGATTTGTATAAGTACTACTTTCGGTCAGTTGCGAGCGGCACCGAATCAAAGAAGCGGGCTGGGGAAACTCATCTTATTAGCCTTACTTCATATGCAGATAGATCTAACGCAAGAATACAAATAAGTTTATACGTTTATTCAACCCATAGCAATGTAAAGATTCAGTGTGTTTCCTATGAAGCAGAACAGGCCTAAAGTTGACTTTCCCACCCACTGTTTGGTTAGAATTTCCAGGAATCACCCCTTCCTGTTATTCTTTGCTTTTGAGCGGAAAGCATAATCCCTTAAACCTTTGTTTCTTCTCAAATCATCAAAGATTGGATAAGCTAGAATCATAGAAATATTTCTATGGCTTGAATATTTTATCTGTACTTATACCCACGACCAGTACGATGTCTGCTTTTGATGGTCACCCGGAACGGAGGTACAAAAGAAACGGGCCACAGACTATGTTAAACAATGATTGCATATATTCATTAGAAATGCCGTATTCTTTATTAGTTTTGGCGCCCTGCCTCACAAATAACGCCAGGAATTCTTGAATAGTCCTGTGATTCTCAAAGAGCTTGACGGTAACGCGCTTGCAAAAATACCTGCCAACGTTATGCAAACAAGCAGGTTTTATTATGTATGTTTTCTGTAACGTTTCACAATGATGCCACACGCTTTTCTAAAGTAAAGCACCACAGAGCAACAATGCAGGTTTTTGAGCAGTCCCCGTGGGCTACAAGACAATTCTCCTCGTGCTCCTTTTGGCCCACCTATTGAATTTCATAAATCTTTTCTGCTGGGGAACAATATCTCCTCCTGAATGTTTTGGGAGTTTGACGTGCTGTTTTGATCAAATTTTATTGTGCTGGAAATTGTTTCAGCTCATATTTCAATGCTTAATTTGAATTGCCTTTTTCTATGGAGACTTGGCTTTTATTTAATAGTTTTCCCTGTGTATCTGTACATACTTCTTAGGGGAAAATCATCATTAATGCTGGGTAAGGGGCCGGAAGATATTTTCATCGGTAACAAAGTTGTTTGGTGGCCCCTCAATCTCCCCTCTAATAAATTTAATTACCACCCCATGCTGAAACTGTAATTTCTCGTGGCCTCCTGCCCTCATATGTGAAAACTTAATACTATATCCCTGAGCAATTGTTCACAGTTCAGCAACATTGTATGCGAGTAGGGGTTCAGATAAAGCTCGATGCAGCTTTTGCTAAAGTGACAACAACTGCATATGACCATGGTGATGGTAGTGATTACAGCGGTGATAATGAAACTGAACGTGTGTACTATAACTAATATCTTGTATAAAATTAAGGAATATTGCAGGCAATGTAAGTAACAGCTTGAATGATGATTTCTAATGGCCCACACTTTTTGTGGCTTTATTTTTGGTGACCCCCTTTGAAGCCCAAAAATCTGTTACGATCCCGCTAAATATCTTACGTTCTGCGCTTTCGAAATACTATTGCCGTAGCGGCTAATATAGCCCCTACTTCTACTTCTTCGTCTGAAGACACACTTTCAAAATAATCTCTAGATGTAGCCATTTTGCATTACTCAACAAATAGAAGTAATTAGGTATTTTCCACTCTGTCGCTTAAGTGTGCGAGCAAGAGGCTGTCGCTTGTCTCTTGCTTTTTGTCGCGTTGCTTCAAACTTGTCGCTTGTCGCGTACGTGTGCGAAGCCCTTTTCATAAGGGTACAGCTTCAAAGAATATTAAGGCCCAGAATCGCTGAAATATAAGAATACCATTAAGATTAATGTAAGGCCAAACTTCATCACGACTTAGGATTTTTGTGTATTCGAGTTGTTTTACAGCTCGTAGATTAACCTTTGCACTATCGATACAATATTTATTATTCTCTTCACTTCTGTTATGCTTTATGATGAAGTAGGATATCAACAATTATTTGAAGTTATTACATTTAGTTTTGGGCAAAGCTATACCTTTGAGACGTTGGAAAATTTAAAGAAAAATCTTAGGTTCAAAACTAGAAAATTCAAAAATAACTCTTAGCTAAACGTTAAGTATTCTTATTAAGAAGTGTGTCCATGTATTTTTATGCGTAATTATGAATTTATATATTTGATTAAGTCTCTAATAAATGGGAGTTCCATTCCAGTGACTTCACATTTCTTTTCTTCTATGTATCAAAGAATGGATCTAAAGCTCAGAGCGTTGCTGTTACTTCGTCGCCACTATGTAACAACTTAGTGTCAACGTGTCAGGAAGAGCTCAGATTGCAGAATGCACTGTCCTTCTAGTAAATCGCGCGCCTTCAGTGCAAGGCAGGCATATGTGACAAACGCAGCAAGGAGAATACCTCGACTTTTATCCGCAAAGGACATACGAGCGACTCTTGAAATTTCGAATCCTATCACGTGCAAATCAAAGTATGCCTATTTTACGTTAGTGTCAACCAGTGATAGTGTACCAGGGGCACTTCTTCTCGGCTGGTCCTTGAAGCAAACAAACACTACTTATGATTGTGTAGCAATGGTGGTACCGGACGTTAGTAGAAGGGAAAGAAGCTTGCTAAGGAGAATATATGATCGCGTAGTTGAGGTTGATACCGTGAAACCGCCTCGGACAACACAAAAGATGCGATACTTGACAGCTGAAGAAAGGACAACCCTGTCGAGAAGGATGACGAAATACAATATCTTCAGATTCATCGAGTACCAAAAGGTTCTGTTCATTGAGAGTAGTACTTACATTCTACGAAATATCGACGAAATATTCCAGCTAGAAGCTCCTGCAGGTATTTCATCTTTGGTAGACTCACGAAGTCAGTCAAGATATCATGGGATAAAGCTTTCAAAAGAGCATATAGCAAAATCACTGCAACTGTCCCATGGAATTCGAGGGCATATGCTAATGCTAGTGCCAGACCTCTCTATGTACCATCTATCCCATTCCACTAGATGCCGTTATAAAGAAACGCACTTTATTCAACCTGATGTTGAATTTATCACAAACCTTTTCAGAGCTCAATGGACACATATTCATTCTAAATTTGCATCGATTCCGTGGCAAGCAAACACGGCGAAAAAAGCTGCTTATGGTGTGTGCTTGGAAAACTTTCAACCATGGAAAGATGACTGCCCAGATTTTGATGAAATTTGCCGATGGAGACAGAAAGCAATCAGCATGTGCAACGATATCCCGCAAGTAAGGGCTGTTTTTAGAAGAAAGCGGTGGTTCTCTGTGTTGCAAGAAGAATCAAGACTGCTGGAGAAGCTTTGAAAACACCACAGGAAGCAAGTTTTCTTAACTGATACAGATTTTAGAAACTTAGTTTCAACTTTTCATCGAAATTGGCTGTTCAGTAATTATGCCATGCTAAAACTGTCATTTTTGAACCATCCCGTTCCCTATCACCATGCTCCGTCTCGTTTGTTGACAAGAACCCCTTGCGTTGTGTGACGCTCAGAACAAGCACCCCCCTCATCCAATGTACAACAACTTCGATGCAAAAGGATATTTTCAAATAGTAACAGGATAGGGGAGAAAATAAAATTCATTCATCTTTAGGCAAAATATAGAAATTTTGATTTTGCACTAAAGCACTAAAATCGAAGCTAGAAGACATGGTTTCGTTTGACAACCTTATTAAATTTGGCTATGTGCTGACTTTCAGAGTATCGTGACGCCAAGGACTTGACTCAAGAACTACCCACCCGTCACGGAGAATCACGAAAAACGTGTAGAACTACCTACCCCCAAGGTGCGACGTAGTTATTGAACAGCCCAAATGTCTCTCCGGGTTATGATAATTTATTTAGAAAAGTGACATTATTTTCCACCACAAAAAAGCTCCTTGCTTTCAGTACATTGAAATTTGGCACTTGCTCCAATAGGCTTTCAAATAAAAAACAAGCAATTTTGTCAGATAAACAGTTCATCAAAATCCCATATATACATAGTTACAAAAGAATTAGATTACAACAAAATGACAAATCAAATATGGGGAAAATATTTTCTCATGATTTTTAGTAATACTTTCCATATTTATTGTCGAAAAACTATTTAAATCATATATCCTACCCTTCAATTAAACTTCCTTGCTATCCCTGTCCATGGCTTTCGTCAGTGTCCAACAAAGATGCGGACGCCGTCCGTGATTATGTTCGTATGTCATTTCTATTTCCCTGGGGTGGCAGGAACATGCAAAAAAAGTGTGCCAGAGCTTGTACAATATCTAATTTGCACATTAACAATACCTAACAGAATTTGCAAAATATCCTCAGTAATTTTGCCCTTATATAAATAGTAGTTAGTCAGTTTTATCTGCGCAGGCAGATGCAGAAAAAGCTGCGTCCGCAAGCAGCAAAAAATTATGTCGGACGCTGGCTTTTGGCTTTTAAATTTTGCTTCTATTCCTAAGCATGATAATTCTTCGCTCGTTCTTTCGAATTAATTTCATTTAGGAAGTAAAAAGAAACATAAACCTCTTGATATTGATAGAAATATTCCTTAGATTTATTGTAAATGATTTGCAAATGAAAATAGATATATCTATGAAAAAGAGTTGCACTGTTAATTTAAAAAGATGTTCAAACTGAATTTAGACTTGTACGTAATTGTATCGAAGATAGAAAATTATTTCCAGCAGCTGAAATAGTGAATGCTATTTGACTGGTTTTTAGCAAAATAAACTGTGAATAATTAAAAATACTGCAGAAAAATAGATTGTCTCTTCTCAAATGTTAAAATCTTCTCCATTATTAATAGAAACACAAAAAAATTCCCAAAGGGCAAACACCCTAGTATTAAATCGACTGGATTAGTTCTATGAGGGAAACCTCAACTGTTTTGGTCTTGCATTATAAGTGATAGAGAAAGAACTGCTACGTTCTAAGTACACTGTGTGGCTTAAAAATATAAAGGGGTAGGGAGGGTGTAGCTGTTACACAAATTTCCTAATAAAAGAAAGCACTAAATCTTGGCTCTCCACCCTCGATACAGATACTAAGGAACAGAAGGGCCAATGGCAGATAGCCAAAAACTTAATAGTGACTTTCTCAAATTATAGGTTTGGCAATAATTGAAAAGCCGCCGTTAGAAACATAACAAATCATAATTTTTTAGGTATAACCATGTTATTTATTTCGGAAGCAAATGTCAGACGCTGATAAGAATATGTTCTGTCCTTACGATGCACCATGCCCATAGAAAAATGAAATTCCGGCGATGCGAAATGCTGCACATTTTAGAATCGAGACTTTCAAACGGTAAGATATTCTTTCCAACTCACACCACAACCTTTTGCAGGTAAGCCCACAAACAGTAAGAAAACAAGCCGACAAATTCTGAAGAAGGCTACCTGTTTTGCTCTACTTCAACAGGGGTTGCTGTTCTTCTGCCTCTTGAGGTGGTCCCTGTTCTCTGTGTGTTTACGTTTGATCGAGATTTTGAAACAGCATATTTTGGGTTATTGGCTCTCTTCTGTGCATCTCTCAGCTCAACCTTTTCTCTAATTTTCTTCAACGCTGGATACACTTCACCTAGTAACGGCCTCGCACTTGAATCTCCAGACCAGCATTGTTCCATCAGCTCCCAACAATCATCTTCGAAGTGAGCGAGTCGCTCTGGTCGGACACCTTTCCTAACTGAATTCCAAAGCTGGTCTTTACTTGCGCATTGCTCATAGGCCAATGGTAGTCTTACATGACCAGCACATATATACCAAAACAATATACCAAAGGCGTAAACATCCACGCTATTGTCATACTTCCCTGAAAACAACTCCGGTGCCATATGTATGGGAGTGCCAACAATTGATCCGGATATCATAGCTCCGGGCTTGCAGAATCCTAAATCGGTTAATTTGGCGCGGTTCTTTGGGTCAAGCTGCAAAAGAACAGATATAGACATCATGGACGAAGTCTCATTTCCCAACAATAGAATATCAGCAAATCATAAACTAATCTCAAATCATGGCGTAAACAGGAGTTCCTGGTCAGCAGCGTTAACTACATCTTCTCGTGGGCTGTAAGCAAAGAGATACCAGCAGATTCTTCCATCTTTACAATGAAAAACAGTAGACTTGATGTTTGCAATCATTTAGATGCTCACACATATTCTCATGTGCAATGTATCAAATATCAGCTCATGATCTCCCAAAGCGTCTACTAAAATAGCGATCGGCTGAACGGACGAACCTAGAGTTTATGACGTCAGGGTTTATTCTAAACGTGCAGTTCGACACAAAATTTGAAGTTCTAAAAGTATTTGTGCAATTCTAATGAAAAATTTGCACAATTCGAATTTTCTTTATTCATTGACCTAAGGGTGTAGGCAAGTAAATAGCAGTAAAAATAGCAGATTTAGGTATGAATTGATAGAAGAAATGCAATCAGAAATGGAATTGTTAGAGGTAGTAGCATTTATCTACTCCCTTCTCATCAAAAACAGGCAGCCAGAACTTAATTCTTCAGCACAGCATTGCTGGATTTTATGTGCAGTTCTAAATTTTTCTTAAAACAACCCTGCATGGCGTTGCTGAATTAAAACCGCTCTGTTGTTTCGCTATTCCCATAAAATATTGACTTTCAAGAAATTTTCTAATTTCTATGATACAGCAAAGTGGCTCATCTTCAGAAACGTAATTCGAGATATGCTAGAAAAAGAAAGTAACTATTTCTATTTTGAAGCCACTGCTTTAAGCAAAAAGTATCGAGCTCCAACACATGTCTTGTTTTCTGTACCCCTTTATCAGTACTGACACCTTCAATCAATTTCTTCTTAATTTTTTCATTTGACTAAAAATTGGTTAATATCAGGGATGTATTCTAACATTTCCCTGGTTCTATGATCAGTTCTATGTTCATCCACAACAAAACTAATTCATGTTCAAGAAAGTCTACAAAAGCTATAAATTTGCCATGATGTACTTCATCCAGGGACCTGCTGGATTGGGAGTGCAGGGTCTCACCCCCAATTTTTTGCAGCAGCTACTGGCAAGCATGCCAAAGAGGGGGGCAGAGGGGAGCAAGCACCTCTCCTGCCTTTCATTTTGGGGGGAGCAAAAGTGTCCTTTTTGAAGTGTGGTAGAATCCCTTTTTAGAAATTGATATGATATAAAGGAGATCAAATAAGCTATATAAGTAAGCAAAATATGATTGGAAGAGAGAATTATTTGTATAAATGTGTGAAACATAGGCCATGCTAAAGGATGGAATGAAAGAGTCTCAAAGAGGTACCTTGAGTCACAAAGAGGTGCCTACGCTAGGTGGTGTCCCAAAGAGGTGCCCATGCAAGTCAGTGGCCTTTTGCTCCTGTTGGCCCCCCTTGCCCCACAATTGTTCTAGCATCCCTGGCCATTGAAACCTTTTTGGGTTATTGGTGAAAGCTGATATAGTGGTTATGGTATATTCACAATCACTACAGAGGATAAATCACTTTGCCATGCTAAAAATTTGTGTTACTTAATTGTAAAAGCCATGCTTCACAAATGTTAACTGCAAAATGGCTCCTGCATCACAATGTCATCTTTAATAATTACTGGCAAGTATGCATTGCAATGAACTTGAAACAATTAGATGTCAGCAAGAAGAACTAATGACTGATCAACAAGATTTTCTGACAAAAATATCAAACCAAGAAATGCTACTTTTAATCGTGACTCCTTAAATGAAGTATACTCTTTGTTGCCACCTACTAGTCAAAGATGCAATTGATTATTTCTGACGTTAAATTCAATGTAGTTGGAAAAGCTGTAGATAGCACTAAACCTACATGTAGGTAAGAAAGGTGCTATCTAACTAACATGGAAAAACACTACTCACCAATACATTTTTCAGCTTTATGTCTCGATGAATAAGCCCTTGACTGTGTAAATAACGAATTCCTTGAATAACATCCAGTGCTACTTGTAATCGACTTCTGAAGCTCATACCACACTTAATACCAGCATATAAATCTCGCTGCATTCTTTCCATTATCAGGAGTACTGCAGGAGAACTCCCCCCAGCATAAGTATAATCAATAACTGATCCTATTATTTGAACAATGCGATCATGTGCTGGAACTGCCCTAAAAATGAATAATGTACACAAAGATTATGTCAACACAAATTTGAAAGAAAACTACTACAGTTACATAGGGCAAGGCTTGGCAAAACATTACATAAGGAGTCAGTCAGCAAAGAGGCAAATCATTCTTTCACAAGTGGTCATAAATGATCCGAAATGGTGGCAAATAATGGAAATGCAGCAAATACTGCAAATGAACCTTTACTAATGCATAAAATATAAAAATTGCTAAAGGGCATGCAAAGGCATGAACATCTGGTCTTTAATAATCTGCATAAAGTTTAATTTTGGTGACTATCCTATAAAAGTTTGGTCACCTACAATAGGCCAGAGGATTTTGGAGTAACCAAACCATCTATAAAACTCACCATATGAAAACCCCACTGAATTGCATAGAGAATCAATACAAGTTAGGCTAAGAAAAGCTATCTTACTCCTTCCAGTTAAAATTTACAGCAGGAGATGAGACATAATATTGAGTTGTGGGTTATTAGAAATACTACATCAATTGAAATAATGACAAATTAGGAATCAATTTACTCAGTTGTAAAAGAAGAAAAACAATCTTCCACATTGGAAAACAAAATTTTAATCCACTTACCTTGTATAATAAAACTCCAAAGCCAAGTCATTCCAATGTTTATCATCAGGAGGGACAACGGATTTTACAGCACAAGGGCCTTTTCCTCCCCATTTGTCACATGCATAAACAACACCATACTGCCCACGGCCAATTTCCCTACCCAACATTGGCATTCCATGAAGGACAAGATCACGCAGTGAAGTACTATCCAGGACACATCTTGCCACTCTTGGAGCAAACACTTTTCTTAGCTTTACTCTATGTTCTTCTCTCTTTTCTAGCCTTCCAGAGTGCCGTAGCTCCAAAATTCGAAGAGCATGTAAGAAAGAGTCATGGGACCTCATAAGTCTTGCTTTGAACTGGGAGCAAATATTTTTTGCAAGTCTTGATTCACTTATTGACTGGATCATTTCACTTGCTACTTTTTTCTTCCATTCTCCATCAACACGTGGTGCTGGCTTTCCAGGAAAGGTCTGGATAGCTTGCTTCAGTTTTTCCCATAAAAGTCTTGTGAAGGAGAAGCTTGCTTCAACAGTCACTTCAACTTGGTATGCAGCATCTAAAACCTAGCCAAGAAACAGATACCCAGATTACATTTGCATACAAGACATATGATAAAATATGCAGTGTGAGCTTGACAAAAGCAAATAAAGAAAAAGTAAGCACCATGAAGTTGTTTTAAAGCATAAATGGTTCATTTCCTTCATTCAATACCAATTTTTAACAAGTGGCTAAGGTTGATCACAAAGCATTTTAACAAACAAGATGACAAAAGCAAACATCAAGACTGTACTGTTAAGAGAAAGATATTTAGTGGGTATTAAAACTTTCAGAACTTTAAACAATAGCCTGGTGTATCTTTTCAATATGATAATAACAAGGATTGAACTTATAGGAGTAATCAAGTACCTTGTAACACACAGCAATGCTTATAAAAGCCATAAAAGTCTTAAATCTCACCTGCTTCAATGCTCCTGATGCTATAGTACCATTGTCTTTAGCAAAATCCATATCTGCCTTTTCCAAGTTCTGTAGACATCTGGTTAGAGTGCCAACATAACTTTCCTTCAGGTATTCTACTGAACTAATTAATTTACTTGCTACAGTTTGATTTAATTTCCCTAGAACCAGTTCCTGAACTTGAAGTGTACATTTCTCCAAATCATCATTGTCTAAAAGTCCATAATCATCATCTAGTCCAACTCCATCAAATTTCAGGAGAGAAGCTTCTTCTTGAAGCCTGGGTGATAAAGTATCAATTGTATCACGAATAACTTCTTTAATTTCTTCTTGCTTTTTGTTTGCTATGTCCATTAATGATTTGAATAGCTCTTCTTCTTTAGAACGTGAATATGTGAGTCTTTTGGGGGTTATGCTAATATCTCTTGCCATATCAAAAGCAGCTTCTATAAACATTGCAAGGCACTTTCTGTGAATGTCATTTAAATGACAAGCAGCAGCTACAATATGGTACTGTAGAACCTGCCTAACAAACAGCAGAAAGCATGGGAACAAGGAAAAGTCTTCGATAAGTCTACTCTTAGCAATCACATTATTTAGAATTGCATCTGTAGATTGTAGTGAAAACATATTTTCAACAACTGCATCAGCAGAGAGAGGCTCCCTGGAGAGGTATCCAAGGTCACACAGCTGTTCAAGCAATAAGCTTCGCTCATCAGTCAATTCATTGGCTTTGATTTCTTCTTGTGCCGATTCTGTGAGCTCTATGGTACATCTTGCTGGCACTCTCACAAAGAAGACAGGAACTTTAGGCATGAATGACTTCACTGTTTCCAACTCATTTATGTCCTGTAAATGAGACTTAAATATCAAATCCATCCACAAGTAATTTATAATTTTTAAATTCTGCCTCTAAGTATAAAACAATACCTCAATAACAAGAAAGAAACACAACAAAAAAAGCATAATTCTCAAGGAGGAACCTCCTAAGTAGATTAACATAGAATTCTTATTGTTAGGAGTTGAATAAACATAATAAAATAAGTGAGACACTGTATGTCAGGAGTATGTGCATGAAACATCAGTAGTGATGCTGCTGGCAGTTGAGTAGCCACAGGTGGGTGTGGGGAGCAATTGACCCTAATTTTGCCAGGATGGTGATTGAGATTTTCTTAAAATCAATGAGAAAGTAGGTGTGGGGAAGGGGTAATAGCAAATCTTCAGAGAAGTAGAGGGCATGGCAAATTTTCATTTATGCCCCCACTTTTTTTAGCCCTGGCCACACCCCTGGCTGCTAGTGTGGTGTGAAAGATGTCTTGTGAAATACCAACTTAAATCTAATAAAAGCTCATCATTTTGGGCTTCAACAAGTAATAATCACAATCTATCATACTGAGAGGTTAGTACCCCTATATTCTCTATCTTGAGAGGGAACAACACAGTCTAAAAAGGCACATAATTACAGGGGGCACAAAGGAGCAATGAAATTTGCATGGTCTTGCCTCTGAGAATGTCTGATATGGAGATTTACATAATCAATTAAAGTTCTTGAGCCCCTAAAGTGATTGTACAGGAAGGTTTTGCCACTCAGAACTTCTGACCTGGAGATTTAGATAACCAATTAAAGTTCTTGAACCCCTAATGATTATACAGGCAGGTCTTGCCCCTCTAGGGCAATTCTTTTAGCTATGTGTTTTAGTTCAAAGCAACTGGATCATGTGATATACAATATGTCTTTTCATATATGTCTGTCTAGATGTAACAGACTACATATACACAAAAGTATGCATTTCAAGGGTTACTGCACTTAAAAAGGCTACAATAGAATGACAAAATTCAGCAACTCATTCTTAGACTTGGAGATTTGAGAAAATTTGGCAAAAGTGCCTGTTGTTTTCCATTATCTCAATTCAATTCATGACACTGTTCATGCCAAACCTTATTTCCAAACCCTCCCACACCTTTTCCAAACCATCCCAAGCCTTTTCCAAGCCATTAAATAGGCGGTAACACTAAAGGCAATTCTGCCAAAAGACTTTCATGCACATCCTAGCGTGTGAAAAAAGACAAACATAGGAGGTCAACGAGCAAAGAGTCATACCCTTCGAGTCAAAGTCATCTGATCAACTGAGAATATGATTATTGGAAGGACATCTTCAACACACGTCTTGAAAACCTGTTCTGCAGTACCCTCCGCATTTGACGGAGAACAAATTATCTCAGCTCCAGTCTTAAGTAGCGGGTGGTCCAAACAAACTTCTGCGACTGCCGCTGTCATGGCAGGATCCGTTCTGTCCCTTCCCCTTAATTCCAAATCAGCTCGAGGAACAGACCTCCATGCTCCCTCATAAGCATCGAGAGCTGCTGCAAGCTCAAAGCTGTCGGGCAAAACCAAGCTAAGAGTCGAGTGTGTACCATATTTGAATCTAACCATTCTCCATGATACTGAGCTGTCAAGATCCTCAACCATGGGGAGGACAGGTTCTCCAACAAGTTCATTGATTGTACAAACTTTGGCGTAACATGATGTACCAAGAACAATTATGGATGGTTGTTTCTGTGTTATATGGAAAATCTCTTGGTATTCTTCACTGAATATGTGATTTCGCAATGTGTCTGATGTGAAATTACCTGACTGCTGGATTTCGTAAAAGGCCCTATCTGTCTCTCTTCTTAGCTGCTTCAATAGCTTTGCGTGTTCTTGAAACTTCGTTAGCTCGTATGGTAGATTTGCCGCCATCCTAAGCAATCACCTAGGAGAGCAGTGAAAAACACAGTTTAAATAAACAGGCTATCGATATTTGAACTGTGAGAAAATGTTCTGGCTGCTCTCGTAGGTGTATTTGCCACAGGCCTGCCTCTAAATCAAATCGAGATAATCATATGCTATTATCAGCTGACTGTAATATCTTTGTCAAAAGTTCAACACTCACTCCCTCACTCATTACAGTGTGATAGATCTACAGTATGCTTGGTTGAATCCAGTTGCATTAGGGTTTTGATATTTTTACCATTCTCACGAATGAAGAGCAATTTGTGGTAAAACAACCTACGTAATCTACGAAAGGAAAACACAATGTGTGCTCTCTCTACCTGTTTAAACGCTACCTCACTTAAAATGCATAAATTCTCATTGTGCCTAACAGTTGATTCAATCTGTATGGATGATGACGTCATACGCTGCAATTTTATAAAATTAATTGTGAAGTGGCACGGTGATGATGTAGACAAGATCACGAGTTTCTAATAACTTTTACTCAAAGAGTGCGCTAAAATGCTCCCAAAAAGGCTGAAACAGAAGGCAGTACTTCTGGTGGAGTTCAAAACGAAAGAAGATTGCACCAAAAACACTAACGGATATTAGGGGGGAAGAGGAAGCTAAGTGCCCCCCAGGTGCCACCAAGCCGTCAAATTATCGGCAAAAGTAGTGAAACTAAAAGATAGATACATGATTTTTAATAAGAGATACGTTTTTGCGTAAGCCTTACTTTTCTTCAAATTTAGCCTCTTAGCCCCCTGATTTTTCTTGAAAAACCACCTCTGGCCCAAAGTGTGAAGAAAATGAAAGACGAGCGAAGGAGATGGTACGGAATGTTTAGCCACAAGTTGCTAAGAGACAAATCTTGCAGGAGATAATACTTTCTGGAGAAAAGAAAGGACTAATAAGCAAAGAGCTGCGAGGAAAAGATGCATAGTGCTAGAAGAAGAATGAAAGTATTTGTGTTGCAATATACGCCACGTTCTGCAAGAGATTGGATTACTGTTACATCCAAACACTTGATGTTAGCACCATTACTGAGAAAAGTTTATGAAAATTTAGGAAAATCGCAACATAGGAAAATACAAAGGCATTGTATCAGGAATTACAACTATAAACTGTAAAGTGACACATGCGATGAAATAAGGGTAAAGAAGCTAATTTTATGCAACTTACATAAAAGCTGAAAAGCCTTTTCCAATGAGATGTCAAGTATAAACCGATTGGATACCCCCAAGAAATAAGTGCAAACAAAATCGTGTTTCGACACGGTTCAGTAAATGTTGACACAACATCATAATGTGCCATTCAAAATATACAAACACAATTAATTTCACAGGACACAAGGGAGCTGTCACATGAACAACAACTCGCAGAAGCTACAGTATACGCAATCAATAGAATTTTCTACGCTTATCAATATGCATGATTGCATAAATATTCTAAGCCATTCATTGTGGCAAAGTGTAATGGGGAATTCTGACCACAAACGTGGGGTATTGCTAAATAGCAAGTTAAATAGGGAAACTCAAACAAAATATGGCTCTTCACTAGGTGATTTCTCTGAAGATTGTAACAAAAATGTTCTGCAACCAGTTTTATTTTTCGCCCACAAAGGTCATCAAGTGGGAACCCCCTAAAGAATGTGCGGAGACACCAATTGAAATTTTGCTTTGTGTTCCATCAATTAAAATCTGGAGAACACAAGCAGCTCTTTAAACGTAGTCCAGAGCGACAGGATATTGTCAAAATATCGCAAGCCTCATATTTCCGATGGCTTCTATGCTAGAGGCTGTAGCCCCTTCCTCCATTTACTACCCCAGTGCCCCTACCTAGATATGGTTACAGATTCCAAAGGTCAAACTTTGGTATTCCATTATACGCCTTTCTGCAGAGTGCCGACAAAGGAGCGCCCAAGAGTGGATCTCTGGTGCGCCAAAAAAGCACTCGGAGATGCTTTTCTTCTTCGAACCACGCCCTATTTTGTACTGAACCTTATTAATGCTAAAATTCTAGTTTCACACGCGCCAAAGAACTGTTTGCATGCAACCGTGCATTCACGAACAGTAAGACCAACCAATTTTTGCTCTTGTTAAGCGCATCTCAACTTTTTACCGAATATACGAATTTTTGACACTTTGACGCTTGGCTTCAACCTCTCTCGCCCCGGATCTCGACCACAGTGCTATACTCGTCAGACCGGATTATACGTGAGGCAATATTTACAATTATGAAGAAGGAAAATGAAGAATTTTACTTGTAGTTGCATCTAAGACAAGGGCCTATGAGTTATATATTTTTTCATTTGCAAGGCCATGGTCAACACTGCAAAAGGACGTGAGCAAGACTGTTTTCTCA
Source organism: Cassiopea andromeda (assembly GCA_018155075.1). Lineage (NCBI taxonomy): Eukaryota > Metazoa > Cnidaria > Scyphozoa > Rhizostomeae > Cassiopeidae > Cassiopea > Cassiopea andromeda. The sequence continues at coordinate 1,023,485 of WIPJ01000447.1, forward strand.
CGTGCAGCTTACTAACATTCATGCTTGTGATACAAATACCATTCATAAAGAAGCTTGAATTGACAAAGAGCTGATTAATGTCCGAAAAAGATTGACAAAAGGACGAAGTGCCCGCCATTTTAGTTTATTGTAACTACGCAGTCATTAATCGCTGAATCATCGTCTTAATTTACATTTCTTTGATTTGAAATGATAGCTATACACGTACTTCCACCCATTGAGGAAATTGAATTATGCTTGAAAATTTGATATGGCAAATCAATAAAGAAAATGTATGTTTGAAGTAGAATAACTAATAGGATGTATGTTGATGCACGTGTGTGTTGATGCATTTATTTCTTATTTTCTACTAGAGAGGGTGCCCCTGAATACATATTTCCCACCATTTGAAATTTCCTATGCCCCTGATGTTGACATATCCATTTATCCATCACATCTACTGAAAACTACACTGCAAATTCTTCACTGCTTCTTTGCGCAATACAGCGAAGCGAAATTCAACAAGCAGTGCTTACCAGCCAGCACTGCAATTTGTTCAACCCTTTGTTTCTCTTCGATTTCATTGAGTTTAGGCTGGTAGCCATTTGTAGTTAGAGAAGAGACAATTCAATCCTGAGACAAAGTAGGCTAGCGTTCAAGGTTGCGTCAGAACCAAAGGTATTACTTAAACGGGTGAACATTCATTCATCGACAAGACGTAACAGGAACTCACCTCGTACTTGCAAGCATGCCTTTCCTCTTCGAACTCAACGGACTCAGTGTTCAGACAACGGCACGGACAGAATGTTGTAAGAACAGGCTAGACCATACCTAGTATAACCTGTTTAAAAAAGTCTAAGGTCCCGGATAAGATTCCTTGAGTGGACCAATTAGCTTGTTTGCTGTATCTGTTGCCAATGGTTTTAGAAAAACCGGTCATGCCAGCTTTGTAAAGAAACTATCCTTTAGAAAGTAGTGCATCGATTGGTTAGATTGAACAATAGATCTAATAAACCCTTTGTTACACCCGCAGTCTTGCATGACCTTGGTCCATGACGTTTAGATATGCTTACGCAATAGACCATGACATTTTTCAGAACCAGGTAGACCACTTGCACAAACAACTGGACACGTGAAACGGACATACAAAAGAAAGACCAGTTTAGAATGGGTAAGGAGGCCAAATCAGAAGGCAGAGAAGTGGCATGAAGATGACGCTTTTGACGCTAGAAAAATACCTCAGGAACAGTCAATATTAAATATTTTATCATCGTAGACGATCGAAAAATAGGAATACACATGTATATACATGGAAATTATAAGTTACCTCTAGATCAACATTTAACTTTAACATATACAAAAGTCGCATTTGCTTTCGTTTGTTGTTTGGACAAAGGTGAATGCTCCTTCCCCTTTCGTTATTGATAAAGGCACGATCAAAGGAGTGAAGGGGGCATTCATGAGCAAAAGGGAGAGGCGACGTTCACTATTTGACCTTGGGACAGGCACTAGAAGGGGAGGAGGGCAAACTAGAGTAGGTTAAGGGGAGGAGGGACATTCACTTTTGTCAATAACAAACGGTGATAGAGCCTGTTTTAGTTGGGGACTGCCCAGCAGAGGTGGCAAATTTGTTGGTTTGCCGATAGAACTTTTAAATGGGCGTTTCACATTGAAATGTTGCTTGAAAAAGATCAGCATTAGTAAACATTCATTCAACTCTTGCCTTACTCTATGCATAAAAATTTTCCATCTTGGCTGTCATACTTGGCTAAATGAATGGCTACATTTCAATTTTGTAAAGAACACTCTCAAGCAAGTATTTCATGTTCCCTCTTTTCGTATGTAGCATAATTGCCCAAATGCGGAAAAACCTGCTGAGTTCTTCTGTAAAAGTAGAAGGACTTTGTACTGAAGCTATGTATTGAGATTCTGGTGATCTGAGTTGGCAAAAAGCGGACCAACACAAATCAGGGACCGGATCTGACAATTTTTTTGTTTACATTGCCATTGTTTGAATCACAAAGGAGGAAAACTTTATTAGTAGGGATGCTTGTTTTAACATAAGGGGTCATCCCTATTAATCAAAATTCTCCAATAACTACACTCTGGTTCCAGTCATGAAGCCAGCTTTCATTATACAGGGGGGCAACCAGGATGGATGGGTATGACAGCCACGCCTAAATGCAAAGGGGTCCGGGGTTGCCCCCAGAAAATATTTTCACAATTACATTCCCTACAATGCCGGAGAATGCCCTTTTGCAAACATCATTAGAAAGCTTCAGTCTATAGCCTTTGCCAAATGACCAAGATTTAAAGCTATGGGTGGGCAAAGGCGGGAAAGATCATTGAGCTGTGGAGGCACTGCCGCCCCATGCCACCCCCTGACTTCGTGGCTGTCTGGCTCAATCCTGTTAGATGGTTCTGTTGGGTTGCATTTCGTGCTTACTTCCTAAGTGCTTTAGAGTTATTCAGCATTTTGAATGTTAATCAAGAATCTTAAATAGGTAAATGCGTTGAAAAATGCACAGCATGAGTTAAAGGCGGATTTCCACGAGGCGAATTGTGCAGCGAATTCGCCGCGAAACTTAACTAAGCATGCGCAGTTTGAGTAATTTGCTTTCACATTGAGCGCTTGAAAAAGTAGAAACAAGTTCTACTTTTTCTCGGTTAAAAGCTTCGCATGACGCTTGAAACCAAGGAGAGTGCAGGAAGCACTGATACTGATGATCATGCAATCTTAAATCGCTCACTAGCAAGTGGAATTCTCCTTTCTTGGTACGGTCTTCGAATATCTTTCTTACCCAAGCACTTTTCTTTTTACGATGCAATTGCATTAAGTGCAAAATGAGAATTCTCTTTTTAATTAAGAGCAGCGTGTTTACGTTTGGAGTCATGATGTAGCTTATCAGTAACGAAAGAGACGCCAAAATTCGCTTCTGCGTGTCAATCAAAAAACAAATTCACCGACTACATTTTCGCGGCGAATTCGCTGCTCAATTCGCCTCGTGGAAATCCGCCTTAAGGCCGGTTTTCACTTAAACGAATGCACCGATTCGACCGAGTCGCCCTGAGATTGGTGCATGCGTAGCAGGTTCAGACATGAATCCCTCGGCTACCCTTGACTGAATCAGCTAATTGAAAAGTTCAAATAGTTTGTCTCTTTTATCAGTCGGTAATTCCCTTCTACGCATGCACCAACCTCGGGCCGCACCGGCCGAATCGGTGCATTTGTTTATGTAGAAACCGCCCTGGCCTCTGATGAATATGATACAGATGCTGAATTCAAGTAACAACTTCAGACTCGTTAAATAAGTTGGTAAAAATGGGAACATTATCTGACTACTACTTTCTTAGAACCTCTAAGAACTTATTTTGACGCTCTCAAACAATTCTTTAGACAAATCTGGAGAATTAAAAGCTCTTGCAGTGATAAATTAGTAATGCTTAGTCAAATCAATTTTTTCGTTCTTTCTTACTACAAGTTCTAAAATACATTCCTACTTGTTTACCCCAAACATCAACATGCTCCTTCAAAGTATCCTCGTCCTCACTAATGTTATGAGAATAAATAATTCGAATTCTACGGTGTAAATCTTGCAGTCCATTTAAGTATACCATGAATATATGGCTTTCTTTGTTCTGTATATGATTATACCACAACCTCCCATCCATGGTCTGTAAAACAAGTCCTCGGTGAATGAAGCCTGAAATCAACATGGCTTATGGTTATTTTCTGTCGTCGTGATAGTTATAGTTATTTGATTAAGTTTTCAACAACGTATAGTAAAATATTCTAAGGCCTAGCACCCTTCTATAGGACATATTTTAGACTGGATAACTTCTTAACTCTGCACTTGCCAATGGAGGAGAGAAGAAATATACACTCCTATCAATAGAAGAATAAGCTATCACCATATGTTGGCTTTCTCCTTCGTTGATATTTCCACATATACAGCAGTGATCAGCAAATTTATGCCACATATACAAAAATGGGCGTGGTCAAAGCCGTGATGCACGTATTTCCTACAATAGTGTTCTTTTGTTATGGTTATAGGGCGGCAAGCTGTGCAGAACCGGTTCTCTAAGTAATGGTAGCTGTAGTAAGGTTTACTAAATTAGAAGGTGATAAATATTGCAATACAAGGAAACAATAAAAAGGCATTTAGATTATAATTGCAAAAACCTGCTCTTCCAAGGTATCCATCATATGGCCAACTCACAGCAATTATGCGTTTAATCTTCAAGCTCAGAATATCCAGCACTTCAAACCTCATTTCGTCATCAGCTTCCAGGCCATTGATATTGTTGATAAAATCTACAAAATATAGGACACCTGTTGCAGTGAATGGCTTTCTTCATTTGGCATTAATGTGCGCTCTAAAAGCAATAGTGCGATACAGATGACTAGTTTGATGGCATAATAAAATTCGTCACTTCCACGCTAAACAACAACGGGAGGAATCCCACTCATAAGAATTGTTGGGCACAAAGACTAGAATTGATTGTGGAGACGCAGCTACATTTTCTTATTGAACTTCAAAATGGCCATCGAATAGATTGTTTTTAATGCAGTATTATATGGGTTTTTCAGTCTTTTAAAAGTACAACTTGCCAACTAACTTTTTCAGAAGTAGTACTTCATAGGAAAAAGTTTCCATCAGATGGGTTCCACAAGGGGGGGGGATAACAAGCATTGGTTTTTTATTTGATTTACTTACGGTATGAGCATGAATCTTCAAGGTCTTTCAGCTTGATTGATGACTTTAAACTCAGACCAGAGCTCTTCGTGGGCCTAGGGAAGGTAGATGATGTTTGAACCTCAGTTACCATGCTCGATGCTTTTGAATATTGAATATGACCGAAGTTAGACGTTGAATAAATCTGCGGTGAACCATTCCTTCGATATGAAAGTGAAATATCCTTCCCTGTTCTCAGTTTGGTAGAAATATGCAACAGTTGGGAGTTTCGCAATGAAGTTATAGAGGGGCGAATTTTGTTGATCTGTACCTCTTCAGTTGATTTTGAAGTGTCAGATATTTTGTGTTCTATCATTTCAGAAGGTATGATTTTTGTGGTGAAGAGAATATTTCTTTTACTTTCATTAATGGAAAAACTGGCAACTTGAGTTTTCATAAAAGTCAAAGAGGGTGTTAGTGTTGCTTTGACTTTTTTCTTCAGTTGATTGGAAACCAAATGGTTATGTAAAGGTGCAGTTGTTTGAATCAGGTAAGATAATTCAGTAGCTTTGTGATAGTCAGATGGAATGACAGAGAAATACTTTGCTGATGGAACTTCTAGACTTTGCTCATTCTCTGAGGAGTATCCAATAGGATCAGAGTATGAAGAGCTTACTGACAAAGAAGGTAAAGTCCTTTCAGCATTTTCATCTGTCATTGATTGTGTGGAGTTAATCAAATGATCCTTAGGAATACCTTTTGCAAAAGAAGAAAAAGTTGGTGTTTGTTTTGAGCTCAATGAAGTGAAATGTGCCGTGCTAAATTTTCCATGCACAGCAGAACTGCTACCATAGACAGTATTGAGAAAGGACGGAGCTATTCCTGTGCGCCTTCCAGATGCTCTAAGAGAGGATAATGAATCACTTCGTGTCGGATGCAATTGCCTATGTTCCTGTACAGGGTCTCTGTTCTTTGTCGTTATTGATGAACCTTTTGCCGTTGATCTTCGATTTGCATTACTTGGCTTGAATGATGTTGTGTACTGGTTTAAGCTCTCGTAGGAAGACTGAGTTATTCGGTGCTGTGTTACTTCATAGTTCCATTGAAGCATTTCTGATACGGAAGAAACAGTAGGGTTCACCACCGTTCTTGCTGGCTGACTTTTTGTACGACTTTTTGTTAAGCTCAGGCGACCAAAGATGCTGGAATCCTCTATAGAGTTCAGAAATGAACTTGTAGACAGATTTGACTGCAGATGCTTTGTGTAGGACAAATAGATATTATTACCTTCCTTGTTGATATCTCCTGAAATTACAGGATACCCATGAGAAGAGTGATTTTCTATGAAAGCGCCAGAAATTGCTTTGGATTTGAGGCTTTTGCTTTCCATTGCCTGTGACGAGAAGCTCAAAACTTTTAACTTCCTACTTTCTCTAGCAAACTCCACTGATTGCTGCTCTTTTTCATGATAACGCTTTTGAAAGTCACCCCTAGCTCCGGTTGTCTTTAAGCTTAAAGAAGACGTAGATCGTACAGAATGACTGCTGATGCTAATGAGTGGTGTTGTTTGCTCAAAGCTACTCGCATGCTTCTTTGATGCCAATCCATAAAAAAGCTGAGGCGAAGGACCTAGATTTGGAAACTTTGCTTTATGAGTTTTAAAGCTGACCTCTGACCTCTGAATTTTGACCTCTGATGACCAGTCTGCTTTTTTCAGGTGCTCTTTAGCAGTCATCGTGTTATGCTGCTTTCTCGCTATAACCTGCCCTGGCCCCACAGAAAAAGAGTTTGTTTCTTTCTCAGCATTCGTCATTTCAGATATCGATACTGAATAATTCATTTCAGTCAGATGCAGCAGCGCTATTCTTGATTTTTTGGCTCTTGTGGTTGACTTTCCACCTTTCTTTGAAAAAGGTGATGCCACGAGCCGCGAAGTTAGCTTTCTTGTTGGTGTTGATGGTGACTTCGCAAGATATTCTTGCAACGACAAGAAGAGATTGGATATTTTTTCTTCCTTGCTTGTACCCGTGTCAAACTTTAGTTTTCTGCGACTCAAACTTCCGTAGATTGATTCTCTTTGGCCAACAGAAGATTCGTTCTGAAAATCAGCTGTAATGGGAAGGCTATTAAAGGGAACCGTTGATTGAGTGGCGTGGTAGTGCATGGACCTTTGAGAAGGAGTGGGGAAAAGAAGTCTAGTGTTTGTTGAAGATTCCTTGGGTTCCATATGCTCTTCGCTTGGAATTGTCTTGAAGTTCAAAGTTTTCGTTGATCTGGTTGACAATGACGTCGCCATGACTTGATCATCAACCAGGCGATGACGCACCGTTTCTTTTAACATATATATTTCGTCCTTTTTCAATTGACTTTTAGCTTCGGGTTCTTTCATTGGAACATCTTGCTCGCACTCATTCTCTATGATTAAGTATATTAATTGCTTCAGTTTAAAATCCACCATAAGCAGATAATTTTATGTATCTGAATAAACATTGCCAATTTAAATGGGGCCAAGTAACTTAGTACCTAAATGCTGTTAGGGTGGGTTTGTTTCGACTCCATTGCAAAACGAAAGAAATCAATGCATTTCTCTTTGATAATATAACTCTATTCAAACTCTAGAAGTAAGGTAATACAAACTCTATTCCTCTAGCTTGATACAATAGTTGCTAAGGTCCTTCGAACACTTGCAAAAATTTATAGAGAAACATTATCCTCTCAGAATCTCCGTCCTTGGACCACACACGCACCCCCTCTTTATCCATAACAATTTTGCCTTGCTCATAAGAGACTTGTAGTGAAACTTTTCAACCACCGCATGTGCTTCTCACAAAAGCCAACGTTGTCGATGGGGAGGAGGCGTGTGATAGTTGCATGCATAGTGTCCCAGGACCTTTGGCGACTATTGTAGTTTGACCTAGTAATTATTTCTTACAGAACCAAGGAGTACTTGAAGTTCATGGTTGCATCTTGATGACAATGCATTCCATTTATTACTACTCGCATGGTAAAATTGCGTTATAAGTTTTTTCTACCAAACAGGTAATAGAACCAGCACTATTTAAGTGGATTATTTTCCTTAGAACGGAGTGAATGCCAGCTTTACATAGATCGAAGAGCTTTAAAATTCGTGTACCTGTAACTTCATAGCGAACTTTCCAATGCTTCAAGTATGGTGACACTTTTGTATTGAGGTTTATCATCACATCTTTCAAAGTGATACAGAAGCTTTTTTCATCTCGATTCAAAGAAAATGTGCCTTGAACGGTTTCCCATGTGCCGTTGTTGAGTACAGATACATTGATTTGCTGAAGACAGTCTTAAAAAGAAAAAATGACAGCTATAATGTGAAGTGATGCGTATTTGAGTGCATCTTGAAGATGAATAATGTATCATAAAACAACTTCTAGATGACACATATTTCTGTTGCTTGGAATTTGCTCTTATCAGACGCAGCTTGATGTATACATGAAAAAGCATATACAGGGGTGCAACTAGCGGGGGAGTGGGGTTGTCACACCCCAGACCTTCGGCGATCTGGTCGCTAAATTCAGATTAAATGACTTTCGTCGATCATGACTGCATGATTTGCCAATACATAGTTAAAATAGTTGAAAATGACCTTTTCTAGCATCAATACAACCCATAAAAATAAGGAGCTCTTGCGAAGAAAACGCTTCTGTTGGTAAATTCGCACCTCCGCCGGTAAATTCTAAGCATTCTTAGTTTCATCATCATCATCATCATCATCATCATCATCATCATCATCATCATCATCATCATCATCATCATCATCATCATCATCATCATCAATTTATTTATAGTTGGCTATTTACTATTTAGCTAAAAATAGCTAATTAAAGCCAACTAATGATAAAACTAAAGAGAAAAAGAACTACGAAAGATATAATTAACGAGTTAATAAAAACTTTACACAATCTGCAGTTGCAGCAACTTCCATCCTACTGTCTTATCCTCCTTTTAAATTCTTGCAAAGTATATGCACAATTGCAAAGTGTTACTATCTTTCCGACTATTGGGCAATGAGGGCCATAAGAAGCAGCCTCTAAACTGAATATTTTCTGTGCCATATATTATTGTTCTTACTTTCGGCAGTTGCAATTGCATTGGATTTCTCAGGCTATTATAGCAGTGTTTTTCTGCAAAGATATCCTTCATAAAAGTTGGATTAACTTTTTCTTGAATATTTCTATCATATGCAACTGCAAATTGCGTTGATGAATGGTCAGGGATTTATTCATATTCCAATAGTTAGTTACAGAATTATTTCCAATATCACTGCATGCAATTTGCAAAGCTCTCTCTCAAAGACCTTTTTAACCTTAGCATTTGCTCTTCTGTCGTGGAACATCCACACAAGCGGACAGTAGTTGAATTGCGATTTTATGAATGCATCCCCATTAGTATTTGTAATTTAATTGGATCTATATATAGTTAGATAGTCGGGCAAGCGCATGCAATTTTTGGTGTGCCTTTTTGCATAAATTTCATATTATCATCTTTCTTGTAAAGTGAGTAGATGAATTATTCGGTAAATTATTGCTCTACACCCCCCAGAAAAAAGAGGTCATTCAACGCCAATTGTGCATATACCAATATGAAACGTATCCTATAAATTTGGAAAACTAGATGTACACTTTTCATGGAACATCAAAATAAGGAAAATAAGAGCAACGTGAGAAGTAAATGACAGATACTTTATTTGAAGACCCTCTGTGTTATGTGGACAAATTAAAAAAGACAGCTTGCATTTAAAATATAAAAGTTCATGAAAATATACATGAAAAATATATGCAACAGGAAAAATTACCAGAATTTGAATGTGTACTGTTTACAGTAACGCATTTGAAATTCATTCGAATCGATCTATTTGCTTGGATTTTGATAAAAAATGTACATTTTCCATCTGTCCTTTTTGTTGATCTCGTCAAAACAATCTGTGTTTTGTCCTTTTCGAAAGACGTTTCACTACAATCTGAAAGGATTCAAGAACATATTGTGTAAAGTTAGCCTATTAAGAACTACCCTAAAGAAAAGATTTGGTAAAGCATTCAGCATTATCCTACACTTCTATATTGAAAGATTCTTCAAAAATTTATATTTTCTTCAGAACCTATACCCTGTTATCATTGTAGATTCACGGTATCTAAAATTTCATTACAGAAAATGCAGCAAATCATATGATATTACGGAATAGCAAATCAAAAACGGCGGATAGAACTTCAGGAACTGGGACACCATAGGCGTACCCGAATTGGGTGCTTGGGATAAAGGTCCCTGATACTTCTACTACAAATTAATGAAGTATTAATCGATCAGATTATAATCGGTGAAATTTTGGCAAGTTCTTTTTCTTTCTGTCAAAATATTTTATTGTTAGAAGAATTGCCTCTTATGTGTATTTCTAGGCAAAAATTACAAGCTGACAAAAACCACCTTTTATTGCAAAGACTTATTGAAATCAAGTCCGTAAATGAATCCCAATGAGCTCTAACAAGTTAAGTAGGTTCTCATTAAAATCCATCCCATAGCCGCAGCTCGCTCTTAGTCGCTATACAGCAATGGAAAGACGGAGATAAAGGGAAATAAGTGAGAACTTCACATACCCAATCTATGATATTCCTCGCGCACTTGGCCACTTGAAATTTTTGCAAGAAGCAACGTGAAGACAATAATCACCAGCGTTGGTGTAGTGAAGGTCTTTGCTAGCAACATTTTCTAAAGCTTGCAATAAGTAGGCCAAGAGAAATCGTCACAGAAACAGGAATCTATGTTGTTGCGGCCGGTCCAGCTTGCATTACATAGACCAGCAGCCTTTAGTGAATGAGAACTCTCATAGCTGCATGCCCGTTGATAGTAGGAAATGAGTAATTTGAACAAAGAGGGATTTAAGATATAATTTCTCAGCTTAATGGTTGTATGTGTTTTCATGCGGATATTAAATATTTTGCTAGTCAGTATATCACGCAAGCAGGCATATGGGACGTACATGATGCAGCGAAACTTTGTGTATGAAGCAAACACCGGCAAAAGATAAAATCGACAACTATCAAAACTTTCCTGTGTATATTCAAAATTTACAAAATATATGATATTTCCAATGTATACTCTCAATAATACTTTCAGCGATTTAATCAATATTGCTGCTCGCAGTCCAAATCTAAATATTGTTTCCTCAAAAAAGAGGAATTAATTAACAATGAACGCACTGCAGTATAAAATTTAACTTCAAATCATGCCTAAGATATTTCTAAATTTGCATACTACACTAAAAAGCTAGTTAATAAAACTATGAATGGAAGGTATGAAAAATCAGTATAAAGTATAAAGTATTGAAGTACACGACAGTATGACGTCACATTCGTCCTAAAAAGCTTCTCAATAGTCCTACTTCTAGAGCACCAACGGCTGGTTAACGTTAACATGTAGTATACTAAAAAAGTAGAGAAGCAAGACAAGGAACTATATTTGGAATCTGAGCCCTTCTGTGAAAGAACATCGTCCCCCCCGTAAGAAATGCTTGCTACATTGGTTACTCTCAAGTGCCAAATAAACGGGGGGATTCTAATAAACACGGGGGTCGGAAAAAATTACGAAATTTAATAAATGGGGGGTTAAAATAAACGGAGGGAGTCGGAATTTGAGTAACGAATTTACATGATTATAAAAGGATGGAAAGAGCAAAAACAGGTTATCATAAAGCAGAAAACTAAAATATATACAAAAGCACGCTATTTTGCCATGGAAATTGGGCGTAAATACTACAAACGAAGAAAGGAAATGAAATGACAAAATTGTAATAAAAGTCAATTTCCCTAAAATTAATAAACGGGGGGTCCTAATAAGGTCCGGGGGTTGGAAAAAAATCGAAAAATTAATAAGCGGGGGGGGGGAGTTTATTTGGCACTTGAGAGTATATACATGGGTTATACTCAATTCATGCAAATTCATGCAAAGTTATGTAAATTCATGCATGGAAAATATCCGGTTTCCTAATTCTCGATCCTTTGCAGTGATGCGATATTCGAAATTGAAATCTTTCTTGATGATTTTATCTCTACTAATAGGAATAATAGAATTTGTTTGAGTCTCCTTTATGCCACTTTAATACGAAGAGGTTTTCTATAAAACATGTTTATATGCTCTAAGCGGAAAGCACGTCATCAAATCATCTGTGCTCCGAATCACAGCATAAGAAAACTTAGAGCCTTGAATGATTCACTTCTAATAAATGTTGTCTAAATATCATTCAGGGTTAGTGAAGCATTTTGATATGCAAAGTCTAAGAGTTGTCAAGGACTATTCAAGGGTTAAAATAAACATTTGCAAGGGGCTCTAAATTAACGTCTACAACACATGCGTGAATAAACAGGAAGCCCAAAAACAAGATAAGCAGTAAACATTCACAAATTTCAAGGAGTTTGATTAATTTTCAAGGAAGCATCCTCATTTTCCAGGAGTTTCAAATGACCTTGAAATGACATTTCAGATTCAAGCAGGTTTGCTATAGAATATTGACTAAGGAGTGGTTTATTTCCGAGAATAGTAATGGGAAGTATACAAAGTTCCAGAAACTGACTCATGTTCATAAAGGATTGCTTAGGGCCTATTTCTTAACAATAAAGAACTAGGCATACAAACGACTCAAGCCTAAGGAAGATGATACAAGCAACTCAAATACTAAGAAAGGCCTTACGAATTTAACAGATAGCTATAAAATTAAACAAACTAAATTCTACGCAATTAATGAAGCAAACTAAACGGATAATGTATCCGTCTAATTCAACTTTTCAGCATTTATCCATGTAGAACCTCTGGGAGGATTTTCAAAAGTCTAAATTATACCATGCTTCTTAACATGCTCAAAACTTAAACACGTTTGCTATGAATAACTATAAGTTTTGGTTAAGAATTTGAATAAATCATCCTGTCTTCCTAAGCAGGATATTACTGCTGGTAAACTAACTAAAGCTGAAATCAATAACAACCAGCTGCTGCCAAAATAAAAAAAAGTTTTAAGTGCCTGCAACCTGTAGTCATCCAGCAACTACGTCTAAAAGTTGTATCCCAAAAATGAATCACACGTATTCTTCAGACTGACGCAATTCCTGAGCGCTGTGGAATTTCACTGGTTTTTGTACATATCTCTGATCTCTTTTTCCTCTACCAGAAGATCTTGCTGACGAAACCAGAGGACTTCTTCTCTCTTCATTTTTACCTAGAGCAGCTAAATCTCTATAAACATCGCTTAGGTTTTCATACTTCATAGCCCAGTTAAGCAATTGGTCCCAGTCAATTGGTGGCATAGCAAACCGTGGAGACTCTTTTTTGTTAGGAAATGGCTGTATGCTACCAACATCAGTCATGTTTGTTATCGAGCTGTCAGATGAGTGTTTGCGATGGACAAAACTACCTTCCATTTCACTATCACTGGTATGTGGATGCCGGGAGAACACTAAGTGTTTCCGATTGAGTTTATTGGTTGAAATTCTCTCATCCCCATATTCATACTCACTGCCCGTAAACGATCCGTCCGAATCTGATGACGAATCTTGCTCAACGAGATCACTGAGTCTATCACTAACATGATCACTGCGTCCATGCCGATCACTTGGAATCGATCCATAATCAGGTCCATTGAACTGTGGCATGAGATGCCTCAATCGATCAAGTCTTTTGTCGATGAATTCCCGTCGAATGTCGCGAGAACTGGAACTGTTGTTGTCATTCTGCCAGCTCATCTCGCTGAAGCCTATACTAGCGACCTCTAAATCATACATTTCAAGTTGTGATGAGCCATCTACTATGTCTGTCACACTTGCCTGATCACGCTCACTGTCAATGTCACTGCACGTAGATTCAAAACCACTTTCAAAAGGTGGAGTTGCAGTGCCCAGTTTCGATGGTATTGGAATCTCCATTAACCTCTCAACACTGCTCCGGATGTGGGCCTCTAAATCTACATCATTCGAGTGGCTACCAATGAAATCTTCACCTTGCAGATCTTGCAGGATTCTCTCATTTCGTCTTTTCTCGGAGTGTTCACCTCCCTTGAATAACAAAATTGGTAAAGATCTATTCGTATTGCTTAGATGTTCGTTGGTTCTGTGTGATCGAGGTGGCTGAATTGACGGCTGTGAAGTACTAAACTTCCTACGAGAAATTGCATTCGGGTATTCTCTAATCATATCAGTCTCAAAAGCAGCATTATCAAAAGTTTGGACATCTAGAGATAATTCTCGATGTGATCCTGCATGTTGGGTTGCTCGCTCTGATTTAAAAGAATCATTCTCAAACCTGCTAGGCATTGAAGAATGCTTCATCTCAATTCCTTGTCCTCCTGGTACAAAGTCACTTTTAAATTTCGTTGTACGACGCCTTCTCAACACGAATACAATGACAAATATCAACGCCAAACCAAGAAAAGTAAAAACTACTATCATTACAATTTCAGAGGTGGTCAAACTCTTTGGTGTGTCTGAACCAATTGGTACACATTTGAAAATCGTGAGTTCATCTGCAACACAGTTTTCTCCCGCTCGACACGGCGACTGAAGACAAATCAAAGGCGTCTCGCATACATTGCCAGTGAAATTTCCACTACAGATACAACTAAAACCACTCTCCGTTAAAATACAAGTACCATTGTTTTTACACGGGAGAGTTCTGCATTGTCCAGGATCAACACATCTATACGTTTCCCATTCATCTATGCAATATGACTTCACTGGATCACGACAAGGATTTGGAACACAGACCTTACTACCGTCACAGTTATTTTGCATTATTCCCACTGTTGTTACATTGAATTTGCTGGATGATTTGATCTCCAAATTCTCGTTGTTCAAAGATATTTTCTGCAAACAACCGTTGAAATTCACCAATTGTTTACCATCAACAGATTTTGGACTGGTTGTACCGGCAACTGATAGTATGTTTGTGTAAATGGAGTAGAATCTATGTGGAGAGACACTGAATGAATTTTGAGTGGCTTGGTTGTCAACAGCTAGTGAGACTTTATTGTCACTTACAATCAGAGAAATATTGTGCCATTTGCCGTCTGTGACCAAAGGCTTTTCTATAGCTGTGGAGCCAGATCCTTTGCTTCCAAGATCGAATTTGTAATGGATTCCACCATTTGAGATCTAAAGAGAGGGATGATAATCATGCTTTTTACAGTAAAAAGGATTTGCGTGTTGGCTATAGACTGAACTAAACCAAAATTGTAGTACATTTCGTTTGAGCATTAGAATCAGTGCCAAGGCGACTAAAATAGTTATTCAAATATAGGCTACGTATCAGTAAATGAACAATTATTGTGTAACGAGAATAGCGTGAGAATGTGCGAGGAATTGTGATTGTAACTCTCATTGTCAGTTGGTTTTGCATAGTGATTTATGGGCTCTTTCATATGGATGAATATAAAGACATTTGTGGGGCAAGACCCAAGGGCCTAGCCTCTGAGGAAATACAACAACCTTATCTGACTAGTATCTATTCCATTAATCGACGAACTCCCTGACTACAACACGTTGCTTCCTTCATTACCCTATGACACTAACACAGTGCGCTTTTTTTATACACTCAATATAAGAATTTACAAAATATCACTAAAACTCTACTAACCTACTTTACAATGCTTCTACACGAACGATACCTCGGGGAGCAATATTATATGTCTTCCCCTAGGCCATTACATAAAACATATATACACAGAAAAATAGAAACAAAATACGTGAAAAAAGACACAAGAACATTAGAAGGCGATGCTACACGCCAGACACCAGCAAACAATCTCATCCGAAAATGAGCAGCCCCCGCACGTTAAGGGATCAAAACATCACATAAATAGAGATAAGTTGAAAATCAGAATTACATGGCATTAGAACATGTACAATGCCGCACATCATCAGATCAAAATTTTATTATATTTCTTTTTCCTACATTTTTCCTACATCCTTTTTCCGACAGCACGCTTGATGACTAACTGACAGTACTCACAATACAAACTCAACTATCACTGTGACGACACACCCAACCGACACTGAGAGTTACAATCACAATTCCACGCAAATTCTCGCATTATTCTCGTTACAATTGCAAAAAACCCAAAATGAAAGTACATTTATAACTAGGGTGACCAGAAGTCAAAAAAGTCAGAATTTTCTATGTTCTTTGGGTGACCTGAAACACCCAAAAAGCACCTTCATACGGGATACAATCCCATTTGGAAGAAGTTTATAAGTCAAGATAAAGTCAAAATCTAGTTTTTACGTCAATAAAGCCAAAGCTACAAATGCAGGGTAAATATGGTTAAAATTCAAGACTTTTTAGGTAAACACGTGAATGATAAGTCAACTATTTTCAAATCTTCACTTATTTGTGAATTGTCAATAGGATCTTGCTTCCCTATACGTCTTGATTTTCCATAGTCACGAAGTTGTTTCCGTTTATTTTCCGATTTCTATTTCTAACGCATGAATTATCTTCTGCATCTTCTGTATTTTTCCGGTATTTAATCTTTTCATTTAGTTGTTTTTCTTTACTGTACTAACGAAGACACTAGTATAGTGTCAATAAGTGTACTAGTGCAATGGTAATAAAATAATATAATAATAATAATAATATAATATAATAATATAGATTATAGTTTAATAATAAAATGGATTGTACCTACTACAAAATTAGGCAAATTCGTTAGGTCAAAATAAGGTCAAAATCACCAAAAAATGAGGTCAATATTTCCAATTATAAAAGTCAATTTCTGGTCACCCTAGTTATGACAAATCCATCAATATCTAGACTAGGCCATGACTCCTTATTTCGTTTTCTTTTCATATACTTCATACTCTTTTCAAAAAACCCTTCCCACTGAAAGGTCAGGTGAACCTAACGCTTTTGCAAATGAAAAATGAGAAACAAAAGACTTAGGAATATGAAGAGAGAAATGGAATACCACTCAATCTAGTAAGAATCCCTTGAGGAAATTTGAAAACTGAGCGCCTCTAACAAGTTGAAAGTAGAGGACACATGAAACGGCTATTTGAAAAAGGCATCAAAGTAAAGGCATCATCTAAATCACTTCCATTATTTGAATCTTTCAATATATTAAAGCACTTTAAAAAATCTAACAAAACATAATTCCTTGACTGGCTACTACCTCAGAATATAGGAGCAATTGAAACCAGGATTAGTAGATTATAGTCAAAAAAGGGCCTACGTGTAAAATTGTATAATTTCCACCAATGTCCTCTGCGAAGAAAAGCAAACCATCTGCTTGTCTTGTCCTGAACTCAATGCTAAACGAATTAGTCTTTGGCAAGCTGGAAACCACTGATCTCCTCCTCCGCAATGGCGTGTTGCTCATCGCCACCTGAAGTTTTCGGCGATAACTATCTGCCAATTTGAACATCACAAAAGATGTACCGCCAAATGTGAATGGTTTTGCAACTGCAATAAAAATGAGGTACAAATGAGAGATCACTTTGAAATTTTCAAAATACGATGAAGAAGGCACAGGGACATGACAGTAGCACCTCTTGCATATAATACCATTACAAATATACGACCGTATGGAGGGGGGTCATTTTATTAATACGAAACTGGTGAAAAAGTAGGACAAGGGATAAGGTTGTGAAAGGAAGGTGCAAATTCTTAATGTTACCAGGCTCAGGAACCCTGTCAAAATGAAAGACAATCAGATTTCAATTGGTAGAAATTACTGGAAAATAGAAAGAAAAACCAATCAGTTCTTATTGATTTCTATTAGATCACTTAACTATATACAAAAACCATCTACCTTCAGTACACGTGCCACCAGAGAATCCACTTTTACACTGACACTGCAACCCGTTCCAATTGCTTATGCATTGCCCATTTTGGCATGTGTTTGCTGAGCATCCAACAGCTTTTGTGCAGCCGCTGGTCACTTCTTTTGAAGCTGTAGCTGTGCTCCTATCCACGTGGTAACCATTTATATAGATATTTCTCATACACCCAGTAAAATCATCCACAGACACCTGGTTGGGCCGTTGTATAATAACATCAACGGATGGGACACCAGCGATGTACAGAGGTGCTCCTCTGAGGTCTGGTGTTCTGAAAAAATAAGAAACAAGATTAAATATTGTACTGCATCAAAAACATTAATAGGAATGGCAAGATAATAAAATAATACCATATTCTAAGCACAGAATAGATATATAGTACCCTTGAGTATACCACACCTATCAATATTTAACACTTTCAAACTCTCAAATTGATTATATCCAAATGGCTCATTAGGAAGCCATAAAGGAGTTGATATGAAATTAAATTCACATTTAGTTTGATAATGATATTAGAATGATGTAGAAACTTCACTCGACAAAAATATTAACACTAGTATTTAAAATAAAGCAAATTTTTAAGCATGATGTTGCTGAAGGGAATAGATATCAACAAATATTTCACTGTGCACTTAGAAGCCATCATATTAAATTCTGTTTTAAAGTGGCATAGATGGGAAAAACTCATGAAATCACAGCAAAGGAATTGCTAAGGAATTTGACAAAAAGTCACTAAATTCAGGATAGTAATTCTCATGAAAAATCTAAAAATCTATTAGAAGATTTAACTGACTGCTAAAATCGCTAAAAGCCTCATATTTGGAAAAAAGAAATAAGTGATTAAGAAGAAATGGGGTTGAGTACAACTCTGATGCAAAAGAAGCCAGCAGCATGACTGAGGAAGAGAAGAGTGATGATGCCGCAATGACTGGGCCTAAATCATGACCTATACCTTCCATGCACTACTTAAATCTGTAAAACTACACTATCCATGCAAAACGTTGACACTACACATCTACTAGAGGCACGCAATTGAAGCGAATACAGTAAATACTCGCACATGAAACCTTCATCTATTAAGAACATACAGCCTGAAATTTTATATCTTGACTTCAAATAATTAGAACTTTTTCAGTGTAATATTCCAACTAGGTTCCTATGCCTCATTTTTCATCCACTGGGAAATAAACTCAGTCTTTTTGCCAATTAACCTCTTTAATGGACCTCCAAAAAAGTACATGCATGACTGAGATTTGCAGGATCATAGCTATGTTTCCATCCAAAAAGCCTTGGGTGGTTAAGCATATTGCCATTGTATTTGAACGCTATATGGTCAAAAATCCTATTTTCTGAAAAATATGGAAAGCTTTCAGAATTAAGCCTTTCTATCTTAGGAAAATGCCATTTGTGATATAGAGAGGGCACTACAAAAAGGGCAATTTTATTCATTTGCTGAAAACGGCAGGGGTCTAGACCCCCAGGACCCCCCTAGTGGCGCACCTGCATGAATACTGGAACTATCTCGTCATATAAGAACACGATCAGGATCATTTCAAAGCTATAGATTCTTACATGCAGGTTTTTACTGTATGGAGTCTATGTTCCCCCATAAAACTTCTGACCACCACTTACCCCTCTGACTAAACCGACTCTAAGTAATATCTTAGGAAATTTGTGGAAATGTTCAAAAGCCTGCGTTCTCAGACCCTCCAAGTTGAAGTTGTTGCTGGAGTTTGCCCACTCCACTCGATATCTGCTGCTACGTGGTTGATCTACTAAGCTAGTTCTGGATTAGGAATATGACATGAAGTTAATAGGCTCTAAAAATCATCAAATTAACCTTAAACTTTGAGCAACCAAGTCCTATGCAATGATACACTATTCAAATAAGTAAAGAAAAACTAGTAAATAACAGTACTGCATGCATATGCCCTATCAAATATCTTTTATCGTCAAAACAAAATCATTTAAGGGGTCATCATCGGTAGAATTTACGCTAAGTATGATCATTACTAGCCAATCGTCTATAGCAAATTGCGTATCCAAATGTGAATTCAAATTTTAATCTCCCTATTCAACCATAACAATTATAAATGCACTTCGTGTCTGGACACATTCTGTTAAAATTAGAAAAGTTATTGGACCACAAAAAGCTGAAAACGGCAGGAGATCAAATCAACAGTGAACAATGATACAAA
Organism: Cassiopea andromeda; assembly: GCA_018155075.1. Lineage (NCBI taxonomy): Eukaryota > Metazoa > Cnidaria > Scyphozoa > Rhizostomeae > Cassiopeidae > Cassiopea > Cassiopea andromeda. Next base: position 1,043,183 of record WIPJ01000447.1, read on the forward strand.
AGCGGGAACAGTTGCCCAAACGTTTGTCTGTTATTGCCTGGTGCAATTTTAGCCTTGTCTGTAACCCTCCACCGTTACGATAAGTAATGCTAAAACCAGGCCACATAACAATACAAAGACATTCAATTTGAATCTATCGATTGGTAACTGGAAAAAAGATTCAAATGAGAGCTCTCAAGGGTCACACACTTCAGAGCATCAAAAATTAGTGATCAATCATGGCGCTATAAAACACTCCAACTTTACAGATTAGGAGATACTAGCCATAAAAAGCACCAAAACAAGTAAACCAAGAAACCCAACTAAGTAAGTCACCCAAGTAAGCCAACTATGCAAGCTATCAAGTAAGCAGACAACGTGTCAGCCCTTCCATCAAGCAAATTATCAGTCAGTAACATATCACAATATTCTAATGGCACAGTTGGCCAGATGAACGATGAGGAGAGCTGTAATACTCAACCAGATACATAAGAAATCTGATTAGCTAATGAATCCTTAACATCTGTATTGCATGGTCTGCTGTCTTCTGAGGATTCAGAAATTCTTTGAAAGCTCGTACCGTAGGAACACTGTTCAATATCATAAAGGAACTTCAAAACATAATTTATAAGAATTCTATCCAGAATATTCACCAGAGCATTCGACTAAATAGGTAAACGATAACTTACTGGCTGGCCTCATTTTGAATTCGCTCTTTGGTGGTTTTGTCAACTTTTATTGAAAGTTTCTAGGAAAAAACAAAAGTTAAATATCTCCAACGATCTAGAAAGGAAATGCAAAACATTGATCCTCACTTAAAACCATTTTCTACTGAGTAGTGTGCACAGGTTCTAGGGAAGGAACTCTGGGGTAAGTAAAAGTAAAGAACTAATAGTTGGCGGTGCTTAATTAAAAGTAGGAGATTGCATTGAAGAAGGGAAGTGCCACAGGCTATTCAATTATTCCCTTCCAGAGTCATAAGGACATATTTGTCTAGACTGAAACCTGTAACGAAGACAATCCCAAACAGTACAGATGAAAGAGAAACACAGAATGGATAGAGTGCTCGGCTGTAGAAAAAAAACCCTAGATAACTTTTCACTTTAAGAAAGGGACAACATAAGTTTCTTTCTGAACTGGTCCTCCTTGTCCCTAGCCAAACTCCCATCCTAACACACGTATAGTTGCTCTAATAAACGCTTTAGTTTGATGATTCAAAAATTCAGTGTTAAGGGGGGGCCTTCGGTTAGTGCTGGCAATCTGTGTTAAGTGCAAGTGAAGAAGTTTTCACACTAGGAAATTCCATGTGAGGTCATAAATATTTATAGAGTCCTAACAATAACGTAAGCAATTACCTCTGCAGCCAGAAAATAACATTCAAAAAATACCATTCATAGTTCAAAAATAACATTCAAAACTTTGAGAGCTGTAAACCACATACCTTTGCAGACAGATAGAACGATGCAGTGTGCCAATAACCGTCTGCAACTTGAAGCGAATCAATGGATAATCTTTTCACTGCAGTACCATAATTATAGGAGAATCGAATGTGGCCATCAAACAATTCAAATCCAACAAAGGGGGAATTTTTGCCTGAAATGGTGCTCTGAAATCCATACAGCAATAAACTGTACTTGTCGTACGTAGCAAAGTCCATAGATACATTCAAAGGCTGATTCGCAAATGAGTTGAATGAAAGATAGGAAAGAGCATTGAATGTCATAGGGTTGATTTCACAGTACTTTCCTTGATTACCAAACTTACAATTACATGTAAATGAAGCATCATTTGGGATGCAAATGCCTCCAAAAAGACACGGGTTAGGACTGCAAAAATTCACTATGTTTTCGCAATTCTTTCCAGTATACTTTCTCCCACATTGGCAATAATAATCACCATTAGTGTTGATACAGATTCCATCATTACTACATGGGGAGTTAAGGCATTCATTGATGTCAACTTCACAATATTTACCAGTGTACCCAACTCGGCATGAGCAAGAACTTGTAATCACATCACCAGAACTCTTTTCATTGCATGTACCTCCATTTTGGCAAGGATTTGGGGTGCAACTTGATATAATCTTCTCACAGCGGCTGCCGTAAAATCCAGGTTTACACTTGCATGCGAATGTTGCTTTAAAGGATATTCCCACAAATATGAGGCTCATTGAGTTCCATAAAGTGCTATGACTATCTAATGATCTAAACTCGGAGCAAGTTCCATTATTCAGGCATAAATTGTCCTTCACGCATGCTTTAAATGGAAGGGCTATGGATAATGCACCAGTTATCTGTTTCAACTGTATAGCATTGGTAGATAGAACTGATGCAGCTGTTTCTACGGGTAGTGCATTGAAACTTTGCTTATCCAACGCAGCAATAAGTAGGTCAAGTGACATAGGAGCTGGCTGCTTGTAACCAATGACACGGATAGTTACTGCTGTTGGAGATATTGACTCAAGGAATTGGTTCAATTGAAGAATGGTGTTATTTGTGAAGTCCAGGACTGTTTTGGAATAACCTTTCAATTGCATCACCAAAGTCTTGTCCACAGTAGAATTGATAATTGGAATAAAATAAACAGAAGCACTATCTTCTACTTCAGTGCTAAGAGACTTTGCTGTAAAGTTCACTGTTTTAAAGCCAATACTTCTATGAGACGCGACATGCAATATGCAAGAAGAAGGCTCAAAATGGAAAATGCTGTGTGCAGACTTGATGGCACAAGTGTATGAATCAGAATGGTCTGGGTCATATGGTGACAAGTTACCGATTAGGCCTCCATATGCATTTGGGCCTAGATTGTTGAAAATCACACGTGCATTTCTTTTCTTTGCTATGACATCACTAACATCAATAATTTTAACCAAACAAAATCCACTTGAACGTTGGGAAGGTAAGCCATTGTCTGTCACAACAATTGATACATTGTATTCTGCCACTTTTTCCCTGTCCAGTGGTCCAGTAACTGTCAACTCTCCAATGCTACTCACATTAAATTCATTAGAGTTTGTTTGATAGCTAAAAGGCCCTCTATTTGGATCAATATCTGCATCTTTCACGTGTACCTTAGTGACTAGCGTTCCAATTGCTGCATTCTCCATGACACTTCCATTGCAATTAACAATCATCGGCTTGTTGTCATTTGCATCAGTAAGTGTTATACGAACTGTTGTGCTATTAGATGCTGATGGTGAACCTCTGTCTGTAGCTTCAACAGTCAGCACGTACTCCGGTGTTACCTCACGGTTAAGGTGACTACCAACTGTGATCCTACCAGTTGAAGGATTAATATTGAAAGCTATGCTTGGCAGTTGCTTGGTGATTCTATAGAGAACAGCACCGTCATCATCTGTTGCACTGACTGTAATTACTGATTTTCCTGATGGTGAGTTCTCCTGTATACTGGTGACATAAGAGGCTGAGGAAAATATGGGAGGCTCGTTTCCTTTGACAACATCAATAGAAATGGTAGCCTCGTCAATATCGCTGGGTGCTAAGTCAACCTTTAAAATGTTTTTCACAAAGATCAGAAGAATGTACCTTCCCACAGTCAATGGGCGCTTGACTAAGACATCTCCACTTGCTGTATCAAGCTGGAAAGGGTAGTCTGTACTTGAAAATCTTGGAAGGTACACTACTGCACCATCAATACCTTTATCGTTGTCAATTGCAGAAACATTCCCTACAATGGTACCAATGCGAGCATGCTGCGAAACTTCAAATGTAAACAATTTACTTACGAACCTTGGGGTATACTCGTTCACTCCAATGACGCTTATGTTGACATCTACAGTCGAGCTTAGCACTGGACTACCGTTATCTGATGCAGTGACTTTGATGTTGAAGCTTTGATTCATTTCGTAATCAATACCAGTTCTTGTCCTTATGATACCTGTGTTTGAGCTTATTGTAAAGAAAACACGGCTTGTTGGGTCCTGAATATCATATGAGATGACATTGGAAAGATCTGCATCCGTCGCCACCACCTTAATGACTTGTGTATTTGAAGGGGAGTTCTCAACTACGGTTGCAGTAAATGTTTTGGAAGTAAACATTGGCCTATTATCATTTACATCAGTGACTTTGATATTCACATTCACAGTTGATGTTCGTGGATACACCTTGGCACTGTCTTTGGCTTCCACAACTAAACTATATGAACTCGTCTTCTCAAAGTCTAAAGGCTTTACTAAATGCAATGATCCACTCATTATACCAATAGAAAACACATTATCAATGTTACCACTCTTGATAGAGTACACTAACCTGCCATTATCGCCACTGTCCTGATCAAGTGCACTGACTTTCACCAATTCCTTCTGTAGCTGCTTGTTCTCTGGGACTGTTACATCAAACTGTGGTTTACTAAATACAGGTGAATGGCGATTCTCTTCTGTCACTGCAATATTTACGAGTGCTGTTGATGATTTACTTGGTGTACCATTATCAGCTGCTTGAACCACAAACTGTAGCACGCTATTAATGAAAGTACCCAAAGCAGCATTAACCTTGATGCTATTCTTATGGACAATAAAAAAATTTGATCCATTTCCACTTAGTATGGAATAACGAACAACAGCATTCTGTCCTGTGTCATATTTGTCGCTGGCTTCTACAGTTGTCACAATATGGCCAATAACAGCAACTGATTCTACATAGGCAAAGTAAGTACTCTGTGAAAACGTTGGGGCATGGTCATTTGCATCCAATATTCGAATAAACAGTTTTGTCTGTGCAGTATAAAACGGAGATTTTATATTCCTTGCTGTCAGAATGAACTGCAGGGTGTTTAGGTCTGACTTTGGCAGGTTTGAACTCAGTATGTACTTAACCTTTCTTTTAAGTGACAAAGATCCTGATAAAGGATCAATACTAACATAGCCAAAACCAGAACGAGGTTCTATCTGATAGAAACAAGCAGCATTAGCCCCAATGTCTTTGTCTAATGCAGCAACTTGTCCAAATACATTCCCTATTTCAGTGCCTTCTGAGACATTCACATGTAATTGACTTGAAGGAAAATATGGAGGTGAATCATTAATATCTCTAACAATTACAGTAAGATGGTGAATTGTTTGATAACTGGCATCTAGCATTTTGATAGATAAATTGTACGATGACTGTACCTCACGATCGAGATTTTTGATGAGCGTAATGCGGCCAGTGTTGACATCAATGTGGAATGTGTCAGATTTTAGCTCGAAAGTCACTAATGCATTTGCACCTTTATCTTTGTCAGTGACATTCAAGGTCATCACTTGGCTATTGACAGGGAAATTCTCAGGTATTTTAATTTGGCTAGGACTGTGAACAACTGGTCGGTTATCATTAATATCATCTATCAGTATGCTCAGGTTGTAGGCGCTGGAAAGTGATGGTTGTTCAGCCACATAAACTACTACTTCAAGTTGGTAAGAGCTAATTTCTTCTCTATTAAGAACTTTTGTCGTCCTTATTTCACCACTTATAGGATCGATAGCAAAAGGCAACAAAACAGCACTAGGGCCTAGCTTGAATCTTAGCCTTAACTTTGTTGATGGGTTATCAACATCAAGAGCAACAACTCTTGTAACCAATGCATTGCTTCCTTGATTTTCTGTGAAGAGAACATTAGTCTTTGGGCCTGTAATGATAGGTGCTGAGTCATTCTCATTTTTAACCGTTATTACAAATTTGACATATGAGGATTGTGGCGGATTCTTACTATCTCGTGCTTCTATCCACAGTGAGTATAGTCTTGTGGTCTCAAAATCAAGGGGGCTGTTGACATATATTCTACCACCTGTCTGATCAATGCGAAAGGCAAGTCCTGTGTTCCCAGAATGAATGAAGTAATTAATTTTTGCAGCAGGACCAACCGCATTGCTTGTGGCGTTAACTTTATTAAGATATGTTCCAACTGGGGAACTTTCAGAGACAACACCATACAACTCACCATGAGAAAAGGTCGGATATCCCGTGGTAGCTTCAACAACAACAGTGGCAGTGTCTTTCAGTTGCGGCTTTTTGGGGTCAGACACTTCAACTCCAATCTCAAAGATTGTATTCAAAGGGATTAAGAGCTTTGTCAAGATTATGCCAGTATCTGCACCAATAGTGACAAAAGAATTACCCCCAGAAGTAATTCTAAATTGCATATTTGAATTTGCCACAGTGTCTTTGTCTGTTGCTGTCAGTTGGGTAACGAAACTGCCAATTGGTGCACTTGAGCGTGTCTTTATTTCATATCTCTTCTTGCTGAACACAGGTGGTGAATCATTGTCATCTCCCACAAACAGATGCAAGTCAGCCAGGGTAGTTCTCGTTGGAGCACCCCTATCATTTGCTTTTATTTGCAAAAAGTAGTAGTCTGTCAATTCTCTGTCAAGTCTTCTTGTAGTACTGAGTGTGTAAATACTTCCTGCCCTTTTTAACTGGAAACTACCATATTCGTTGACAATACTTACGTCCAAAGTTGAATTCAAACCAAAATCGGAATCAGTGATTTGAAATCGCTGTACTTCAACATTGCCATTCAAATTCTCTTTTAATGATTTTGTAACATTGCTTGGAGTGATAACAGGAGAGTTGTCATTCTCATCAAGAACGATTACAACAATGACTGCTGTCCCACTCAATGATGGACTGCCACTGTCTCGTGCTGTTACGGTGAGTCTTATAACACTACTTGCCTCCCTGTCCAATGGCTGCAGTACGGATAGCACTCCTGTTGTTGGGTTTATGGCAAATTTATTGGAACGCGGAGATTTTTCAAGACTATACTGTAAGAAAGCATTCATGCCAATGTCACAATCAGATGCTTGCAAACTAAGGATTATACCAGTTTGGCTGTTTTCCAGCACACTTACGTTGTAGACAGAGAACGGAAACGTTGGTGCACAATCATTGACGTCAATCAAAATAATACTTAGTGAAGTAACACCTCTCCTCTGAGGCACACCACTATCTTTAGCCTCGATTTCTAGCAAGTAACTTCGTCTTTCTTCTCGATCCAAAGCCTGTTCTAAATACAGAATTCCAGAGGCAGCTTCAATGTTGAACACACTACCTTGGTTTCCTGATATAATGCTAAAACGAATTAGAGCATTATTACCAGAATCTAGATCGGTGGCAGAGAACTCCATAAGAGAGGTGCCAATTGTTGCATTCTCAAGGACTGAAATAGACTCTGGATGTAGGCCAATGATAGGATTATTATCGTTAACATCTAGTACCATAATAGTTACTTTTGAAACAGAAAAACGGGGCGGATTTCCATGATCTGAAACTGAGATATTAGCATAATATTCTTTCTTTGTTTCATAATCAAGCCTAGATGTTAACAAGAGGCTACCATTTTGTGCAACTTGAAACATGCTGTCTATTTCGGTTGGCTCTTTGAAAGAAAATTTAACTGTTGAGTTAACGCCATAATCTGCATCTGTTGCTCTAAATGTGTGCACTACTGACCCAACCGGACTGCTTTCAGCAACGTGGATGGTGTGTGGTGGATTAAGGTTGGGAGTATTATCATTGACATCCAAAACAGTTATTGCTACTATGGCATATGAAAGACAGTTTCTTTCCTTAACTTTTCCTTCATCAGTTGCACGCAAAAGCAACCTGTAACAAGGGAAAATTGTGAGTTCATGAATTATGAGTTTCAGGAGGGCAACAAACGTTGATGCCAACTACCATGAAAACCTGTAGCTATCAAACCTGGATTTGAATCACCAACAGGATGAAATCAATAAAAGGCTTCACAATACCAGTCCTTTAGCCCAAAAGCAATCAAATATCATTTCATATTTGGTACAAGTCCAGAACGGGCTGTCAAATTACATAAATAAATTTCCAGTCATATATATATATAATATATATATATATATATATATATATATATATATATATATATATATATATATATATATATATATATATATATATATATATATATATATATTCTTCAGAATAAAACCTTAAAATCCAAAATAAAAGTGTTGTTTCAATCAAATTAAAATCACATAACTCTGAGTTTCACGCTGGTTGCGATCATCAGGTACATACATACATAACTTTTAGAATGAGGGCAGCGACAATATATGTACTTATTTATTTCTTTATATATACTCGTGGATAAATACCTAATAATTGCAAAAAGACATACAGACAGACAGTCAAGCATACATACACTAACGCCCATACCCTATTGTCCCGCTTGAGGACGCACTAAGCCTTTTTAAACCACTGAATAGATGACCAATGTAATACAAAAATGAATATCATGCACAGGCCTCCCAGCCAAAATTCACAGATTCTTTCATGAATTTATGCCTCTTTCACATCATACTTTGTGCTATGTTTTGACATAGTTTCAAAATACTTATGCTGTTTCACACTATCTTTTTCTATACTTCATGCTATTCTGTGCTAGCTAATCCGTGTATTATCAATAACCATATTATCATCCTTCAAATTTGCAGCCAAGAAATGTATAATGAGATCAGAATATGAATATGAGATTGTCAAATACAAGGTTCCCTCAAATATTAAGGACTTTTAAGGAGAAAAAAGGGGATTTTCTAGCAATTTCTAAGGACAATTTGGCTCGATTACGACAAAAACCCATAATAATTAAGACGATTTAAGGAGGTTTTCATGTTTATAGCCCCTCCCATACCGACAAGATCGACCTCATCAATTTATTCCATAAAGTAAAATTGAAAACCAAATAAATTAGACTTTTCCTAATAGGAATTTTTCAATACACCGTCATGAAACTCTGCAAACTCAATGTTCTCTCATAAAAATACCACAATTGCTTCTAGAAGTTATGCTTCTTAAGGAGATTTAAGGAGAATTTGATAAATTTGATAATAATTAAGGGTTTCTAAGGATTATTGAGAATATTTTCTTTCTTTAAGAAGTATGGTTTTGCTATTGCTACTCTCCCACAATCTCTTCAAGGATAAAGTATGGAGGATAATATTTCTTTGATCCAAACATTCATGAAATTTTATGCTAATTTATACTAATCTGAGAAAATTTATGCTAAATCTGATATTTCATGCATCTATTTTATGCCATCTGGGAGACTTGCATGTGTAACCTCGTTTATTACTCTGTTCTCCGGAAAGTCTCTGATAATACATTCAACGTGAACAAGAATAAATTGGTTCTAGAATATTCTTCCTGAAAGGTCAGCATTGTACTTAAAATATGCAACTTGCTATTCCAAATAGTGGACTATTTTGATTCATTTTTGTGTTTTGCCACTCATAATTTACTCTCAAGTGCCAAATAAACGGGAGGAGTTCTTAATAAACAGGGGGGTTGGTAATAATTCCGAAAACCAATAAACGGGGGGTCAGAATCAATGGGGGACCGTCAGTCATTGAGAAATGGCTTAAAATGATTAGAAACCGACGGAGTAACTATTATGGTATTAGATGTTAATGGCAATAAAATGATTATAAAGAAGAAACATAGGTTGTCATAAAGCATAAAACTAAAATATATAAAGAAACACACTATTTTGCTTTGAAAAGTGGGCGTAAATAGTACTAAGAAAAGAAAGGAAATAAGACTAGAAGTTCATAAAAATGTCATTCGCTTTAACATTGATAAGGCCCGGGGGATTGGCAAAAAATCGAATAATTAATTCGAGGGGACGTTTACTAGGCACCTGAAAGTAATTGCTAAAAAACTAAGGCGATGAAAATAGGCGCATGAGCCATTTTCATTGTTTTTGCTACTCAAAATTTCGCAATTCTTCGAATTTCCTTGTTAAGTGCGCAGCACCCTAAAGCGGGGGTACAGTAATAGGGTACAGATATAGATACACACACACACACACACACACACAC
>WIPJ01000447.1:1055731-1072892 GCA_018155075.1 Cassiopea andromeda
CCGGGGGGGGGGGCGTGGCCCGGAAACACCATCATAATCATCGGAAAGATCATCATCTCCATTATAATAGCCTAATTACAACTCCTTTGTTCCAAATATTAGAAGAAGTCAATAAGCGGGGAGTCGGAATATGCAGAGGGTAGAATAAATTCTTTGAAATATATGATAATACTGCTATGAAACTCTTTCTGTTCATAAATGAGGCATCTACGGTCGTGAGAATATAAGAAGCATAAAAATACTGCCGAGAGCCAGAAAGATTTGTTCAAAATGTCTGCTTTGAACATGTTTTGAAAACTTTTTACGCAAAAATTAATAAACAGGTGGTCCCAATACGAACGGGACGTTGTAAAATTTTCAAAAATTACTTAGCGTGACGGGGGGAAGGCAATACGACTCTTGAGAGGAAAGAAGCTGCTTCACAATAGGCTTGAACTAAACGAAGCAGCCTATAATGAAGAACAAAGCCTGCTTACCTGAAAGATGGTGTTTCCTCGCGATCCAGCAACCTCTTTGCTACAATGTTACCATTTGCAGATATAGAAAAAGAATCTTTGGTATTTCCACTGATAATTTTGTACACAACTTGGCCATTTAGTCCACTGTCTTTATCTGTAGCTTTAACAGCGGTTACAAAGGTTCCAGTTGACAAATTCTCTTGAACGCTACTTGAATAAATCGAGCTTGAAAATAATGGACAATTATCGTTGGTGTCCTGCAGGTTTACAAAAACTGTGACATTACTTGAGAGTCTTGGTTGTCCATAATCACTGGCTTTGACATTTAACATGAAATTTGGAACCAACTCGTAATCAAGAATGCCTGAAACTCTAAGCACACCTGTCGTGTGGTCAATTACAAATGCTTTCTGATCTTTGTCTGTTATCTCATAATATATCTGCTTATTACGACCAGAATCAGCATCCGTGGCTTCAACTGTACCAACCAAGGAATAAACTGGGCTGTTCTCTTTTATTGTAAATGAGTAATACGTTTGATTGAAAGTTGGAACATTGTCATTCACATCAGATACTTTCACAATAAGCTGGGCATATGATTTCTTGTTACCATTGTTACTTGCCTCGATGGTTAAATTATACACTGGTGTCACTTCCCGGTCTACTAACCTGGCCAGCTTGACCATTCCAGTACTAGCATCTATGACAAATGTAGAAAGGAAGTTACCACCCACAATAGCATATTCAACCACACCATTCGATCTTGCATCCCTATCTGTAGCCTGAACCTGGTAAACTTCGTGTCCAACTTTCAAATCTTCAAGCACAGATACATCGTTGATAGAAGTAAATAATGGGGCATTGTCATTAACATCGAGGATATTTATTGTCACAGAACATTCATTAGTCTTCGGCACAGAACCAGCCTTTTCAACTGCATAGACAGTCAAACTGAATCTATGAACACCAGAGTCATAATCAATGATACGTCTTGTTGAAATCCTGCCAGTAGATGAGTCTAAACTAAATGAATTCATTGCATCTCCATTCTTCAAAAAGTATGCCATCTGGGAGCTAGTCTCTGTAGATACAGCATGAACTGTGTACACAATAGTCCCAATTGCAACATTCTCATCAACATTAGTCTGACCTGTGCCAGAGCATGCTGGATTATCTGCAACTGCCCCTGTCAGAAAGAAGCTGAAAACAGCTGTTGAATGCTTCTGTTCACTAGATCCCTGATCAGTGGCTTGTACCTCAATTTCAAACAATTTCCTACTGTTTGTAAGTTGTCCAACAACTGTTACACTTCCTGTGTTTGCATTAATTGCAAATGAAGCATAATCCAATTTACGGTTGATAGAATAAGTCACTGTGCCATTTTGACCTGCATCAGGATCAGTAGCAGATACTTTGATAATCTCTACACCAGTTGGAAAGGGCCGAGAAAAACCTGCAGCAAATGGTGGCAGAAAAGTAGGGGGGTTGTCATTAACGTCTTTAACCAATATAGTTATATTCTTCATAGTGGAAAGTCGTTCACTGGCAATTTGTGCGCTATCTTCTGCTTTAATTACAAGGAAATAAGAACTGGTAATTTCTCTATCAAGTGCTGCAGTTGTTGATATCTCACAGCTGGATACATCTACCTTGAACATACCTTTAACAGGTCCCTGTCCTATAGCAGTGTATCGAATTATTCTGTTTGAACTTGAATCTTGATCACTTGCAGAACATTTACCAATAACAGATGGTGAAGGTATATTCTCTGTAGCAAACAACATACTTGGTTGCATATCAAACTTAGGAGCATTATCATTGAAATCCAACACACTGACTCTAATTGGATATGCTTGCTGCAAAGGAGGTGATCCATGATCCTTGGCAAAAACTGTGATATCATATGATGTCTGTGTTTCGAAATCAAGAGCACTTGTCAAATACAGTTCCCCACTATATTCATTAATTTTAAATGGAAGCTGTGAATAATTTGATGATAAAGAATAGGTGACAAATCCATTCATCCCTGAATCAATGTCTGACGCAGAAAATGTGAATAAATGTGAACCAACGGTAGCTGATTCACTAACTGATAATGTTGCAGCTGCTTTTGTGAAAGATGGCCTATTGTCATTCAAGTCCTTAACATATACAAATACTTGACATGACGAAAACAAGGAAGAATTTCTACTATCCACTGCTACAACTGTAAAATTGTGTACTTTGTTTGCTTCATAATCTAAGCCAGGATTTGACGAAGAAACTTGAATCACACCAGATGAAGAGTCAACACTGAAATGTGACTGTGCTGGTTGAATTTCATACACAATATTTGATGTTGATGGGCTGTCTTTATCAAATGCCTGCACTTTGAGAATAGTAATGCCTGCACTGCTCCCTTCATAAATGACACCAGTATAGATTGATCTCTCAAAAACAGGAGCATTGTCATTAATATCAGATACTGTTACAATCAAAATACAAGTTTCCTTTAAGCTGCCACTACTTACATTCTGCTCTGCAACTACTAGGGAGACAATTGTATCATTTCCAGACCTTGAGAAAGCTTCCCTGTCTAGCACACCTTTTGTCCTCACTATGCCACTCTGTTGTTGTAGAACAAAATATGGAGATTCCTTATAAAACTTTAAAGAAGCATTGCTACTTGTACTTAAAATATTATTGCTAAGATCTGTGACAACTGTGTTTGGTGCTTGATTCTCTGCTACAGATGCATGAAAAACTGAGGATCTGAATATTCTCCTTGCTCCATATTGTTCTACAAATATAGATACTTTTGCTGTACTTGATTTTCTTGGATTTCCTTGATCATATGCCATTACATTTAGCAAAAAGTAGTCAATATTTGCACCTATTGAAAATACCTTTAAGTAAATCCAGCCACTAGGGAATATCCCAAATGTACTACCTGTATTGCCACTTTGGATTTCATACAAAACTTTGCCATTACTTCCAAAATCAGAGTCTGTAGCAACAAGCTTGAAAAATCGACTGTTCACAGACAAATTTCTTGGGATGATTACATCATAGTGTGATGCTAACATCTGGGGTGAGTGATCATTGGTGTCTATTACATTAATCAAAAACCTTACAGTTGTAGATTGCCTTGGTGACCCCAAGTCAGAAATTTCAACATTGATAGCATACTCTGCTTGACTTTGATTGAACAAACTCTTGCTCACAAAAACACTGCCAGTAGTGGAATCAATTTTGAATGGCATCCATCCTGGTCCTTGTTGAATTGAATAGCTCAGTAACCCATTTCTTCCATAGTCAGCATCAGCTGCATGGGCTGTGAAAACATAGTCACCTACCATTGCATCTTCCCTCACAGAATACCCAGAAATCTCCTGCTTTACTAATACTGGTGCATTGTCATTCAAATCTTTGACAGAAATTATAGCTTTGGCCTTTGCAATCAAAAACAAGGTTTGATTAGTCCTGGCAATTATTGTCAAAGTAAAGCTTGTATGCTTCTCTCTGTCAATACCACTTTGAGTAAACAGCTCCCCTTTATTATTAATTCTAAAAAAGCCCAACTCATTTCCTCCTTCAATAGAGAAAATCACAATTTTAGATGTATCCACAAGCTCAAACTTGCCAACAAATCTTCCTGGAGAATTTTCTTCAACATAGAAAGAATAATCATTTCTAATGAATAATGGATTTTTTGATGCATCCTCAACAATAACAACAGATATGGTTGCCCTAGCAGTCTTTCCATTGCTGGTTGCCATAATAGAAAGATCAAATCTCTCACCTACATTCAGCAGTCTTGTAGAGTTAACCATCCCTGTTTTCTGGTTGACAACAAAATAATTGCAGCAGCTTGGTGCTTCAATAGTGTAAATTACTTCACCATACATGCCTAAATCAGCATCCGCTGCTTTAAATGTCCCAATTGTCCCAGGAAGGCTGGATTTAACCACATTGGCATGAAATGTAGAAACTGAAAACACTGGCAAGTGATTGTCCACATCTTTAATAGCTATGATAACATTGACTCTTGAAAACAATTGTGGAATACCATTGTCAACAGCCAGTACATAAAATGAATAAAACTTGGCAGTGCTATAATCCAGTTTCCTCTGCAATGAAATTTCTCCTGTCACAGTATTTAGAGTGAAAGTTGTTGTAACTAAATTTGAAGCATGATCATATTTGTAGCTAATTTTTCCTTCCATTCCTTTATCAAGATCAACTGCAGTAACATTCAGGACAACAGAATAAATGGGAAAAGATTCATTGATGGATACTGTGTATACTGTTTGGTTGAATGTTGGTCTATTGTCATTAACATTTCCAATAGTTATGTTCACACTAGTCCTTGCACTTAATGGTGGATTTCCCTGATCAGTTGCAGTCACAGTGAGGATGACAGATGAATTAACCAAAACGTCATAGTCAATTGCATCAGAGGTAGTTGTAATTAAACCTGTTGTTTGAGAAATCTGAAACCAATTGCCATAATTTCCTCCTGAAAAGGAATATCTTATAACAGCATTTGAACCAGCATCACGGTCAGATGCTTTTACATCAGCAACATAACTCCCACTAGGACAACCTTCTATGATTTGTGCATAATAAATTTCTTTTTCAAACGCCGGCTTGTTGTCATTTTCATCAAGAACATTTACCACCAAATGGTAGTCTGATGTTAACTGTGGATTTCCAGAATCAGATGCTCGCACTATCAGCAAATATCTTTCTTGTTCCTCTCTGTCAAGTACTGCACTCAATAAAAAGAAAAAACCAGGAGCTAATTGTCGAGTTGAAAATTTGTTGTTTCTGTTCCCAGAAACAATGTGCAAAGCAACTGGCTTAAAATCCTTGTCAGTGACACTCAGAAATAAAAAGTTGTTATGCAATGCATTTTCCATCAAATTTCTATATGTGATACCATTTGTATCAATAACTGGTGTATTGTCATTGACATCTTTTATGGTTACAGACACTGTGGCAGTTGTTGAAAGGGGGGAACTTCCCCCATCAACAGCCTGAACTGATAAAACAACTGATTGTTTTGCCTCATAATCAAGTTGCGCTGTAAGTGAAATCAAACCAGTTGATGAATTTATTGAAAATAGGCTTGTGTCTTTTAAAGAATATGTTATTTTCCCATTACTCCCAGCATCTTGATCAGTGGCATTGATTTGCAATAATGACGTGCCTACAACTGCATTTTCATAAATATCAGCCCTGTATGTGGTGGGGTTAAACGAAGGTGCATTGTCATTTACATCCACTACCATAATATTTAAGTGTAGATAGCCATATTTTCGAGAAGTTCCATTATCTGATGCTGATATATTTAACGTGAAAGAGTCATTAAGCTCCCTGTCAAGTTTATTTGCTACTTTCAAGTGAAGTATATTAAAGATAATTTCAATAGTAAACTTTCCGCCAGCATTTCCACTGATAATTGAATAACTTGTAACACTATTAGCACCCAAGTCTGGATCTGTTGCACTCTCCAGCGGAATTAATGTACCAACGTCAACAGATTCTAAAATTTCTATGTTAACGTTCGGCACAGTAAATTTTGGAGCATTGTCGTTGATATCCAAAACCTTTACTGTTATTTCGGTAGCGTAAACCGGAGATGAACTTACAACAACATACTTCAAATCATCGGAAGTCAACACCTCTCTGTCTATTCGAGATTTGGTAAAAATCATTCCATTATCTGGATCTATCCTGAAATAATCAACCTGTCCCAGAAAATAATACTTAAAGTTATCGCGGCGAGTTAGGTTACCAACAAACGTTCCAGGTTCTTGTTCTTCCAGAACAGAAAAATACTGCACGACGCCAGAACTTCCACGCAGAAGACACAACACCATAAACCCCATAAGAAATTTCTCCATTTTCTTTCCTTGCTGATGGAGCTTAACACAATCAACATTAAATCGACCTCACGTAATCATCTTACCTAAAAGCGCACTTAAAATTCCATGTCCTAACGAGTATGCAATAACAGTCGATTGTAAGCAAGTGTCATTTCTTGTATCATTCTTCAATGCTTCCGAATAGCTGCCAATTATCTAAAATGTGAAAAATATGTAGCACTACCAGTGGAGTCGAGTCATTTTCAAAATAACAAGAAAAGTCGGAAGGGAATCTATTTGTTCCATAATACCCTTAACAACAGTTAGCGATCATGCATAACAAAGTCATTTACTTACCACGGCCTTCTTTCATGAACAGCGAAAACTGCTAACGGTCGCATAAACTACTCATCTGTATATTTGACAAAAATTTCACTCCCGCTTTTAAAAGCGATACATTTCTTTCAAATCTCAAAGTCAGTCTCAACGTGTCATACAGGCAAATGTTGACATTGAGTGAGTATTTATTCAGCCAAGGCCACCTTTCCTCGCCAGTTCTGAGAGTCCAGTGTAAGAACGCTGTTTTAACTTTAAACAACTTTTTAGCTAATAAATATGCAGGATGAGAATTGAATCCAAATCGTTGCCACTAAATGTAGAATCTGCTTTCCATAAAATCCTGTGGTTTGATCCCTGACTGACCTTCCACAGACATGAATACGTCCTCAGCATCGGTTGATTGAGTTGAATTGTTAAGTTGGATTGTTTTAATGCATCGGTTGAATAGCATTGTCTGTACAATCATTGGCATTTTCTGCAATTCCTCTTTACGTAATGATGTTGAATACGCTGCAATACCTCAGGAATTTGGGAAGAGAAGACTGTTATCTACTTAAAATAAAGTTCCATACAATCGATATCACGGCCTTTGTTTCTATGTAATTCTGCATTTTAATGTATTGTTATCAACGGCACCTCACAATTGAATAACTTTTTTGAGGCAATATTGAGCAACTTCAAAGGCATCTGGCATGTAGTCCATAGCGTCTGCATACTGCAGCTTCAAGTCGTAATCATGGCACGATTTGCTATTTTAGATGAATCTTTTAAAGGCTCCACATCAAATCTTTCAGCATAACTTTTATCCTACAGCTTCATACCTGAGAGCTAGCCGAGAGGAATCTGCCTGTTAAAAATTTCTCCTAACTTTTTGTATGGTAAATATGAAGTTCTTCAATTTCTGGTGGCCTAGAATTGTACCATATTTGGCAAAAATAAACAGATATTTGTCTTTTTCTGAAAGGCTCGATCGTCAGAATACTTCAAAACAATGGGTCATTTTCAGGCATCTTGTCTATATATGGTTCAATTTAACAAGAATCTTTCTACAATTACAGCATGTCTTAAGCGACAAATTTTTTTACTCCTTTTTCTCCTTGATAATCCCTTTTGCGTGGGCCACTCCGACACGGATTTATTCCCTTAAACCAGGGTCATTCGTGATAGGTTCTCTAGTTCTTTGATAGCGTAAAGAGGCTGATTTGCTTTCGCCTAGCACACCTAGCATCGCTTGATTAAAGCACTGCAACAGTGATGGACTTTTTTATAGAACAAAATCATGTAACAGCTATGATTTGTAAAGCAGATGCTAGCAAGCACCGTTTGTTAGCCATCAGCCGAGCCCATACAAGCAGGGGTGATTTTTAGGGGGGCTCAGCCCCCTTGTTAAAATTTCTGCCTTGCATTGGCTTGGCTTTTAAGAGTTTATTGGCCTTGCTTGCAATGTGCTATGATCAATTGTGCACTGCTATATGGCTATTGAGGCATTTCTTATTGTTGACTATACTATATCAGTATTAAACTAAATTATCATGTTTCCATCTTTGGAAACATGGGCGTTGTTGTAGCTGGGCCACACCCAAACCATGGGCGTGGTTGTGCCTAGAGCCCCCCTTGTTAAAACTCTTAGAAATAACCACTGCATATAAGTATCATTAGGAGCTACCCTTTCCCAATGACAGTTAATTTCCATTTCTTGTAGACTTAAAAGATGAACCACGGCTGTTATAAATCAATGCTGATTCTGAAGACAATCCTACCATTTTGCGGTAAAACAAGAAATCGATGTCATTATTGCAACATTCCACCATCATTTATCATAGCGAAAGCAATTATTCCTTTGTTTAGAAAAACGGTATCCAAATTTGCTGGATTCAACTAGAACAAAAGATCTTGTATGGAAATTACCCTCGAGACCTGATATGTCCTAACTGGTCGTGGGGTATTTCACGTCGTTCACTCTCGTCAATAATGCAAGCAATTTTTATAGAGACAAACGTTCTGTCTTTAGCCTTGATGTTTCTTAATATTTCATCAAATCCAGCCTTTGATGTTTCTTAACTTCTAAAGACTCCCAATGACAAAAACAACGCAGATTATGTAATTGTCATGCAAGAAATACAATTTTCAGGTTTTGTGAGGCATGTAATGGGTGCTGTTTCTATATTACTTCTTGTTTGATCAAAAATATTCTTGAAGACAGATTTTTCAAGTTATTTGCAACTCAGTTAGCTTACATTTCCTAAATGTTTCTTAACTTTTGCCTAATTTCAACATCATTTTTCTTAAAAGACATGTTTCTTATGAGATAAAACAAGTATCCAAGCAAACGAAGAAATAATGAACGGACGAATTTGGGCTTTGGATGGGCTGCAACCGCATCCCACATCGTATCGCATTGCATCGCATCAGTCAATCGCATCGAACAAGTATTGAAAAATAAAAAAGTTTCTTTGAGTTTATCTGATTTATACCTTACTTGTAAAAATTACGGCGTACTAGAGATCATTGCCTGATTTTAAGAATGAAATTTTGAGAACAAGTGACAGAGCAATCCAGAGTGGCACAAGGGCAATGCCCTCAAATGAAAGCTTTCGCATGGTTTTGCCCCCAACAGAAATTATTAGCCTGGAGATTTACATATCAGAATAGGGATTCTACTCCTCCAAAGTGATTGCACAGGCAGGTTTTTGCCCCCCCCCCAAGGCACTTCTTCCAGTTACGTGCTTGAAACAATCGCTTCTATACATCTACAAGTAGATCGATTCTTGAGCAGCAATGAAGGCCAAACAGATTAATTTGTAGTTCAAATTGGGTAATGCCCCCCTGAGTCGGCTCTGGGCACAATTCTAGGCTCATACCGACATGAAAAGATACCCTTTGACGAAGCGATCACTGAACTCGGTCTCAAATGCTACACTGTTTTGCTGTAGCCTAAAGGGCCAAGAAACATTTACATGAAAACTTCGATATTAAATTTAGAGTTAAATGGTTTCTATGTACAACGGATTTTGAAATAATCTTTATATTTGACATAACGTAGGCGATATTTCAATATTTGCCAAAGTTGATTATGCATCATTATTGTTCAATAGTGACAGTGGACAGTGATGACGACGGTCATATCCGAAACCACACAATTGGGGTTAATTCAATTCAATAGTTACCGAAATCAAAATCTGCCAACAGAAAGTCGTAGGTTGAAAGTTTGTCAGAATGCGTAGTAACCGCTCGCTCGGCAGTCAATAAATTGCCCAAAATTACGTAAAATGTCACTAGCTTGAAATAGTTGGATATAACCGGACAGCTGCACACTGGGGCGTGGCCAGGGCAAAAAAGTGGGAAGGGGCATAAAGGAAATATTTTTGGCCATCCCCTCTAGTTATCTGTAGATTACTACTACCCCCCTCCCCACATCTATTTAAGGAAATCTCAAGCACCATTTTCGCAAAAGTGGGAGCCTCAACATTCGAAAAATGTTTTAGTTTTGAGCCTTAGATTAATTTGAGCCTTAAATAACAACGGTGTAACAACACCTGAAAATCAAAGGAATATTTTCAGCGATTCTGTCCCTTAATATTCTTATAGAATTCATCATAAAGCAAAGTAAAAGAGGAGTAAAATAATAAATATTGTATCAATAGTACAAAAGTTATATAAAAGCAGCATCATGATTGTTATATACAACAATTCAAAGTTTTGATAGAGTTCAAATCTTGGATTTTAAATTATTCTTAAATTTCAATGATTCTGTGCATTAATGTTTTTATAGAATTTATTCCTACTAAGAATGTGAATTGTAATCTGAAAGGATTGATTACTAACAGAGATGTAGCGACTGGGGGGTGTGGGGGATGTAACATCTCTCGACTTTCGGAACTTGAGAAAATTCAGGCGAAATTAGGTCATTGCATCGTCCAAATCAAGTAATTTTTGTAGAGTTGAAGGCTACATAATGCTTGTACAACTGTTGAAATAACGTATGGTTATAGCAGGTGTCTACTGTATTGGCCAATCTCAAAATAGCGTTTTCTAGCCTTCAGAGAGCTTTTATTTTGAAAATTTTTCTCAAACCCCAACCATGGTGGGTCTTATGGTAGACTCTGAATACGAAAGAATGTCTAACACACTTTCTGTAGATTCTGCCTAAAAGATTAGTAACATGGCTCTCTTAAGAAGTACTGTATTCGCAAATTCCAATCTCAAAGTAGCGTTTTCCAGCCATCTGAGGACATTTATTTTGAAAATTTTTCTCCGGGTCCAACTATGGTGGGCCCTTTAATAGACGCTAGTTACGAGAGAATGTCTCGCACATTGAGAGTTTTGGATAGCCTAGTGATTGGTGACAATAAAACACCTCACTAACTAGGTAAATTCAGGTAACTTCAACCTTACACCCCCCCAACCAAAGGGCTCTCACAACATTACTGATTACTAAGCCGGACTTGAAAAAGCATAAATTAAAATGTTTTTGGAGGTGATCGGGCCATCACTGGTGGTGCAGGAGCACAGCATTACAATAATAAGCAGAGAAAGTTCACCTTGGTTAGGGCAAGTATAAAAACGCAAGCCCATAAGAACGCTGAGCATATAATTCTTTAGAGAAAACCAATGTAACTTTCTGGGCAGGAATTCTTATGAGACTATTTTTTCTGGGTTGGGATTAGCATCCCAAGAACTTTTCAACTATGGAACTCATTGCCACCCGCTACTTTCCCTGAGTCCTACAACTGATCTTTTTTCAAATCTAACATAAAAAACTTGATCTTGTCTCCCTATCTATTTAACCTTTCTACCTCTTCTTAGCTTTTCCTTTGTCAGGGCTTTGTTATAGGCCCTGACATTACCAACTAAAAAACAATATCTATTTGACAGAATACAAGTTTACTATTTTCATGAACAATTATGAAATAGAATCATTAATAAAGGTAGTAGTAACAAATCATGATTTGTTTTGAAAAAATGCTATTCGGATACAATTGTAATTTAATTGTAACAATGTGTTTTATACAGAGGCGCTGTGGCACCTATAGAGTGGTGGGGGCAAATTCAAAGTTTTCCGTTAAAGTTCGAAAAGTTCATTTTTACCAACAGCGAAAGTCCGAAAATTTTTCAACGAAACATTAACCTTTCCAAAAATCCGATGATTTCGAGAAAAATGGGGACCCTGGAGCCTTGATGCCCTCGGCCATGATGCCCCTAGTTTTATAATTATGCTATATGGAACAGTTATGAATTACAACAATAGTTTTTATTGTTAAGCTTTATTGACATGTACAAGAACTACTAAGGCCTTGACATTACCTACTAAAAAACGAAAACAAAAAGAAATGAAAGTATTACACAAATGCTAAAAAGTGGTTCAAAATGCAGCAAATGAGCATGTTTTTCACAAAATTTCTTGGAATAATAACGTTACGGCAGAAGGAATATAACAACTCAAGGTGAATGGTTTATATGTTATAATACGAGATAATCACAAAGCATATGGGGACAAGTTGGCTGAAGCATACGAACATTCATGCACAATCTCGTACCAAACGAGAATGTGTCGAGAAAAGCGCCCCTCTGCTTATTGTCTACTTTCAGATGCCTGATACAGGGGAGGGTTCTAACTGGCAGAGGGTTTGAAATATTTTCAATAATCAACTTGCGGGAGACGCTATTTATTGAAGGGGGGATAAGGGACAATGAAATGCAACACAAATGAGAAGTAGAAGGGACAAGCAGTCAATTGAAAAGCGCACTTGTTCTACTGGGAAATTTCGAACACGACGAAATGCAAAAAGATAAAAGAGTAAGCACTCCCTATGTAACCAAAACTTTATGGTAAATTATTCGTGTACGAACATACAATGAAATAAACAAACTAATTTGTAGTCATGGAATCAGTGAAACTTCGCTATTTACAGATACAATTTTTGTGCATTCACTCATACAGTATATAACAATTTGTACAAGTCTTAATCTTGAATTTGAGTAAGTTTCGGCAATGTGATGTAATCGTTATATCAAAACATTTAACTACAATTTTGATATTTTCAAGATGGTAGCAATCACCGCAAAATACTTTAGACGCTGTTATACACTCATATTCTAAGAGACTATTTTCATGGCTGCCATAGTCTGGAAGGGTATGATGTCATCA
Organism: Cassiopea andromeda; assembly: GCA_018155075.1. NCBI lineage: Eukaryota > Metazoa > Cnidaria > Scyphozoa > Rhizostomeae > Cassiopeidae > Cassiopea > Cassiopea andromeda. Next base: position 1,068,526 of record WIPJ01000447.1, read on the forward strand.
AGTAGCAGCTATAACATCCAATGACAAGTTCTTCCCCCCTAAAAAGGGTAACTCTAGAGGAAAAGAAGAACATCCCCAAAATATTACAAGCTAATGTTAAGTGCCTGAGCTGGCATAATTGATCGAAATCTCTTTGAAAATGAGTGTGAGTAAATGAGGTTTGCATAATATTAAGCGTGGCATCTAGGCCTAATTGCTCTAACATATTTACAAGAATAATACCCTAACCAATAATATAATGTTTTAGTTTTGTTAATACCCACTACTAGCTTCTAACATTCACCTGTTACACATGGGGAGTAAAAACAGTTGTGAGTAATATTTAGGCCTGCTCAAACTTTACAAGCGTTGGGAGAGGTGTTCAAATGACCCAACATTTCATCCAACACTGTGAAGAAGCTGTGCGTTTGAGACTGGGAACCACGATCAAAATGCAAATAGCACGTGACTTTTTAAGGGAGAACGCATGCGCAATGCCAACAATGTTGGCCGAGGTGCTCAAACGACCCAATATTCCATCCAACATTTGAAAACAATGAATTGTTGGCTACCATCATCCAACATTTTTGACTAGAATCAAACTTCACCCAACATCGGAAATGTCAATGCTGGGTGACCCATCTTGGTGTTCAAACGATCCAACACTTCACCTAATGTTGGGTGAAAAGTTGCATTGAACAGGCCTTTACTGAAAGTTAAAGTTGAACAATGCTCCTAAACGTCACACCCTATTGTAAGTGGAGAGGGGTCTCTGCAAAACTTAACTCTGCTAAAGTCCCGATTTCAGTATCTGACTGTGTAGCTTCCACATGAAAAAGTAAGTGATAAAACCTTGAAAATTTTCATCCAATAAAATTGGAACCAGCATTTCAACAGTCTTAAAGTAATGGGCAGTAAAATTGTAAAACTCTAAAATATCCACTAGAACATGACAAAAACTACCATATCCATGAAAAGAGAAATTACGGGAATCAAATTCTCTTCCAGATAAGCCTTAAAACTGCATTGATGCTACATTTTTGTAAAAGGAGACGATAAAAATGACTGTTGCCAAGAAGCGAATACTGTTGTCTTCCATTATGCACTCTAGACCGCGTTGAACTAATTCAAGTTCGTAATTAAGAAAATATAAAGTGTATAAATACACGGTTTTTTTAAAATAAGAAACCAATTTAAGCCTAGAACTAGAGAGCCTAAAATTTAAGAAACTTTTAGAACCACGAGGAAAAATCTAAGAAACTTAAGACAAATAGCACATGGAATTTATACTACCTGGTTCAACGTAAAGCTGTACCAAAACAATGCGAATATGCCATTGCTTTAGAATTTAACTCGTACTGACGCATTTTGTTTGTTATAGGGCAAACAGCTTGCTACATTTACCTGCTGCGTATGCTTTCACAGCAATATAGTTAGCTAAATCAAGAATATTTTAAAAAGCTTTTGGAACTAAAATGTGGCCAAAAATTAAGAAATTTTTAGTACTTGGTTGTGATCTAGGTTTCTTATAAAAAAACGTGTAGCAACGTGCATGTTCCTATTCTTACCATGTGGGTGAGAGCAATGATTGCGTCTGAAAGCATCAGTAAACCAATGGACAAGCCATAACTTGCACACAGAATACTAAGCTTCAAATACTGAAGTACTTCCGAGGTTTCTGCCTCTTTCACTATATTTTCAAAGCGGTTTCAATACTTAAGCTCTTCATAAAGTCATGTGCTCATGATGAATGGTAAACAGCGTTGCTAGAACCTATCCTAAATCGCAGGCCTCGAGGAATCAAGAAACTGTAGACGAAGATTATATGTTCCTCAACATTTGGGCAACACAATGGCAACAACGTTACAACTGCCCAACCTAAAAAGTTAAACGTAAAAATACAGATAAGACATGGTATTCTATACGAACGCATGTTATGTAGTAAATCCCCTCATACAAGAACGAATATTTATGATTGATAGAGTGAGCTAGGCTCTTATGCAAAAATGTTCAATAAATAAAACCTTTGAGACAGAATGAATAGATTTTTACAGACCTACCGAACACAAACACCTGAAAATCTCTTCAGTGATTTTACTTTATCGTTGAAAGTCTAGACGTCTTGAGGATTAAAAATCACCCTTCTTTATCTTGCATATTTCTTATCAAGCTGAAAAAGGATATTATTTACAAGGTACATAAATCAGGAAAATCTGCCTGCATTTTCGTATTCTATTTTTGTAGGTTCTTATATGTGGGGGTTTACTGTATCCAAAATGTATGAATCAGTATTACAGCCAAAAGAGTTTCCTAGCAGTAACCGCTGGAGCACAGCTGCCCCACAAGCTGACGACAAGTTCGGAGACTAAGTACATTTTAGTTGACAATAAGTACGAGGTATGGGGATATATAGCTAGCATTAACTTGCGTACAAATAAAGATGGAACTTTGATTCAGAAACACAGATGGATTATATGGATAATTGCCATGTGGCTCGCAGTTATTAGATATTCTCTAATTACCCATCATGCATTACAGCCAAAAATCCAAACAAAAATGGCTTTCTGCTATACGTTGCAAAACAACCAGAGTAATGCCCCTCTTAAGCTGCAACACTTTGAATTGAGATAATGCGGATGGAGCTGTTCATCGAGAGAATTCTCGCTTCCTTTACATAACACAAAACAAAACTGCCTTGAATATTACCAGAAAAACGTAATCTGACTGCTTCAGGACCAGGCGGAATGGAAATGTGACGCCAAGAAGATATGGGTGTGGAACATGAAGATAATTCAACAGGGTTAACACACACAAATAAATATGTAGTATTTGGTTCTATCTCTTGAGAAAACCGGGCATAAATGACTGCCTCATTTGGGATATGCAAATACACCTAATATGCTACTGCAGGCGATGAAGTGAAATTGAAAACTATGGGATTATGCATTGGTGTACGAGGTGTAGGGCATACATAAGGAAGTTCAACATCTGACGTAGGCTTTGAACAGTGAAGAATGGGTTCTGATGTACTTCGTGTGATTTTTGGTAGAGCTCGCATTATTGATTCAATAGAAGCTAGAATCTGAAAAGAGAAAAAACTACAAGGTTTAATACTAGAGAAAATACTGTGGCAATTTAAGAGATTTAACTTCAAACTGAATATAGGCTGTATACCATTGATCAGTGGCTGTAAACAAACGGTGAAAACGAAATCCCACTGGGTAGAATCACGACACTGCGGGGCATCCTCCTCATCAGCTGAGCGTCAACATGCTCACAGCTACGTATGAATACCTGGGGGATGCAGGGGGTGCCGCACCCCAATATTTCGCTTTCCAACACACTTCCCGAATATCAATAGTCCTCTTCAACGTTGTATTGCTGATAAAACTCTAGGAAAGTCCTACTTGTCGGCAAATTGGGCTCGAACGAAGTCTGTTTGTTGGCAAATTGGGGTTTTGCACCCCACCAACAATTTTTCTTAGCTTCACCCTTGATGAATACAAACTGAAAATACTGAAAAGATAATTCAAGATGGAAAAAATTTTGTGTGGGTGAAAACTATGAAAGAATCAATTCTACACGTATTTGATGGCTTCTGTTTGTCCGCCAAGGAGGCCCTGCAGCGTGATTTGAGCCCGAGGGGTTTTGCTTTCACCCATACTATTCTATATCTGTATGGCCTGAAGGCCGGAAATCTTTTTACAAGCCACCAAAGGATTAAATAAGGCCATCACCATAATTAATACCGACACGAACTTGCTCTCTGTATCGAGAAAGTGATAGACCATCAATTTAACATCTATCAAAAAGTACCCACGAAAAGCATAGCACCCGATTCTTCTTTGGAATTGCGGCAACTAATGCCGGATGAGGGGTTTTAGTCCTCGCAGAATGCTATTGAATTCCAATGAGAGATTTAAACCAAAAAGCAATACTGCATATTAAATAGGATACACGGCTTGTTATAAGAAACCGCCTTCTGGCCCAGTATTCAACTTCCACAGCTTTTTCACGATTTCATCATTAAAAGTCTCCCATCACTTCCTAAAACAAATATCGTTCTATGTTTTGCAGGTACAAACTACTATTTATTGAAAAAGCTCTATGCATACTTGAAACAATGATAAATTTCAGTCAACAATTGAACAAATACTGTTGATGAAGAGCCAATCTAACATGCAACATTTCTGGGGTAAATAACTTCAATTGTAAATGCATATGAGCCTGCCAACTTTCTTACGTCTCAAAAAACCAGTATTAAGTCTCTTAGCTTTTTGAGCAGTTGAGTACTACTTTCTATAAACTACAATCTTATAAAAAACTTGTATACATATATATATTTGTGTGTATATATGTATATGTGTGTATACATATGTGTATGTATA
>WIPJ01000447.1:1086283-1106498 GCA_018155075.1 Cassiopea andromeda
TATATATATATATATATATATATATATATAGTGTCTCAGTTAAGAAGCTCTGTGCTGCACTGATGAGCCCACAAAGGGCGAAACAGTACTGTCTGCAGATTGAGTATATAAATATAAATATACTACTATATAACAAAAATTGCTTTCTGAAAAAGAAAGCGATAGGCAAACAAAATTCACGTAAATTTGATTCTATTCTCTTATCATTCAATATGCACATTTGGAAGAAAGAAACAGATATACCCTCGACACAACGTGGCAAATTTGAAAGGCAAAAATAACAAAAATACTGAAAATTAGCATATTCACCTAAATCCCTGAAACAAAAGTTTCCTGCATGCTTCGCAAAATGCGAGTGTAAAGAAAGTCTTTCTCACCTACGAATACATGCAAAATTGACAAACAAACAATGAGACAAGTAAAAGTAAAGAGTGTCTTCTCATTTGTTTAAGCATATCCTTTAAGGGCCAGCCTTTGCAAAATCAATTAGTAGCTAGCTGGCAAGTAGCATTAAAAGGGGAGGGCCCCCCGCCCCCCAACCAAATGCGAAGTGCCAGCCACTAGACCAAGGTTGTAAGTGCACATAGCTTATGTTGAAGAGAAGAATTAAATACGGTCCAAGGATGACAACTCCTTCCATGGCCTAATTTCGGTGGGTAAAATGTTGCTGACGACCGTGAGTCAATTAACCATCAGCTGCAACGACTGGTATTTAACTAATAGACATTAAATCGACTTTTCGATCTTCAACATTCAACATTCAATTCAAGATTTGTATTTAAGTATGCAGATACTGCAAATTTTACATCCAAATACCAAGACTTGCCATTATGCATAAAGTTTATTATATCTATCAATGAGAGTGGCTGGAAACTCAACATTTAAGGAAAGCAGGGTGCAAGGCAAAATCCAACTCTTAACATTGGGGCAATTGCTTGAGGTGTTTGAATACTTGAAGGGGGCTGTACATACAGGCAACTTGGCACCATGAAAAAATATGGGTGGTGTTATGCAATTTCTGATGGGGGCTCATTATGTCATGGAGGAATAGCATGGACGGGGGCTACGATGATCCTACGAGGGTAGTATAGCCCCAACCCCTCTCATGATGTTATCATTGTGAGCAAAACAGAATGTACTTACAAAGTTGTGAGAGATGTTTGTTGTTGAAGCGGGAGCCTCTTCATTCACTTCAACTGAAATCTAGAAGAGTTAATACAATGTAGCAGAAGTCATTGGTCTGATTCAGAGAGAATTGGGGAAAGATGCTTGGAAATCTCAGCTGATATATATATATATATATATATATATATATATATATATATATATATATATATATATATATAAATTCCAAATGACCATTACAAGAATTCGTAATTTTGAGATGAATAAGGCATTAATTCCATGGCCATTGATACAACATAGCAATAACTGATAAAATCACCAACCTCTTCACCGCTCAAACTTGATATTTCAGCATTCCAATCAACTAATGTTCTGTGGAGGAGGAAAATCTTGTGAACTGTTGATGAGAACTACCAAATAATGCAACGAAATCACATACATTTTAGGCAATGCTCACATAAAGTGAACGCAGACAACGGGGACTTAATCTTGTGGTTGATAATACCGGAAGAAACGAACAACAAAGTTCCCATGTTGTACCCATGACGTTTATCGTCATATTGAAGCGGTAGATAGCTTGTGATAATCAAAATTGTCTGCATACAGACCAGCTTTATCATACCTGTTGCCTTGCTGCTATACACGGGTGAAGCTTTGTTGGTGGGGTGCACAACCCCGATTTGCCGACAAACAGAGTTCGAGCCCAATTTGCTGACAAATAGGATTTTCCTTGAGTTTTGCCAGCAATACAATATTGACGAGCACTACTGATTTTCGGCAAATGTGCGATATGCTAAATATTGGGAGAGCGGCACTCCGGCATTCCACTATAGCTACGCCCCCCTGCCATATGAAGCTAAATGCGTAACAATTTATTATCAGCACTGGAGAAAAAAAACGCAATGATTTTCATGGGCCTTCATGCCTAGACAGCATCGATTAGGTTGGCTGACTCTGCTTTGGATAAAAAACATCATCCTATACATTAATTATTATTAAAGATTTGTATTTCCAATACAATTGAAAGCACGCAAACTTTTTTTATATAATAACCAGTAGAATTGAGGTTCAGACTGGCTGTTCTTAATTTTTCAAAATTTTGAGGATGAATTGTTCTGAATTTGTTCTTAAACTATTGGGGCATTGGCAATTTCGAAATTATGTAGACAATTAAAGGACAAGATTGGATATCGGGAGTACATTAGCCAAATGTCACATCCAAGGAGGTTTCTCTTGCATAGCAATGTTTTTTCTTGAAATTTTATTAAAAAATTATAAATAATCAATGTTAGCACAGTATTTAGTTTCGTTAGGGGAACTAATTCACGAAAATCAAAGATTAGAAGTGTCAAGGCTGTTAATTCTCCTCAGACAAATAAGGAAAGGATATTTCATGTTCACAGGTTAATGGAAAGCTAATGCATCTTTGTCCAAAAATGCTAAAATTTTACGACAGTGCTTCAGCATCAGGCTAGTTCATGAATTCCACTAAATTTCCCATAAAATTTCAGGATCGTGCTCTTAAAAAAATGCTCATATAAAAAAGAGTATTTGAAGAAATTCGCTTTTGCAGTCAGTAAAGGTTAACATGCCTTGTTGAACGCTTGTAGACAACACAGGTTTCCGGAGTAAGTCCTCTTATCTGCATTGCTTTGAGAAACGCTTCATGCACTGTCTGTCCGACTTTGCATTTTATCTATAGGACAGAAAAGGAACCAAAATTATGAGAATGAAAGCAAAAATTGGCAGAAGTGTGTTTAATATTATTGCATTTGTGGAGATAAGTGCAATGTGAATCTATTTGCAAATAAAGATAATATGTCTAAGAAGGGAAGGACTAAGACAAAATAAGGATAGAAAATAAAATGCTGAGAGCGAGCAGTTGATGACAGAGAATCTACGAAAGCGTAAATACTTACAGTAGTCCTTTGGTTGTTTGGTAAATATGCACGCACGTGGGCTCTGAGTGGAGAAGATGGAACAGTGCTATCAGTTATTGAATCTCTCTTTGGGCTCGTTGATATCGGCGAAGTGAATGAGGGTGATGGTGTGTCAGGTTCTGCTATCACAGGAATGCTTTCTTGAGTGCTACTCTCGTTGTCTAGAAGTTCTTTTTTCTTGTCTTGCAGTAGATTCAGTTTACCCCTAAGCTCCTCCACTTCCTTTTAATAAAAATATTACGCCATATCAGCATGGAGGAATTTGCATTGAATATTAATGAGTACAATGACATCGGAAACATAATTTTCTGAATTCTCACATTTTGAGAATATCCACTGAAAAATTACTTCAAAACAGGTCTATATTTGCAGGCTTGATCAAACAGATTGAAGGAACTAGAACTGCATGAAATTCAGGGTCTATTTAAAGGGAATTTCCCGAGACCAAAATATGCTATGGTAAACTTAACCACACCCTGCCAGATTTTTATGGGGACCAGACTTAGGGGCGAACCGAATTAGGGGGCGTGGAGGGTGTCACATACCCACTTTCGTCGAAATCGCCGGTAATTCTATAGCTTGTCGGTAAATATTTGCTTTACGATCGGCGCTTGTCGGTAATGGAGCATCGTTTGTCAGGAATTGATCGTCGTTTGTCGGTAATCGATCATCGTTTGTCGGTAATGCTGGGACATTTAGTAGCCTGTCAGTAAATTTCTGATGCTACACCCCCCCCCACTCAAAGGTCTATCTGCACGGCACATCATATTTACTGTTAGTGAAATTTATTCATTATAGCCTATATTAATCCCTTCTGGGGGGGACTGATCAAAAAATATATTGTAGGGGACTGTGATCACAATTTGAAAAGTTTGGAAGTGCTGGTCTATAACAAGCTCTATGAGTACATCACTATGAAAACTTGGTGTTAAGAGTCTTCTATAAGAATTACTAACAAACAACTCTCAACTAAACAATCCTGATGTTGAATCTGACCAAAATATAATGACATTATGTAACAGAAATACAATGGTATGTGAGGAAGTAGGAAGGCCAAATCATCAAGGAAGTAAATTTTTAAAATGTATTATTATCTGCTAGGCACCATGGACTCTTGCTGAGAATATATTGTCAATCATAAAGCATGAAAGAAAATTGAAATAATGCAAATAATGAATAAAGAATGGATGAGTACATGATAATGGCATTGTATAAATGGAAATTAAACTAAAATGGATAATGTATTCATTTGAGTTTATGGGTGTACCTTGCTGAGACATGAGTAAACAAAGCAAAAAAATTTCAATGTAAAAAGATGGTTTTGAATTAAGTCTATTGCTGCCTATCAATGGGCAAACAACACAATTTTAGCTAGGTCACACCACAAACTTCTTCCACCATTTGCTCTCAATTGAAGCTAGCCAATAAAAAAAAAGATTATCTAATGGTCATGTGACAAGAGAAAGCTGCTTAATTATTGAAAGTAGTCATGATGATCACAGAAACAGTGATGATGAAAGTGATTGATTGTGAAAGAGCTAGAACAATAGCAAAGATACTAATGGCAGTATTGTTGATAAAATAAATTGGAAAAAACAACATTATGCTAATGAGCATGCCACTGAATCAATCTTACCTCAAAAAAAATTGATGGTGGATGAGACATTCCAGAGTAATCTAGCCTCCTAAGCTCCTTAAGATTGTCTTCTGTAAGCTTTATCAGCTGCTGAATGTTTTGCACCTGTTAAAAATATTTCATAACATTGAAAAATGGAAGATGCTTTAAAACATTCTTTCTTGTTCCTGCATAACACAAAGCAAATGGGTGTGACACACTAGTCAGTCAGTCATTTGGGTTTGAAAGCCAGAATTCTTAAACAGCTATAAGGGTATATTAATGACCTCCCTACAATAAAAGAATAATCTAAACAATGATGGTTTTGCATTGAGAGTGCTGATGAAATCAGACACATATCTCTCCTAAAGCACAAGGGTTCAGACAGTTCACTCAGTATATAAAAACAGTCTTCAAAAGAGCATTTGTTTACTAATAGGCAAAAAACTAGTCAAAATAAAAAATCAATTTTAATTTTACACTACAAGAAATTCTGTTGTGAGATGAGGACAACCAGCACACACTAATGACATCAGAACTTTGCTTTTCAGAAAAAAGTTCATTACCATTTCAAATGATATGTTAATCATGATGTTAAATCTTTCTACATGTGTATATCTAAGGATTTGTTCTTCTCATTCTGAGTGATCATGTATGATGCTCTCTAATGTTACCATTTCCATGGCCCTGTTCAGCTATAGCAAAAAAATGGTCAACATGCCTGTAGTTACACATGGTAACAAGCATTGACAAGCATTGATATTTCCCATGCTGTTACCAATAAAGTATTTACAGTTGTCAAATACACACTTAAATATAATAAACAGACAAAACTAGTTCTTCTACTTCATACAACTAAAATCATAACTAAAAGAAAGCTGGATCTGTTACTACTTATTCCTTCCAACAGATGGCCATTGCTAAACATCGCAGAAGTTTCAATAACATTTAGAGTAAGTGGCTGATTATAATTAATAGGGGCTGTGTCCCACGGAGGACACAAATTATGTGTGCTTTTTTGCATCATTTTAAGTCAAAGTAGATGGCCGTGTAAGGCAGAAGTAGCTGGCTATAAATCACCAGTAGCCACCTTCTATTGGAAGCTTTGCAATGTAAATAAATCAAACCATGCAACTTTGAAACATAAACAGCTCTATCTCTAGACCACTATGGAATAAACATAAATGGATATAACAATGGTATCCTCTGTCCAGTGCAACAGAAGCAAGAAACTTGTAACAGAGACTGTAAAAAAACCTTGTTCAATAAATCTCTGTTTATGCTACTTTTCTAAAGGGCAGTGATAGCAACTACTGAACATCAACCAAGAAATGTGGGAGAAAGTTTTCCTACAATTTGGATAAAATTGATAGATTTTTAGCTCAATTATACACTCACCTACAACAAATAGTTTACATTTTGAAATTTCCAGCATTTTAAAACAAAAATTCTGGCTGACCTTATGGTCTTAGCAGTGTCTAATAAACAAAACAGAAATCTATTCCTAAAAATAATGAATTGATGATTGTATAAATACTATGAGGCAAATGATAGTATAACACAGAAGAGATCATCAGTTTTAAACTTATAATTCTCAGGCAAAATATTCAAAGAAAAATGTTGAAGATTATTCTACATTGATTTGCTTACTTATACTGTATGACCAGAGTCTCCAAACTATGACCTGTGGGCCAGATGTGGTCCTTGAGGCTTTCTCATCTGACCCCTAGAGACCTTTTTATCTATGCCAAAATAGCTTTTTCGATGTTTATCTAGACCTCAAATGTGCAGGCAGCCCCCACTTGCTGCTTAATAGTTTATGCAGCCCTCTGGCTGAAAAGTTTGGAAACCCCTGAGCTACTATATAAAATTAATAATAAAAAGAAAACATATAAAATCAATGCATATATAAAACATGAATACTCCAAATAAATGAAATGGCACTACAGGTATACTACTTATGGAAAATCTAACATGAAATATATATCAGGGAGTTAGAATGACAAAATACAATAATTTGAAAGCAAAGCACAATTACTTAAAACCAAAGCATGTGATCATTCAAAAAGTCCAAATCTAAAGCAAAACTGGAAACATAAAATTCACAAAAATTAAAGATGCAAGTCACTATAAACTAATTTGTGTTTGCCATATCTGTAAACCTAAAAAGTATGCTGAAACAGGAAGTATATTCTTCAACACTAAATAGCTAGAATTTGATGAAAATATGGTTGAAGATTCTGAAGTCAATTTTCGAAATGGAGACTTAATGGGGAATCAGGACTACATACAGCATGTGTGGTAAATGTTCTGAAAGGATTTTTTGATGACAATTTATAAAATTAATGTTATCTTCATTGAAAAAACATTGTCCAATGCCTAAATAGCTGGTCGAGGACTTAAATAACAAAACAAACCCTTTTTCTAATCAAGTGCTACAAAAATATGCTCACTACAGTTGATCAAGGGGTTATGTGACAAACTGATTGCCGTTGTCTGCTGCAACAAAATCGCAAATGGAAAACTGAATTGAAAAATGAAAATAGCAAATCTAAGCGGAGTTAGTAGGCTATTTATATTTCACTACTGAGAGGAGAAGTAACATCTTCTTACAACTCAGTGATGCGTTCTACAAAGTTTCCGTCAAAATGCAGCAAGCATATGATGGTGAAAAAGTAGTAAGCTATACATAAATAGCATTCCATCAACTATTTTTCGTAAACGCTTTTCAAATGCTTGCCATTGCTTAGCATCTGGCAAATAGCGGATCAACTTCAGAAGACATTTGAGTAACGACAACACCAACTTTGTCGTATTGATAAAGCATTAATACGGTTCCTTCGTTCTTAAGGGATTTATCTACAAAAGGCTGCGATCACATTGCCGATTATTTCCTTTATCACACAGGACAATCGCCCCTAGAAACGATTTTTAAAAATTGAATAGGAGGTACATAAATTGCGGTATGAAGAGATTGTCGACTCTCCGAGCTTATAATGTTGAATTACTTGTTCAGGGAACGCGTACAGAAAGCAGTCATTAAAGCAACTCAAAATGAAAAATAAAATCTATAATATGCATAGACGTGATTTACCGTATACATCTTATTAAGAAATTCATACTACATTTTGAAGACTTTTATCAAATCAAATGGTAAAGGGCCAGGCATAGGCCTAAAGGCAAATCATTTGAAATGGAGAAAATTGAGTTCTAAATGACTATTAATTGTATCTTGTTCAAAGAAAGTTATAATCCATACCTCTTGTGATGAATTGTAGTACATACTGGTGGTGGAGTCTAGCTCATTTTCGGTACTCATTTCTTCGACCTCTCCACCGTCACTAGACAATCCTGTCGCCATTTTACTCCTGTGATTGAAAAGTACTGAGATTGATCACGTGGACATTTAATCGGAGAGCAAGTCCGGGCCTTTCTCTCTGAAAAGGAACACCCACGGGCTTTGTAAATTAGAACGGGGGGTCTGCAACCTCCCTTAGCCTGCAGAAATTGATATCATGTATACATGAAGGGGCTGCTTAAATCAAACTAAGATTTAGCCTTGAATCATCAATTGAAACACGTAGCTATGCATACAGGAAGCTAAATTAATTCTATCGATTTTCGTAGATAGCCGAAAATGACCGAATGACTAAATACTTCCCGTTTCAAAACTATCAGAGTATACACATTTGAAACTAAATATTTATTATTTGCTTTTAGAATTCTCCAAACGTAGGTTTTGGTCAAGGCTCAAAATAGCTAGCAAGAAGTTATTAGCAAAAGTGCAAGCTGGAGCACTTCCTGGGCATTATCTTATGAAATCAATTATGGTATCCTGGCATTTGCTGTGCCTAACCAATAGAACTTACCATATTGTTGTTTAATTTTGAAGGTGTTGACCATCAATCAGCTGTACAAAGCGACCTTTCCAGCCCCGCCCCTTTTTCCTCTTTTGTTTATGTGTATAATTGCCTCTGTGCATTGTTTTAACAGTTAATTGCCCAAGATATAGTAAGAGAAAAAGCATTAAGAGGATACCTATCTTGTGAAAAATAAAGACAGGAGTTGATGAATCATATTTTTCTACTGCTAGGGTTTAATTTTGCCCATTTGTCTGTTTATCTTTCTTTTTATCTTTAGGATGGCCTCAGGGATGAAACTAAAGGGGGCTATGAGGATGAGTCACCCCCAAACCTGGAAAATTTGCCATTGCGCGCAGCAAAAACGGCAGTACTATGTATTTTTGCAGGGCAACAAACTGGGCCTAGGACTATTTGATAAGCTACTGTTACTAAACAAAAAGACCACAGAAAGTTTTTGCAGGGCAAAAACTCTGATCCCCACCAAAAAATATTTAAGCTACGTCCCTGGATGGAATTTTCCTGTATATTAGAAGATTTTTGGGCTCAGATAATCTCGGAATATACAGCACCTCTTTCTAGTTATATTGATACTTTTCATCACAATTGCTCCTGTACAAGTGTCGTCTCTGTAATGGACAGTAGAAAAATAGAGCTTTCTTTCATGTTGTCATGTTGCAGGAATGTTACTCCCACATCAGTCATGAGATATATACTTTATAGACGGTGCAATGTGTGACTATTGTCTGCTAGTGGGCCTACAGCTTATATTTAATAACGCTATAGCAAGCTCTAGAACTGATCCTTGTGGCACTCGATAAAGTTCAACAGCCAAGAAATCATTTGAGTAGATGTCCACTACCTGAATACACATTCACAAAATATCTCATGCACTTAAAACGAGTGCACTAACTTCAAACTTTAAACTTAAAATTCTGGTGAAAAGTACACGCTATTGTTTCAATCTATGTTTGGCTCTAGCTACCTTTACGGTATTTGCACTAGAGAATCCACAGCATTTTAAAGATTTCTATCTATGTTTCCAATGAAGAGAATTAAGTCTCATCCTGCACGCGTAGCTGAAGTGACTATGAATGCAGCTTGTAGATGTGAAGGATTGTATTTTGCAAATAGAGCAGCGTATAGTAGACTCTGCAAGCTCTGCAGCCATCATACAGCTAATTGTGGGACAGCTGCAATGCATGTTGCGTCTTCATGAACAGCACTTGGAATACACATTTTTTCCTTTATAAGAAAAAAGCTTATCAGAAAATGAGGCTCAAATGGACAAAATCTTATGAAAATCTTAAGAAAATCACGAGGCTCAATTTCCAAAATTAAGTGCTTTTGTTGACCAAAAATCGATATTTTGTCATTATTGCATTCAAAGCGTTAAAGATGGAACTCAAATTCAAGTATGCAAGATTAATAACGAAAGTATAGCTCATTTTAGCCAGTTTACTTCAGTAAAGTTAGGAAATATTTAAGAAAATCTCAGGCTCAATTCAGGAAAAGTTAAGAAAACTGAGGCTTAGGTAAAATTATCGTTTTCTTATAAAAAATGTGTATTTAAGCAATGTATTGTTAATGAAGATCACAACAATGAAACTGATACTTCCTTCAGAGCTCCAATTACGGTGGCTTCAGGACTCAAAACCATCTCCCAAAAACAATAGGGCTGATTCAGATATGACAGAAGCTAAAAGGCATTTTCACCGCAAAATTCATTTCTTGAACAATAGTTGCTGGACAGTCCTTTCAAAAATTCCTCAACTTTTAACCTGAACTCTCGCACTGTATGAAATAAGCAAAATAATTATTAATAGCATAGAAAGACTTGAATCAATATGAAATAATTAATGTATCTGTACATCTGTATAAATAATTATCGAATCTCATAGAAAAGAATCAAGCAACATGAATATATTGCACAACACCTCACATACAATTATTCTCCACGAACAGTTTTGCATAAATACATTATCTTCCGAACGTAGTATAAGTAATACGAGAGTATAAATCAAGGGGTGAAACCTGCCTGTGCAAGCCTGGTACAAACAACGAACAATGTTCCTCAAGTAAAATAGTATAGCTTAATTCTAGGCCTAAGTACTTCATGTAAAATAACATAATATTCGTGTGTTATAGAAATCCAAATGCTTCGCTGAGCTTCAATATTCACTAATTGTTAGTGTGATTCTTGGATGATTGATGGCTGGGACGAAACTTAAGAGGGTATGGGGGTGAGTCACCCCCTCCCCCACCTTGAAAAATAGCCATTTCGTAGGATAAAAAGCCAGTACAATATACTTTTGTAGGGGAGCTTGCTGGACCCTGAGCCATTTGATCAACTACTGTTACTAAAAGAAGGTTACAGAAAACTTTCGCAGGGCAAAACCTCTGACCTCTGACACCCCCAAAAACATACCGAATTTACGTCCCTGATTATTGGACGACAAACTGTACACATTCGTCTGAGAAGTAAATAAAAGATTGACATCTGTAGCACAGTGTTAATTTATCATAGAAAAAGACAAGAAAAGAACAAAGCAATAAATTTCGTATCTGAATTTTTAAAACTTAATCTACAAGGAACTCGTAGAAACAAGCAACCAAAGCCTTGATGAATACTGAGCATTGCATTATTCCTTATATATTCTAAAATACATTCTAAACTTCAACAAATTTGAGCCATAATATTTTTAAATACTACATTTTTGGAGAAAAAGTGTGAAATTGACATCAAAAGGCTCCTATAAGTGCACTGAAGCCACCCGAATTGACTGCAGTCTATGGCTCCTCTCCGCCTTGAGCTTATAGCCCCTGTCAGTTACATTTGGGCGAACAACAATTACACACCAGCAAGGACAATTAGCAGCTCCAAACATTAAATATACGTTTCAATATATAAGAAAACTACGTTTTTGCAGAACCTCTATTTTCTCAAGTTTCGCTAAATTGAGGATGAGATATTCTTAATATCATCTTAACTTTTCTTGCAAGCTTTAATTTATCTTCTTCCTTCAACAACTGAATGTAAAAATGAGGTAGTGTCGATTTGTGCCAAGCAGAATAATTGAACTTTGGAGTTTGAACATTGCGACTTTCTAAAGATTTTCTAAAAATATTGATTAGCCTTTTGAGCCTAATTTTCTTAGAAAAGCTTTTTTCTTTTATGAAGAAACGTGTAGGCACGATCGTTTTGTTTTTGAAGATTCAAACACAACTTTTTTTCATATCAAACTATTGGTAAGAGAGTCTACACTTCTACATTTCACATTCAATTCAGCCTCATAATCCCATTCTTTTCAAAAGCTTTCACTTAAGGCATTCCGACATCTCTTGACTATTTCTTCTATCCTGCCAATCAATGCTACTTCTTACAATATTAGGTTCAGTTTGGTAAAATGTTTTTCAATTTTTTAATACAAATGAAAACTGATCTTCGTTCCTCATTATGTAGGAGTCCAAACTTTCTACCAAACTATTTTTATCTATTGGCATTAAACATAGGATAAAACTTCAAAAAACGATACAACATGAAATATTTACGGTAAGTTTGCATTATCAGAGTTCTTTGTTTAAAAAATTTTTGAAATGTATAAATTTAATCGCCTCCAAAAACCTAAATTAACCTGTATTTCTCCTCTGAGTCAATTCCAAATTGGCCTATAAACAATGCAAGAAAACGCCATCGAATTTTTACATACAAAACTGGCAAGCTACAAAGCGAAGACAGACTTTAATAAACTGATAACAGCGACCAGGCAGAATTGACGGGAATTTCATACCTAAGTTCTAGGTTTTTTAACATGCAATTCTACTCAAAAATGTGTTGTTCTAAAAAAATTTGCAGCTTTAATGAAAAACTGTGCAATTCAAAAGTTTACTATTTAGTGGCCTAAGAGTGTAAGAAAGTGCATTGTAGTAAAAATGGTACACTTAGGCATGAAATGATAGGCGAGACACAACCAGAAATGGAATTGCTAGAAGTAGTAACAGTTATCTACAACTTTTCGGTAAAAGCTGGCAGTTCAATCCCATTTGTATGTGCAGTTCTTAAGTTTTCTTTAAAAAACCCTGCTGTGCTTTAAGTTTTCTGACATTCGTATAGCAAACATATGTACAAAATCGTTGGCCTGAACAACACAGGTACCATGGAAGCGAAGAAAATCTTATCTCCTGGAATCAATATTGTCGTTTTCTTGGAATGCTGTCGTTTATAAGAACATTAGCACTAAAAAACTTAGGCATTTTCACTATTGAAAACATTTTGGAAAGCAAATGTTAGGGAAACCGGTATTCAAATTAAGCATAATAATGTAACTACCAAATGTCTGTTTTCACCAAGAGTAATTCAAGAGTAAGCTTAGGCCTAAAATCACGAAATTTTTTAAAATATTAAAGCTCAGCAAAAATGCAAATATTATTATCAGATGTAAGGGAAGGAGTACTCTCAAGTGGAAAATAGGGTGGGTCAATACTGCAGGGTATTGTGAACTTAATCAAATTTCAAAGTATTGACTATTCTTACGAAAATTTTGACGAAAAGTCACTGTAATACTCGATTGACTTCGAATCCAGTCTAGGCTTCACAATAGTAAAAGAGCTCTCAAAATGAGCTAAACGTATCGTTTCGGCTGATATGGAGTCTCTTAAAGCAAATATGGCTGCCTCCTTACACAGAGCGGAAATCTCTGCTCCAGAGTATCCCTCTGTCTTAAGCACTAATTCTTGTAATGAGACATCATGGTCTAGGAAGAAAGAAGGAAAAAGGATAACTATGTCTCTGCTGTATTAGAAATACAAGTCTTGTTGGAATTCCCATACTAACACTAAATGAAAAATTAATATAACACTGAAGTTCATGATAAAAGCTATAGATTAATGCATACTGTTGTAAAAAGAAACGATGAAAAACAGTATCACAACATAGGGATAAAAATATACTATGAAATTTCTTTAAAATTGATAGAGATATATAGCTATTACTCTCTGCTGAATAACTGCAAGTCTTGAGTACTTTATGGACTAAAGGTGGCTTCTTTTTTGCAAGTTCCTAATAAATAATCCACGAGAGCAGATTTTGAAGCAATCATCATCGCACAGCAAGCAGCAAGAGACAAACCTAGAAGTGATTAGCATTTTATTCTCTTTCATTGAATTGGATGTCACTTCTTTGTATTCGCCGATCCCAGGCATTGCCAGAAAAATTTTCCTGGTCCATGGGTGCTTAGTAGGAAGTGCTGTTATCCACAACGAGTTGGCGGCTGAAAATTTCATGTCTGCTGAGCAACTTGACGAATTCCATTCTTTGCAGGATGTCACGTACCCACATTGCCTTAGAGCCGCCCCCCCCCACCTGCAATGGCAAAAGAATACAAAGTGCTACGAAATCAGCACAGAAAGGCAAACTTCAGTGTGGACTTACCTATGGGCATTCTCTTGAACTGAATTTTAAAAATCTCCTCCCTAGTGGCAGGATCGGGCAGTGGGACGAAAATAATCCTGTCAATTCTTCCCGGTCTCATTAGTGCATCATCTATGAGGTCAGGCCTGTTCGTAGCTGCAATAACAATAACTCCTCTCAGCCTTTCAATTCCATCCATTTCAGTGAGAATTTGCGCCAAAACTCGATCGCCTACACCAGACTGCTGCTTTCCACCACGTTGAACACCCAAAGCATCGATTTCATCGAAAAATATAATAGCTGGTGATGCAGCTCTAGCTTTGTGAAATAGCTGTGGAATTTAGTGAAATTCATGGAGTAGATGAAAAGAGTGCAAGCTGTTGCATTATTCCAAGGGACTGGCCACCAATTATCCAAGAAGAGGGGGACCAAAATTTTACCCATTCAAAGGAAGGGGGATTAAAAAAAGAGTATTTTAAAATAGTATGAAATTCCCTCTGAAGTATCGGAGGGGGACAAAAATATTTACGCAAATCTGAGAGGGGAGCGAAAACTCCATTGAATGTGCGAGATTGCCTTCTAGCTCCGCCCCGATATTAATAAATGACCCGTCCCTAAATGGATGATAATGCATATTTACATCATATAAAGTAAAAAAGCTGTAATTTCATTTATTCTAAGTCGCATTCAAATAAACACTTTACATGTTTAGGCTTGGACAGATAGGTATCTCGATTAGAAAAAAACCTACTCTACGTAAAGAAAGGCAGGTAAGGTAATTTGAATCATCTTATCAACTGAAATAAAACTAACAAAATGAATACAATCATAGAAATTGAAAGCTCTATAGTTGCATACAGCACAGATGCATACCTCCCTAACAGCCTTTTCAGAATCACCAAGAAATTTGCTGAAAAGTTCAGGCCCTTTGATCGATATGAAGTTTAATCCTCCTTCATGTGCGAGCGCCTTTGCAAGCAGCGTTTTGGAGCAACCAGGAGGACCATAAAGAAGAACTCCAGTGGGTGGGTGAATGCCCATTCTTAAGAAAGCCTAAGGAAAATACAGACGCAACCATTAACCATGCCGTTTTCAACAATGTCAATAAATAGAAACAGCCATAGAAAATAAAATAGAAAAGAGGAATCACGCATCTCTCAGTTTTCCTAATTCATTTAGCTACTACATTATCTAAAAATCAGGGATCCTCTTCATAGCCATTCTTAGCTCCTTCCGTCTCTACTGAAAATGCAACTACGTTGAAGATTTATGCAAAAAAGAAAAAACAACACAAACTTTACGTTTAAAGGTGCCAGCTACAAACATTACGAGCTAACGGCTTTGCGAGGTAGGGTGGTCAGTTCCTTTCAAAGAAACTTTCATCTTTCCAGTGTTACCATCAACTACCCATCAACAGAATAGCAACCAATAAGAGACATGTGGATATAAGTCTCGAAAAGGGAGGTTTCAGCTCGGTTATTGTGGAAATGTAAAAACAAACCTCAGGATATTTAAGTGGCCATTCGACGATTTCTTTCAATCGTTTCTTCACTTCTACTTGACCACCAATATCATCCCAACTGACTACAGGCACATCAAGGTTAATGGATCTCATAGCACTCGGTCTGACTTTCAACATTGCATCCTCCAAGTCTTTCAAGCAAATGGAAAACTCATCTTTCTTGATGATACCTTTTGCATCTAAGAGCAGTCGTTTCATTGCAATAAGTCCTGCTTCCTTGCAAACGGCAGACAAGTCAGCACCAACATAGCCATGAGCTCTCTCAGCAACACTATGGAGCAGAAATCATGAAGCTTACAAAGTTCTAATCATGCCACTAGGAAGAAACACATCCTACGTTTCAGCTCTCTAATAAAGTAAAGAAATTTATACACAACACACCATTTATAGAAATTTCAAGGGAGGTGATCAGTGGCATGACAAAGGGTCTAGCAAAAAGAAATCTACAGAAGCTTATATAATATCTCAATAGCTTGGTGATGAAAACCACAAATCCAGGCTACTCCAATTCTCTTGAGCAGCACCTCTGCTTGTCTACAGAACAATCTTTACTAAAATAGACCCAGCACACTAAATGGCGGCATCTCCCTTTGTATGAGCAGACCTTTTGAAAGATGTTTTAATAAAATTAACCAACAGTTACAATGATGATGCAAAATGAAAATGAAATAAAGTAATTGAAACCAATTTACAGGTTACTCAAATAAAACCGGCTTTTAATATTTCAATTTCATACTCTGTAATCTGTTACTCATCTAATTCAACTGGATGACCTACATGTGGTATGCTCTTTTATATCAAAAAATGCTAAAAACCATGTGACACTAAATGGTACTATGATTGTATAGTGCAAATGTTCCAAAAACATTCTAAAAGTACTTAGAATACTGCGCATGGGTATGGTACACATGTGGCGCAATGCTAGGGGGATTCCCCAACAACTGTAATATAGTACAATGATAACATTAAAACAAGAATCAATATAAAATTATAAAAAATGGTGGCATGGAATTCGTTCGAGTCAATCCATCTAGCTTTTGACTAAGTATAGTAATGCTGTGAAATCCAGAGAGTAGACAAGTGGGTAATTAAATACAGGATGTGATTATATACATATATCTAAATAAATAACAATGAAACGCGGAATGTTTGAGTCCCAGTCCCCTACAAACTAACTCAGTCCCAGACTTCAGTACTTGAAGAATTCATATATAAGTAAATGAATCTAAAGTTCACACCATACCTTTGCAATTCAGGTGAAGTAACAGAGTGTTTCATTTTGCACAATAGTTTCTCAAGTATATCAGCTCTGTCTATGGAATTTGGTACTCCAATTTCAATCTCTCGATCAAATCTTCCGGGTCGTCTAAGCGCCGGGTCTATGGAACCGGGTCTATTAGTTGCACCAATTACCATTACATGTCCAATTGAAGTTGTCTGGGGAGTCGATGTATTCAGATTAGCTAATTGTGGGGGAGCGAAAGCAACAGAGATGTGAATCATTAAATAAATCAAGATTTGACATAAACAATTCAAATCAAAATGCAACGACAGAACTTAACTTAGTGTGAGGAGCAATAGAGTTCATTAGTCTGACGTCACAAAAATGCTATTTTGATTTTGGATTTAAATTCTGAAAATACACTTTGAAGTAGCTACTACTGACAAATTTCAGCTCAGCCAGAAAAATAATGATCGAGGCATAGGCAATTGAATGTTAACATAGATCCTATCAAATCACTATATTTTGAGTCTGGTTCTAAACATTTGAAACCAGGAGAAAAATACAGTCTTGTCTTCAAATGGTTGTATTTCAGCTTATTTAGACAATATTTAGCCAAAATTGTCAATATATGTCCATTTTATGGTGCTCTTTCACTTCATGTGGTGAAAACATATTTTTATGACGTCATCACTAACGAACCCTACTTGAGCAGGGATGGCTCAGATTCAATGTGTCATGGGCCAGGTTTAGCTAACAGGAATCACGGGCTACAGCCAGTTTTCAAAAACTACAACAGGAAAAGAAAGTGTATGATTAAAAAGATAAAGTTATCACATGTTGACAAGAATATCCCTTACAAAAAGCCAAAATGACGAATAGAAGGCTAGTGAAGACAGGTAGGCTGTGGTCAAGGTTACCAAATAGCCAGATAGCTATATTGGTCAGGGTTAGCCTACTACTGGCTTATAAAGAAATTTCTATTCTCTTCATCTAATGATCACCAAAAAGCATTTAAATAAAATATGTGTACCGATGCCATTCCGTCCATTAGGGTCAACAAAGTTGCTACAACTCTCTTCTCAGACTCATTTATGACATCATCTCTTTTTGGACATAAGGCATCCAACTCATCAATGAATATTATGGAAGGGGCTTTGCGTTCAGCTTCTTCAAACAGAGAGCGAAGCCGGCTTTCTGATTCTCCATAATATCTGAAGCAAGGGAAAATTCATCAGTGTGGGATTGAGCGCTTAATATCCCTTAAAAAATTTGCTCACAGTTGCAAGGCTTACATTTGGCACCACCTAAGATTTGCGCTTACCCTCATTTCATCTTTGAGTATCTATACATGGTGGCCCCTCAGATCCAGTGGCGGTTTTTTAAGAAAAATAAGGGGGGCACCAGTGCCGAATTTGCCGAGTAGTCATTGTAATCAAAATAACGAGATTGAAGGGCTCTTGATATAATAAAAAATGCTCTTGCTTCATACAGTTAAAAAAGCAAGTATGAAATTGAAAAGTAATAATTGAATATTGTCAACAAAACGTTTCGCAATGCATTAATGATGAAACAGCATTTGCGATTTAATTCCATCTACTTGGTGAAAATCATAGTTCTATTGTTTACATGATTAAGAAAAATGACTGGATATTTCAGCATATTCGCTTAGGTAATATGACATCGCTTAGGTCTGGTACTACTCTTTGAATCTGAATAATGAAAATGTAAACTTTCCTCATATTTAATATTCAAAGTAATGTGAATAAGTTTTTGCATTAAGTCTTCGTTTGCAATGATTTTTGCCTTGTTACTACTTTTTCCCATTAGCAAGCCAATTTTTTCCTACTATATTTCCTGTAAACACCCCCTTTCACCGATCGAAAACAAAATATATGTTTGAACTGGACAAAATACACTATTGCTAATGCAGAAGCATTGCTTATTTTATTAGTACAATGTTTATGTCCTGTTATGTTTACGGTATGTTCATCTAATTTTAAGTCTCCTTTCAGACATACTTGCAAATGAGTCAAGCACTTCGTCGTAACTCAGTTTTTGAGCTATGTCGCTCTCGATAGACAGAATGGACAATAATGTGAGTCGATCTTCACTTACAGTGCTTCTTCGATAGCTCTTGATTATCTTGAGCTTCGAAAACGATCTTTCAGCACTTGCAATTGTCACCAGTACTGTGCAAAAAAACTTGGTATGCTTTGTAAAGGTTTGGAAATGCTCTGTACAAGCAATTTTTATGCATATATTGAGGACGCATTCTCGGAGTGCTGCACTTTTTTACAACTATCTTTCCTTTATCTATTTTTCTCTTTGTTTTCGGTAGCAAACGTTTCCTAGATTTGGACAAGCTAAATTTGCCGACTTTATCGAAAAATTGCCCCCGCCCCCCTAATAACCGCCACTGCTCAGATCTAATGTCTGTTTTAGAGAGGGGCATGTTAAAAACAAATTAAAATATTACTGACAAAGAAATATGTATAGAACTAAATGAAAATTAATCAATAACATAATCTATAACAATACTACAGCATACGAAAAAATGAATAATTAAAAACATATGTATGCAGTAAGCAAAACAAAACTCATATCACATATACATACAACACATAGACTTATAACATGTGCACATAAAATATGCAATCTTTATACATATCAACTTATATCATATAAACCTATCTGCAGAGGACAAGCTAGGATACTTGAGGAAAGCTACACTCCTTCCGTTGGCCCTCTCTGCCAATTATGAAAAAGAAATACAACAGTTGTTAAAAGGTACCCTTTCAAATGAAAAAATATTAATTGCATTTTCTATTTAAAGTGAAGTCTAATTATAATTAAATCTCCCTCTAAATCAGCGTTTCTCAAATACTGGGACGCGACCCTCAAGGTGGGCACGATGCATTGCTAGAGGGGGCGTGTATGGCCCCCGGGAACAGGCATATATATACAATTTTTATAGATAATGGTCTTATTTATAGCGAGTGGGGGGCACGAAATAGTTTCTCGTTCCTTGGGAGCCTTGCAAAATGAGAAGCAATGCTCTAAATAAAAATAATTTAAATCTGAAGGCCAAGATATATTATTCCTTTGCCAGTTCACAGCAAGTTTTACTGTCTAATGCAAAGTCGAAGTTCTTTTCACATTTTACTTCTGTTCTCTGATGCTGGTTGACCAGCATCTTTCAGTTTTCACCTGTGCATATGCGAGTTTTCCTGATTTCACTCTCATTAATTATTGATAAGTCTGATTTGATGAAGCTACAATGAAACTACAATGGAACTTCAACCTTCGCTGAACAGGCAGAAACTAAAAGCTTTAAAAATAGCGGTCATGAATAATTGCACGTAAATTAGAAATGTTGATAAAGCAAATCAGATTAAATTATTCAATTTACACTCCGAATATTAATATAGAGGATGAATATTAATATAGAGGATGAATATTAATATAGAGGATGAATATTAATATAGAGGATGAATATTAATATAGAGGATGAATATTAA
>WIPJ01000447.1:1108612-1121004 GCA_018155075.1 Cassiopea andromeda
TATAGAGGATGAATATCAATATAGAGGATGAATATTAATATAGAGGATGAATATTAATATAGAGGATGAATATTAATATAGAGGATGAATATTAATATAGAGGATGAAGATTAATATAGAGGATGAATATTAATATAGAGGATGAATATTAATATAGATGGCAAATGAATAGCAAACAAAATATCTGCTTTTTCAATCACAACATGCTAAAAATCATGCCAGAAATAGATAACTCAATCAAACTAAGCTGACGAGCTACATTATATTTTATTATATTAAATTATATTATATGATATTATGCTATAGTATATTATATTACATTGTATTATATTATATTATATTATATCATATTGTATTATATTATGTTGTATTATATTATATTATAGTATATAGCATTATATTATACTTAACTATAGTATATTATATTTAACCATATACTTATACTATATTACATCAAGCGTCATTTTGACAAATTTTATGGCAAATCACTGTCAAAGATTTTAGAGAAATTTGTTAAAAGCTAGTTAAGTTGACAAGCTCAGAATGAAACTACTGAGATTAACTCTTGTGAAAGTTTGACAGATTGAGAGAGTAACGGCAGTTTCCGCGTAAGATGCTGCGTCCATTCTAACCAATAGAAAGTTCTGCATGCAGCTATTGACTAATATCAACTGTGCTATAGCTGTGCTAGATTTAGGTTTTATAGCAACATGACTGGAAATTCCAGATGGTACAACGGGTGTGTCTGAATGTCTTTCGGCTAGTGCACACTATATTTCTGATCAATGCACAGAAATTATTTTCTGAAGACAAGTGGGTATGCTTACCACAAATTATACTGAAAAATTGTGATGAATAACTATACTGATGATATTAACAAAGTAGGGCCAGCTAACGGGTCTTAAGTTCAAAACCTCTTCTTAGATCGCTGTCGTTGTGGACAATACAATTCAGTGACGTCGTTGGTGGCTTCTGAGCCCGAACTCCGAGGCACAGAGTTGTCCGCAGGTAGGACAGGCCACATTTCTAATGTATTTTCAATCGCAAAATAGCATTATACGAATTGAAAACTAACCGCAGTAACCAGAAATCCTTTCATATCCTGTTAAATCGCTCATGTGAGCCATCGTTAAGAAAACTAGGTAACACAATAATTTCAAAAAGAGAGACTGCCCAGCCTTTTGTTCCTGAATGGTCCTGCCACGACACATCTCAATAAATTCTTAATAAAGATTCTGTGCTTACCATTATCAATATAAAGAAATAAAAAATTGAATATGATATTGTTTGCCTAAGTGGCATTGTACGTTCAGAAAAAAATGAACAAATAAAATTTGCTTAAAAACACTACTAATGAATAAGCAACTTTCACATGTCACATGACCATTACGTAATCTAACTTCTGATTGGTTGATCCTCAATTAGAGGGCAAGCGGCGGGGAAATATTGCTTGGCGTAGTGAGCTGTGTGTTGTTATGTACGGTGAACAGCATTTATTTATCGGTGTTTTATTTGTTGCTTGCTTTGTTTGTTTTGTGTCATGTACCATGTACTTTAAAAATCGATACTTGATATTTTATGTTGCTACCGTAAACCCTTGACATATGGGCACCACTATTATTCAGAAATAATATTGACAGCTAATTGGGTAATTTTTTATACTCGAACTCCAATGACTCTTCCTTTAGCATCATAGTATTTCTATTGGTATACTGCTGCCGATGTACACCAAGCAAGAACAGCGTAGATAAGCATCGGTAAAAGCCAAAACTATTCTTCGCAAGTACACTTTACTAATGAGGGGTACAGATGCTCGCAATATTCTCTAAGCACAAAAAATTCAATCACTGAAATATCAAAATCCAATTTTATCATTATTTACATAAGGTCTGAATTGCAGTTTTCGATCTTCGCATTACTTAATCAGTCTTGCCTATTAATTCTACGTCTGTCACTTGGATATACTCCATGCTACCATAACTGTGCTACTAACAACGCATGATGACTATCCACAGGCTTCATAAGTCTGATTGGCTGAGAGCTCTGATTACAAGCAACTTCTGGAATTCTTATTGGCTAGTACCATATCGAACATGTGAAGTGGAAGGCTTCTGGTAGTCTTAAAGTGTGATTTCGTTCCTAAACTGAGCAGCATTTCAAGGACATTGCTTTTCTCACCAACCATTCTCGAGCACGATGATTCATTTTGAAGACAACTAAGCCATTTATTATGAAGTGATGGTAATAAAATAGAGATAAAACATTGGTGATTTCTGTTAACGCCATTGGCTGTTTTCCGGTAGCATAAATTATTGGAAATGTCACTCCTGCCAAAGCCACTGGTGTGTGAGTGATCATCAATGCTATAATCAAAATAAGAACAGTCTTCTGCAGATTTCTCACGTAGGCAGGCCTGATTTGTGCTTTCGCGCCAGCATGTGAAGAACTTGATGAATTTTCGAGGTTTCCATGTCGAAAAGGCTCATTGTAGACTGGGTTATGTTGCACAAATTCCTTAATTCTGAAGTATCCGCGAATGTAAAGAACTGCAATACAGGGAATGAAGATCAAATGAAAAACACCCATTATTACTAATGTCACCATTGTACCAATATTCCCAAATGTGTGAAATTTAATCGAAGCGACTGACACCAGAGCGGAACACACGACGCATAGTGATAAAGGCACCAAAATCAGTTTACCTGAGAGGAGTTTCTTCAAAATTGATCTTCTTGCAGCAAATGATGCCTTCATGTGAATGTAACGATCGACTGCCATTAGCACCATGAAAAATGAGGAAAGAAAGAACAAGAAGCTGCCAGTCAGTTGCAATGTTACTGGAAACCAACCCTCCATACCACAAGGTAAAAACATCATCGCCATTAGTGGCATACAAGTTGCTCCGGAAAATATACTGATGATACTTGAGCATGATACAAGTATATGAGAAGTATTTGAAAGCGCCTGCTTTGAGCCAATCATTGATGCGAGTAATAGACAATTAACAATTACCGTTATCGGAGCTAAAACTGCGTACCATATTCCTAAAGCTGTATGTCTCCTACAATGTACGCTGTTTAAATCTGTAAGATCACTACAATTTGTCATGTTGATGCAAACTCAGTAGTAGAATTCTGTGTCAGCCAGCTTCTAAAGACAAGTTAGAGTAATGCTTCCTTGCTTTACACTATAGAAACCACAGCCTTTTCACTTCAAACAGGCTCATACAGAGGTGTTGTCATACAGCATAGATCGATCAACATCAAAGACCTGTAGCAATGCCTTGCAATGAACGCCACATCACTTTGTTGAATGTAATTAAAAAAGGATTGTTTGTTATGCATTCGACATTATAAATATTCTCCCAAAGTAAAATCTCTTTCCTGGATGTATATAAGCATTGGAATCATCATTCAAAGCACTTCACGATTTTCTTATTGAAACTGTTCAACTCAACAAATGCGAATAACAAACTAGAGGACCTTACCGTGGAATCAGTTGCAGTTGTTTACAAAAAGTTCAAAAAAAACATCCACCCGTTAGCTCAAACATTGATCTTCGAACAATTGTACATCGATTAAGCGAATGCAAAATAGAATAAATTTGAGTGTCTTCATGAAAGGAAAATTATGACGAACGCCTGCTTTAAGAACGGATGTTTTCCTAACACCAAATAGTTTTTCAGTCCGCAATGGATGCAAGTACCAGCTGGTAATACAGTGCCGAAAGGCAATAGAGTAAATATGTGGTTGCATTTGGTTGAAGATGTGGCAATTGCTGACAATTACTCTACTAAGATACCTAGAAAGTCAGCAAATATTGCCAATCCTCAGCAAAATCCAGTTGAACATTCGTCCTTAAGCAAAATGTCTGAAGCTTAGTTGATATCCAATAGAAACGTGTCAAGAGAGTGTCCTTGCAGCAGGCAATAGAATTAAATATCAACTAGAAACAAACTCTATGTTATGATACCCAGCAAGCAGTCATTAGTCTGCATTCGCTTTTGACAAGAAATCATAACTGGAAGGAACTCGAGGGACTCTGATTTGAATTCTCTGAGCCTCCTCACTGCATCGAGGTCGCTGTGCACCAGCCCTCCTCAACCCTACATCTGGCAATCTTCTGAACAGGATATTTGTTGTGCATTGACTGTATCTGTAAAATGCTGCCAGATAAGACTTTGGCAACTACATATATATTCAATTTTGACCCATTGCTCTCACCAGCCATTTGGGGGTGACAAAGAGGATCGTACCTTTAGCTATAAAGAACTAAGTTGTGCAATGGACAGCGATCTCTATTTGGAGGGGAGGCCAGGTAGAATCAGTTGCATCTTAAGTCAAGCAAGATTCATTTCCAAACAGAATATCAGAGGCACTAGAAACGCAATACTACAGTTTCAGCTTTGATCATATTCAAAATGTGGCCCAGGGGGACAGGAGTGACAAAAAGAAAGGCTAGTAGTAATCATTCCTGTTTGACCCAGGGCTTCTCAAATCTGTCGACCGCTCTGGTATAGGTTTGGAAATAGTCTTGTAAATTCATCCAACGCAAACTTTCCGGTGAAACTACATCCGACATTGGGGCTCTGAAATCTCTCAACAGACCTAGATGTAAATGTAGTTCGCAATTCTTGCCAGAATCTAAAGCCACAATCACTACAAGATACTCGACTAGTCTGACATTGGGCACCATTAGATGTTAAGTCTAATTGTCTTTAACATCTAATAGTGCTCAGTCAAACAATGTTTCAGGTGGCATTACTGGCATCTCGAACACTGTTTGGCTAATGATGTTAGTTATACATTTTTGGGTTAGCAAATGCTCCCTACAAGTAAATTTCATAAATAAGGACAACATATGCTTGCCACAATTTCTATCAACAAAGAAATCAACTACTGAATTTTCAGAAATGACCTTATTTATATAGATTATGAATTGCAGTATATGATCTTCAAATTATTCAATCCGTGTTGCTTATTAAATTCACTCTAAACACCATAATATACCCTTTGCCAAGAAAACTGTTCTACTAACAAAGTACGGTGGCATCCATATAGGATGTTCACACCTTACGGGAGGCAGGGGGTTGGCAACAATGCGGACAAAAGCGCACTGGGGGGGGAGGGAGGGGGCTTATCTATAAGTGGAGATCCTTTTCAGTGCTATTTCTCTAAGAGAGGATAGGGTATTTAATACTCATCTTATCATCAACCTCCTTTGGCAAAGATTGAAAAAATAGGTAAACAAGAAATAAGTGCAGTATGTGTATCTTGTTCAAACACCTTTTCCTTTTTCATATGTTCTGCAGCTCCTTAATTGTCTTCCAACTCAGTGCTCGCAAAGTCAGGGGGAGGAGGGATGTTACGCAAAAAGCGGGCAGGCATGGACAGGGGGAGGGAGGAAAGTTGAAAAATGGCAGATATATGAGGACATTCTTTACGGATGAACCCTACGCTGATTACCCATAGGCTTCAAATATCTGATTGGCTGAGAGCTCTGATCACATGTCAAAATGGCTAATACGGCATGGAAAAGTCACATGTGATCAGAGCTCTCAGCCAACTAAAGATCTGCAACTTATCTATCCTGACTTTGCATTAGTTGCCATATGAAAGACTTCTCGTTGTCTTCTTGCGGGCAATGTCTCATCATTTCCAATTGATCGGCATGTCAAGCACATTGCCCTTCTTACCAACCATTTCCGAGCACGATGATTCATTTTGAAGACAACTAAGCCATTTATTATAAAATGATGGTAATAAAATAGAGATAAAACATTGGTGATTTCTGCTAACGCCATTGGCTGTTTTCCGGTAGCATAAATTATTGGAAATGTCACTCCTGCCAAAGCCACTGGTGTGTGAGTGATCATCAATGCTATAATCAAAATAAGAACAGTCTTCTGCAGATTTCTCACGTAGGCAGGCCTGATTTGTGCTTTCGCGCCAGCATGTGAAGAACTTGAGGAATTTTCGAGGTTTCCATGTCGAAAAGGATCATTGTAGACTGGGTTATGTTGCACAAATTCCTTAATTCTAAAGTATCCGCGAATGTAAAGAACTGCAATACAGGGAATGAAGATCAAATGAAAAACACCCATTATTACTAATGTCACCATTGTACCAATATTCCCAAATGTGTAAAATTTAATCGAAGCGACTGATACAAGAGCGGAACACACGACGCATAGTGATAAAGGCACCAAAATCAGTTTACCTGAGAGGAGTTTCTTCAAAATTGATCTTCTCGCGGCAAATGATGCCTTCATGTGAATGTACCGATCGACTGCCATTAGCACCATGAAAAATGAGGAAAGAAAGAACAAGAAGCTGCCAGTCAGTTGCAATGTTACTGGTAACCAACCCTCCATACCGCAAGGGAAAAATAACATCGCCATTAGTGGCATACAAGTTGCTCCGGAAAATATACTGATGACACTTGTGCATGATACAAGTATATTAGAAGTATTTGAAAGCGCCTGCTTCGAGCCAATCATTGATGCGAGTAATAGACAATTCACAATTACCGTTATCGGAGCTAAAACAGCATACCATGTTCCTAGAACCATGTTTGTGCTACAATATGGGCTGTTTAGATATATCAAATCACTGCAGTTGATCATATTGATAACCAATCGCACGACTATTGGTAATCGCTCGTAGATCTCTCTGTAAACAAGGGTCTGAAAACCAGTTCAAACTATACTGCCTTGCCTAGTAGTGTAATGATAGTAACTGATTCAATTCTAACAGGCTCATGCAAAGTACTTGTAATGTAGTTTCGTTGGATTAGCATTAAAGATCCGTTGAGATACCTCGCATCGAACGCTCATCGTGTACTTGAATGCCCATCAACAGGTGGTTTTTTTGGTGCATTCAGAAATCTTCATGCTCTCACTAACCAATTTCTCTTTCTATGGTGTATCTGGTATTGCGGTCATCAATCGTAGAAATCTCTAATATCGCCATTGAAGTTGATCAACTAACCCGAAAGTAGTTGCAGTACTTAACAAGAACCGAAAAATTATCCACCGGTATGTTCAAACGATTATAAACCAATGATTGCGCATCAATTAAGCACAAAATATGTCTGATCTTCCGCATCCGCTATATTCATGGTCCGAAGTTTTGTTTGCTCCATTCCAGATCCTTACAGCATCGAAGCGTCTCCTTTGCTCTCAGGGGTGGTACCAGATTGGGGGGGTTTGTTCCCTCACTTCTACCCTACCATTTTCTCATTCAGTTTGAACGAAATAAAAAATTGATCTTGGCGAGAAATAAGAGCACTTCATCAGTCCAACACCACAATACCATCCATCTATATTGGAGATGACAAAGTATCTCCCATGACCAGCATAAAATACTTCGGAGTGCAGTCAGCAGATTAATATCTTAACTCGGAGGAGCACTTATTGACAACAACAAAAAAAGTTTCTCGTCGAATTGGAATGCTTCGTTTAGCTAAACGTTACCTCTCACTGGAAACTGTACAAATGATATACAGAAGTTTAAATGAGGCATACTTTAGGTACTGCTATCCAGTATGGGGTAGTGCAAGCAGTACAAACTTACAAAGGTTGCAAAAATTAAAAAATCGAGCTGCAAGAATTGTTACAGACAGTCCTTATGATGCTCACTCGAAGCCACTAAGAAAAGGCTCGGTTGGCCTACTATTAAGCAACTGATTGATACACAAACCGTAAAGATCTGAAAACATTATTTCATAGGCTGTTTGATACACAAAATAGAGAGCTACGTAACTCAAACATAGATCTCTATATTTTCCTGTTAAGAACATCTTCTGGCAAAAAAACCTTTGCCTACAGGGAAGTGTGCATTTTGCACAACCTTGTATATGAAACAAAAAACAAATAAATCGTTTTCCGCCTTTAAAGCAAAACTGAAAGTTAAAATGGCCACTTTGACATTATGTTTTTATCACGTACCTAGCTTAATTTGTTCTTCTTTTAATTTATACTTTAATTAGCTTTTTTCGTGTAATTAGTGTAATTAGTGCAAAAACTGGGCAAGTTTGTAAATCAATTCGTTTTTGTAACCTCTATCCTGTATAAATAATTTTTAAATGAACTGAAAATGAAACGAAAAATCTCCTTTTGCATATAACTGCTAATCTCATCCCACTATCTACCAGCTAGAAGGCTTTTTTCAGAACATAAAAATATTTCCGCTTTAGTCATATAATTTAATAAACTAATAAAAACTGAAGTCAGTGAAAGGAAGCGCAGCTTCTGTAGAAATATTAAGATGAGTACGAGGACAAAAAACCAAGATATTAAAAAAATATCCGTCACATCCATTGAATTTATAGACGAAAACTCTATTGACTTGTCAGCTCTATTGACAAATCTGGAAATTGGCAATGCCATTAATTTGAAGACTCTATAGGTGTAATTAAGAGTTGAATCTATGCCTGTAAAGTTGATAGCTTTCATTTATGAAAAGGTCAAAGAAGTTGTCCGTTTACTCATTAACTGAAAAATCATGATTATGGCACCATTCACATTATTCCGAATTCAACACATATCGGATTACTTCCTTTATCAGAAAGGCCTTCCATCCACACTATGCTGGATGAATCCAATATGCTACTTATCGCTTTTGCGGAGTGAAATCACTCCGCTGTGAAAGTGGTATGTATCGGATTGCCTTCGATATCGGATCACTTTTGACCTAGTGTGAATGCATGAATCCAATACATCATCGCTCCGAAAGCTCTCTCTGAGCTGCAGTCAGCTTTGTTTTCGAGCGTCAATCAATTTTCAAGCAGTGACAGTGGTCATGAAAAGTTCCTCTAAACAAATGGCTTAGTGACGTGTGAAGAGGAGTATAGGATTCGGTCAAGAATGTGGTACAAGATGAATCCGATATAGAGTGAATAGGGCCTATATATAATGACTTCTAAGCTTCTCAGGCTGGACTATTGCACATAGCAAACTATTGGGTCGCATTGTTTTCCTTTTGCACATCCTGGTTCAATGGTATTCAAAAACAAGCCGAAGCAAGCCGGTGCAATCAAAGCACTATTCACAAACGGAAAGACTTTATTTGTGACAATCTGAATTCTTCTGATCCATACTAATATACAAGGCATTATCTTTTGCCTGCCAATATAGTCGGCTCTATCTTGCAATAAAGGTCAGAAATAATGGGATTTTCTATCAAGCCAAAGCATGTCAAAGGAATGCAATAAAGTTACTGGCGGTTATACTCCACAAAAGATTTCACATCACTCCATATTTAAGAGCACAAAGGTTGAATTTCAGCCCCCAAAACTATGAATGGCTGGAAGAAGAAATAGGCCTTCGTGTACATGATCAGAAACTTACATCCTAATAACAGTAGTATTCCATATTTACTTTGTCAGCCGGTTGATCTCTCTGTCACCTTGAAGTTCCCCCAGCAAAAACCTACGCTTTCTAGAAAAACAATCGCACGTCAATCGACGTATAATCGACATAGTATTAATAATTTGGCATCAAAAAAACCTTTTTACGCACCTGAAGCTGTAGTAGATATCCATGTAAAAGCCCAGCATTTGAGACTATTCCTAGTCTTAATCAGTTACTAAAGACGAGGACTGCCTTACTTTTGAAAAAGTGTACGAGATTTCGGAATTCTTACGTGATTTTCGTGATTTTCGTGATTTTCTCTCAATTCTATTCATGTGATTGTCTTGTAATCTTTTTGGGATTTTCTTTGGCACTTTGAAATTATGCCTGTGATTTCTTGTAATTTTTCAGAAAATATACAAGACCCTTCAGACTAATATGCTCCTCCATTCAAAAAAGGGGGTAATCCAACGGCAATAGGGTTCCTACACCCTACTTCCTCTCATTGGAGTAGCGTTTCCATAATGAGGGTGAAAATTCAGATAATTTTCTTCTTGCATTGTCAACATTCTCATAGCTACTATGTAAAATATGCTAATCAAAAACCCATAGTATTGAAAAACATCCCACGAAACTCCGCTGAAATATAATGCCATAATCCGAAATTATACCATTTGGAGCACAGTTATTCAGGACAAAATAGAACGGGCAAAAAGACTGAAAGCAATCGCCACCGTTCAAGGTCGGTATACACATCTATTCAAACCTGTTTTCTGTTTTCAACTGTTTGGCCTCCGATTTCTGTTGTGATGGCATATACTCCCTTTGAAAGACACACGCCGATTTGTATTACTAAGTTACACTGACCTTCTATTGGAACTAAAAACACATCACACCAGAAAACTATCATTGAAAATACGATGGTAAAGCCGAAAGCAAATACATTTTGCTGATATTTCTTCAGTTTTAATTCATTCGGTTTCTTTCAGTAGGAAAACCAAGCCAAATACAAGCAATGGATTGAATGTTTACATTAGACATGAGTGAAGCGCTAAAGCGAAGAATGACGTGCGGTTGAGAAGAATGGATGAAGAATAATGGGGAAAAGAATGCGAGGAAAAACAAAGAGAGATACAAGTGACTAAAGCATCAGTGAGCACCTTTAACAAAACGGTAAAAGTATAAATAAGTGTACACTTTAGAATTCAGACCGGTACTACATTAGGATTCAACCAGTAGGCCGAAGAAGAGCAGTTGGAGAAAGAGCATTCCGCAGTAAGAAAAATTATTTCTCCTATCAACCACAACAGTAACAATATCCAAAAGCTCTTAGTACCAAGTTTGGTATACTCGTAAGTAACATACTATTTTATGTTCAATGGGTGAGGAAGTGACAAGAATCAAAACAACCTGAAAGGAAGGTTTTGGTGTAGGTGTTGGAAGACATCTTCTTGAACAATAGCTGATAAAACCAACTGATCTGAGATTCAATCACATTCTTTGTTCTCTAAAGATGTTCAATAAAATTGTTTGTGTGGCGTTTGATATCAATCATCAATGAAAATTACCAAGGTAAGCAAGCAAAGGAGATTGGTATGCACAGGACAAACTGAATTGCAAAGTGTAATTGAATATACATCGAGTGGAATACACTGCAAAATACGTATCACTCACAACGAAACGGTAGATCATGGAAAAGGGCGAGAATTGTGTTCAGTACTTCGCTATTTACATTAGCAACTTCAAACAGACATCATTGCACAACAAATCCTCTAAATATTCTTGTTCAAAGAGTGTGCATTAGTAAAGAAAAATGTGACAATCAGCTTCTGTAGTGACAGGATGGGTGCTGTGAAATGTGCCACGCTTCTTTTCTACTTTGATCGTATAACATACACGACAAATAGTGTCTTTGCGAGCATTTACATAGGAATGGCTGCAATTACACTTTCTGTTAATCTGCTTTTAATAGCAGCAATGGTACGCACGAAACAAGCCTTCTCAAATACATCAAATACGTTAATTATATGTGTTAGCGTCGTTGATTCCCTTAGTGGTGCGCTGAGCTTGCCTCTATACTCGTCTGTTCGCTTCACATATAAGAAACTCAGAAACTGCACACTAACTTCTATAGGCCAGTTGACTGGTATATTTCTGGCGCATCTGTCATTTTCAATTGTTATTCTTATGGCCATCGACAGATACCTGCACATGAGAACGTCATTTAATGCAAAGAGATCCATCCTAATGAAATTATTTACCGGCAAATGGATAATACTGCCTTTAGTTGCAGCAACTGTGGTTTCTATGCTAGCCTCTGTATCATACCTAATTACTAATGATCTGGAAAACGTTGGTGGTATGACAACATTCGTCTTGGTAAACATCGCGAAACTTGGCTTAGTACCCGGCATTGCGATTCTGTACATTATTGGATACATCAGAGTTAGGAAATTCGTACGGAAGAATCCAGTATACAATGAACCAGCATCTGGCACCAAGTTAGAAAATGAACCAGTGACGATGGCTGAGCCAACAGGCCGAACCACTATACCTGGATATCTAAGAAACCTTCAGAAAACAGTTTTAATGCTTATTGTGGCACTTCTTTTCACATATATACCCTTTGCTGTTGCAGATGTAGTGCTCATGAAGTATTTCCTATCAAACAAACAAACGAATACAATTGCAATGTTCTATGACATTGCAAATATTCTGTTCTTATCGGGATTTACATTAAACAGCTTCATAATATTCAAAATGAATAGGAAAGCACGAACCTGGGTAACAGAGAAGGTATTTTGCCGTGCTGCATGTCAATAAAAATTCCTTCTTTCCTACTTTACATTTGAATATAGCCCGAGCAACCAAAAACATTAGCGCCACGCAAGGCGACAATGAATTATATCTATATATAAAATTTATTATCGCCTTGCGTGGCGCCAATGTTTATATATATATATATATATATATATATATATATATATATATATATATATATATATATATATATATATATATATATATATATATATATATA
>WIPJ01000447.1:1121142-1182716 GCA_018155075.1 Cassiopea andromeda
TATATATATTCATTATGACAGAATCGGTATTGTGGTGAACTACGGTTGGTTCTTGTCGATCACGTGTGTTCTACAGAGCTGCGAAGCAGTGGGGAGCATTGATAATTGCACAGCCATTAAGATCACTATTGTCCACTGGAACCAAAACAAAGCCAATTGGCTAGAAGTGATCTCAAGAAATATGCGGCAGATACCGTTTTGTTGAGAATGACAAATACGTCATTATAGCCTTCGATGAAGATAGTAAATATCAACATATCCATTTGGATCTGGGGAGTATTCACTGTCATTAAGACTTAAGCCGAGCACTATTTCCGTCAAAATAGAATAACGAAATGTGAGGAAACAAAGATTGCTACAATTCAAAAGAAAACTGGCTTGTGTTTGATTTTTATCAAATGAAGATCTGTCAAATTATTCCCTATTCTAACTGAATGTACTAATTGCTACAAACAACAAACAGAAGCAGGCTTATTTAGGTTCTGTTGTAAGCCGATACCAGATGCAGACAAATAATAGTGTATTAAATCCTCAATGATAATATCACTACTGGTTAAACAAAATAGGTAGATGCAGGGTATTGAGAGAACTGGATAGTAATGATCTGCCTGCTCAAACATGTTATACCAGACAATGCTTAAGAAACTGGTGAGAACTCAGCTGATAGCAAACCCCAATTGGTAGTTCAAGCATCTAAGGAGATCTGGCAAAACGTGAAATAACAGGGCAATGTATCTCCATATATTCTGTTTCATGGGGCCAAGGAAGCAAGCTTGATTGAGATTCCGCGACAGCAGAGTATATACACGCGGTGAAATATGCTCGAGAGAAATTAGCATCAACTTCTTGCATACAGCGGCTGGGGTATTGGCAGTTTGATATGGAATGGACAACAATGGCAGGAAGATAGCGTCACAGATTTTTCAGAGTTTGTATTTGGTGTACGACGATTGTATAAAAC
Source organism: Cassiopea andromeda (assembly GCA_018155075.1). Taxonomy (NCBI): domain Eukaryota; kingdom Metazoa; phylum Cnidaria; class Scyphozoa; order Rhizostomeae; family Cassiopeidae; genus Cassiopea; species Cassiopea andromeda. Next base: position 1,122,104 of record WIPJ01000447.1, read on the forward strand.
ACATTTATTGTGTAAAAATTACAGGACAAGTGAAGGAAATATTGTTTTTGGAAAGTTAGTCATTTGAGTACACCAAAAACTAACACTCCCTTTACTTAACTCGTTTGTTTGCGTTCAATGTATTCAGATGACTCGTATTCTAAGATAAATCAAAAGTAAATGGACGCACTCTTGATAAACTTAAAGAGCACACCAGAGTCATAATGGAAGGAAGCTAAATGCATGCATTTGGAAGTGACAAATATTCTATTTTGCAATGAATGATTCAAACTGCAAGACGTACCTTAACGACGTAGACAATCTACCCAGCACAATAAACACGGCTGTCGCTGTAGTCTACTTACTAATGGCTGTAACAACTATTGCTGTAAATCTTTTGCTAATAGCCGCAATGATTGGCACTAAACAAGCATTAAGAAACACATCAAACAAAATAATCATGTTCATGAGCTTTGCTGATACCCTAAATGGAGCGCTGAGCTTTCCTCTATTGGCAGCTGTTCGCTTATGGTACTACAAAGACTGCTTAGTAAAGACTATATCAGAGTTCGCCATGACATTTCTTGGGTATCTGTCATCAATGGCAATAATGCTTCTAGCTGCCGATCGCTATCTGCATATACAAACAACGGTTCCAGTTCGTGAATCATTCATAAGAAAGTTATTCAAAGGTCGTAGACTCGTTATACCTTTGCTATCGATCACTCTGTTCTCCATTTTTATGTCTGTACTATTTTGGCTTTTCAGTAACACAGGATATGCTGGCAAGTTCAGCATTGGGGTTTTGCTGATTATTTTGAAAATTACATCCATATGCACTATTACGATATTCTACCTTAAAGGGTACAAAAAAGTTCAAATGTTTGTCAGGACGAATCCTATCTACAATCGAGGAATTGAAAATGTAGACTTATCTGTTGCAAACAGACACAACACCCGATCAGAGTCAATGAGGAAGGAGCCTGGATACTTGAGAAACCTTTACAAGACAGTGGCGCTATTAGTTGTTACATTAATGGTTACATATATACCACACTTCATGACGCAATCAGCACGTGCAATTCTCTTGTTAATGGGAAAGCAGTGCGAAGGACTTCTGATTGCAACCGAGGTATTGAACTTGCTACTCTTAATCAACAGTATAACAAATAGTTTCATCATATTCAAAATGAACAAGAAAGCCCGTTCTTGGGTTTTGAAAAAAATCTGCTGTGTGCACGAATCACATCGCCAGTCGATAAACTAAAATTATGGCACTGAGATGGATTGTGTTTGTGCATTGAGAACTCTAAGATTGTGTAGTTAACAAGGGAAAAGTGCTCGACGAGAGTATTTGTAAGCCTTCAGATTACACCCTCACTATCCTTATTATTCATCCAGATAAATCAATAAAGTAATGGAGAGAGAATAAACTCTTAGGTAGTGTCACGTCTCAGGTTGTCGAGGAGGAAATTTATGTCGAAAAAATAATAACTAAACCAGCCAAGGTAATAATTGTCTATATAGGAATGAATGTCCTATTCAGCAAACACTCCGTGTTCGGTTAGCATTTCTTTACCAGCATGTCAAGAGTGCACCAATGTTGTCGAGTAGGTAGCTGAAAGTCTCAAACCGAGTAAATAGTCCATTTGCGATCCTCGGAGATGCCATATTCCTCACACCCTCATTAACACTACCATTGCATTAATACAAATACTCACCATTATTAGTCCTAGATGTATGGCTAATTAGAGCGAAATTAAATGAAATGATATTACAAAATTGCAATTTTATATCGCTGTAATTATTACATCTTGCAGACTTCCTAGAAAGTCCCATCATAGGAAATTCAATGCACAAAGCAAGAAAAGTCTTTTATTGCAGAAAAAAAAACTTGGAATTTGACGTTCACTGGGGAAGCCATTCGACACGATAGGGAATCTATCAATTCGGTTTCTTTTTGGGGCTCTTTTCATACTTAGAGCCACCAGCACACAGCCTTAAATGTCCAAGATATTTCTAAAAAACATCCCTATGACCAAGCTACAACGACAGCAAAATTTGCCATCAATGTCTCAAGTTACAAGGAAATTTCAGAGCAATTGCAACTCCGGATTAATCTAAATCTATATGGACTTCTTAAAGCTAGGTCAATGAACTTTAAATCTGAAATTAATTTCAGTCAGAAGCAAAAATTTTCTGAACAAAAAATATCACCTTTTATCTGTTCAGGCTTGCAGTGGAATTTTGTACTTGCAAAAGCACTTCACGTAGTAATACTGCACTATTAACATGCCCACTATTCTAGTTGAACATTAAATAGATTCAAACATTCACGATCAACCGCATGTCATGTAAACTGAAAGTGTTGAAATAGTAGAGCCATCGAAATGACAATTCGAAAATTCTGGAGCAACTGTTGCAAGTAATGGGGATTGAATTCATATTATGTAAGCACTCAATTCCCATTCGCATTAGAGCCTGAATATGTGCAAAACAAATCATATCCTGCACCTCTACTCGTTTGAAATTATGAATTGAGAGCACTCTCATGGCGTATTGGTAATTCAAAAACAGAGTAAACTTAAATATTCTATATACCGTCCATCTGCAAGATAGTCGTACAGTTGATACACTTATATATTGAAATATCAGGAGTGTAACTAATTGTAACTGAAGTAAAACTTAAAAGGATTTCTAGTCGTATTGTTCTTATGTATTACTAGAGTAGTCTGATAGCAACAACAACCTTTTGAAACCTTCATCAGTTTCCCTTAGATACTAGGCCATCTGTGCTTATCTATAGAAGTTATAGATTCCGGTAGAACTAAAATCTATATATATATATATATATATATATATATATATATATATATATATATATATATATATATATATACTATATATATAATATATATTTATATATATTATATATATAATATATACATTTATTTTTATTTATATTTATAAGGGGATTTGCCAGAACAGAGAATTTTCGAGGGGTAATCCACTAAAGACTAAAAGCCATCTTTATAACAACTAGAAAGCACAGTAGTCATCACGTTGCCAAAATTCGGCAAATGGGCAGCAAAAACCAATAATGATGTAAAGAAGAGCATCATGGGATGCTGCTCACAATAGAAACAAACATTTTCAAATGAACGTGGCCTAGGCAGACCACGTAGGAAGAAATGGCAAAATGTAAATAGCAAGGAGCATGTCCAAGCTATCGTATCTACCTGGGTAGCACAATCTAACAGCATATCGAGACTCTTCAGTTCTTAATTATACGATCGCAGGCTAATAATTCAGGAGTTTTAATCACAGTAGAGGCCGGGTGATTCTGCAATTTCGTCGAACACGCTGTACGTTTGAATTGAGCATTATAAGCAAAAGATGCACAAAAATAAACGCCTGTGTTTAAACAATAATAAACGCCTGTGTTTAAACAATATTAAAAGCCTGTGTTTAAATCTAAGTGTCAATGGGAAGACTACTTATGACTTTCAGGCAGCATAGTCTGGTTGTGAAATTAAAGTATCGCCATATCAACACTGATGTGTGCACGAAACGTCAGCATATTAATATGAGAACAAAAATGCTGAAGCTTGAAAGCAATGAGAAGTGTCACGAGATACACCAAAATAACTTTTAATTAAAACACATGAACTAGAACTGAGCTTTGAACCCGAGAGACTTGCTCTATACACGTGACAGTCGGCCAGCCAATGGCAATCCCTACAGAAGCCTTCCTCAAAGCTTAAGAAAGTATATCACTTCAACGTCAACCTAAAAACCGATCGCTAAGAGCTACTAAGCTGTCTATTTCATGTTACATCAAAATCGGTGCTTTAAAGAACGAATTTGAGTGAATTTGAAAACATCGCAAAACTCGACAAAAAGAGCGATATTTACTGAAATAAACTCAAAACAACCAAATCAATACCATGATTTAAAGTCCTTTGAAGTAAAATCTGCAGAAGCAATTGAAATAATCGATAGAAGATTGATATAGCAAACATCAAATCTACATACGTAATTTTATGGCGGATGATTCTGTTGCACAGCAACAAGAGGAAGGAAGAGCTACTTGTTTTGCAACTGTTTGCATTTTAGACTTACAGCTGTCTAATATGTAAATATTTGCAAACTTTACCGGGAATATTTCCAATGAGAAGTGATGTCTGGTTCGAAATTGAACACTGCGACATGGCGTAACGGCAGGCATCGAAATATCATTAACATGAACTATAGCAAAAAAGACTGAGTACTAGTGCTCTGAAAATGATAATTATTGAAAGGAATAATATTGCAAGTCTATGATTTCTCGATTAAAGTAATTGTCCCAACACATATATTTGTATTAAACAACAGTACAGAGCAATGTATCACAATAACAATGATCATTGACTTACTTGCTCAGCACTTCAGGGCCATTAATGACAATACAGTGCGCACCCGTCTCATTTGCAACTGCTCTAGCTATTAACGTTTTTCCAGTACCTGGTGGGCCATGCAGCATCACGCCACGTGGAGCCGGAACACCTGCAAATTGGAGCCCAACAATTTCAATTGTTTGACAGTCTTTCATGTAGTAGCCCTTTAGCATCATGTAACAATACAATTTCATGCTCGTAGCATACCAACTATGCTGAGACAACGTAAGATCGATGAACTTAAACAACTGCAAAGGTATACCGTATATTTAAAATGGTATCAACATAAAAACTACTGCATTGTTCTAAGTAACACTTTCTCTAAAATTAAATTTCTACTTACTTATGATTTTTTATCAAATGCAGCAATGTTACTCTTAGCTAAATAAAACCTGTAGCAGGATCAAGCAATCTTCCTCGACATTTTAGATCATAACTTTTCTACTAAGCCCTCTCCTCCAAGGCATATTGATTTCAGGTGCTTAAAAGGAGGAGCTCACTGGAGAGTGAGTTTATACATTATTTGCTTCCAAAACGGGGGGATAATAGAAGAGGAGGCGTAATTAAAGGGGGCTTAAAAGAGAGTTTATGGTACCACATTTGTAAAAAAAGTACACTGGAACAATATGACATTGAAAGACCAATATCTATTCTGCAGCAATTGAAATTTTAAAAACATTGTTGCTAAAATGTGTATTGAGCCTAAAAATACTAAAATGCTGCTCTGTCTATAATGAATATCGATTCCCGGTGATAAAATTCGTCTACTTTGCGCTATTCCTACGATTTTCTTAAATCAGAATACCAACCACATTCACGGAAAAGATTTGGATACTTTAATGGCAGTTCAATTGTCTCTCTAATTGCCTCCATTTGTGCTGAGAAGCCACCAATTGATGCATACGTAATACCGCATTTTTCTTCGTGTGCACTTGCAGGACGGTGATCAGTCAATGCTCTGCTGTTCTCAAAAACAATAGAAGTATCCATTTGGCTTACGTAGTACATAAATTTATCAGAAGCTGGAATAGGGACAGTAGTATCTGATTTATCTCTATCATTCTTGCTTTGAAATGAATCTACTGTCACGTCCCTTCTTTCTTCTCCTTCCAAAATCTGCATCTCCTCAAACATTTTGCTAGCCTGTACAAGGTTGAGTTTGTTAGATACATCTTGATGTTGGTCAAAAGCACCAAAGTCCCCAGATACTCTAACACATTTGAATCTTAAATCATTTCCCAGGAATTGTAGAGATAGGAGCTCACCACCATAGACTACTCTTCCATCTGAAAGAGGTTACACAGGAAATAACAAGCCTTTCTCATGTATGAATGATCATGTTCTGGGACAGAAGAGGTTACCAATTAAATCAAGGAATGATTTGTCAAGAGCTGTTGTACTTTGAATTTTGAAAAGAAATTTGAAAATTATTAAAATTTCATGCAAGAATCAATAGTAATAGTCATCTAACATCTAAAAATTGGATGCAAAGAGAACTTTCTCTGTCATCTATCAAAATATTTCAATATTTCTACATGAAGCAACTACAATATTACAATATCTATCTCCATAATCAACACTGAGAGTCTTAAGCAAAAATCATCAAAAACATGTGAAAGCTCCCACAGAAACCCCTTAAATTTTATTTTATTATTAAAATTTTCATGTAATTTAAGCAGAACCCCTAGGAAAGAGTGTGGAAGACAGTGAGTGAGAGTTGGAAAAGAAGTTAGGGCAGAGAGGATGAAAAGATTGCAAGAGTGAAAACAGTGGATTGGAATCTTGAGGCAGGGGAATTTATTTGCTGTCATTGTTTTGATAGAGTTTGGTATCTTAACCTTGGAAAAATCAAAGTATTTTTTTGAGCAAAGCTATGCAAATAAAACACAGTATAGCAATAATGCTACATACCAAATATGTTAAGGATGTACTCATAAATATCAGGGCCTGGCTCAAACTTGTTTGGAGAACTTTGGAGAAAACAAAACAACATTTGAGTGATAACAAAGACTAAAAATGCACAAACACACATGCACTTAAACTTCTCTTAGATTGATGAACATAATGATTATGATACAACAAATACTCATCAGGGTTCCCACTCCTTTTTCATTAAATTTTTTTGGGACACTTAATAGAATTAAGGAGATTTCTTTGCCTATTCTTAGAAGGTTTTGCAGATTTCAGAGAAATTTGGTAAGCATTGAGGTCATTATGGTACAGTAGAAAAAGTTATTATAGCAGAAAAGTTTTTGGTATAGCACAAAACTCATAATGCCTATTCAAGAAATAATACATTAATAGTAGAACTTGAGAGAATTGATAATTTGACCATTGTTACTATGACAAACTAACACAGAATCATTTACTAAGCAACAAAACTGCTGAAAAGAAATTCAACTTAACAAAAATGTAGGAGAAATTTACAAGAACAGCAAAACATTCCAGAAATATCAGGGATTTTTTTAGGATAGTTCTCTTTTTCTAGGACATTTTAGGATTTTTACAAGGTGTGGGGACCCTGCTAACACTGTGAAAATAGATGATTGGTACTAAGCTGAAAAAGCATTTTAGCAAACTGATTTCTACAAGCACTTGATAGCTTTCATAAATTATCCAGAGTGTACTTAACTATGCATACTCACATATGCTCTAAATGAATTTGACTTGCAGCAACACTAGGAAGCTTTACCCTCTCAAGAAGCAGCAATTCTGAGTCATTTACCTAAAAAGAAAAATATCAATATCCACTATACAAATTTGGATGTTATATTTTGTGCCTGCAAGTGGAGCTCACTGCTTGTACAGATTAATCAGCTCTGAAATTGATGTGTACATAATTTTACATACACAAATACATATGCATCTCATGAGCAATAATCTTTACTAAATAAAGTTTATTGAGCCAACCTGAAGTGATTCAGCTAAGTCCACTGTAAGTTTTATCACTAGAGAACAAAGATATATGAAAATTGTGGTATTATGTATCAAGTGCTCAAATATTCAATATAACTTGAACAAACTCATGAGGTAATTGGGTGCTTCATTATTTATTGACCTATATAATTTATGACCTATAAAATTTACCTAATTATATTCAATTATTTGAAACTTCACGATTATAATAATTTATTTTAAGTATATGATGATGCACCTACTACATTAAGACAGTGTATAGTAATAATTATAATTATCAATTTCAATACAATCAGCCAGCAATACATTATAAGATGTGCTCTTTGCTCAAAATTTGAATTCAACAGTCCAAAAAACATGGGCAAAATCATATTTTTTATCTCTGCACATGGCATTAGGTTTTTCTAAATACAAAGGGAATTATAGAGTTACAATCAGAACACTTCAGGGAATGCAAACCTACCATCAACACTACTAAATGACTGTGGCCAAACTCTACCAACAACCTGTAAGACAAACAAAGCATCAAATGTATACTATAATGGTAAATATCATTGCAATAGGAGATCTTCAACAATTTTTGACACAAAACAACTCTACCCTCTTTCTGCAACAGTATTGAAAATAACTTTTTCCATGAGCCAAGATGCAATTATTTAGTACACTCTTATTCTAAATACATCAATGACCATTACCACTTAAACTATTACTATTACCATTAAAAGAATTTTGTGATATAGGGCTGATTCCAAGAAACATTGATATAACAAAAGGTTGAACCAAACACTTTCACTAATAAACATTTAACCACCATGAAAAGAATGTGTCTGTAACAAAATGATACACAACAGCCACCTAGCTGCTCAAATCCAGCATAATACTTTAATTATAACAAGGAATCCCCAAAATAAAAGTTTAATAACCTGTATCATGGGCTTAATGTTGATGGTAAGGAAAATGCATATGTGAGTAATCTTAGCAATGCAAAAGCTGTTGTTCTTTGATGATTTACAGAGAGCTTAGGCCTTTAACTATACCGCATAACGAAACTACCTTGCTAGATGCCGATCTTATTTGAACCAAACCTCCAGACATCAAACTACATTTCTTCAACACAGTCGGATGTATTAATATCATATCATTCCTGGTGGCTCTTGGTACTTTGAAGTCTAGAAAAGGTATTTAAAACTAATAATACAGGCAAAAATTTTGAATTTCACCAGGCATAAAGGAATTGAAAGATTCGATGTGATGTCAGATTGGAATTTTTGCTTGCGCGAAGGATTTCTCCCCCTCGCACATCAGCTATCAGACGCTCTTGCAGTAGTGCAATTCTTGTAAAATGATCCTTCCAACGGCGCAAAATTCTTCTAGCAAGGCAAGACTGTACGTTACTCTTTACTCTCAGCCGTGCAAAAGTTTTATCCAAGCTACTAGCAGCCGTGTAATTTCTAGGCCATACAACAAATCCATCATACATTACTCAAAGTTTCCAATCATGATGTGATGCACCACATTGAAATATAAAAGCATGGAGATAAAGCAAGAAAACAATAAAAAAAATTTAAAGAGCATTAGGTAACCATCAATTTTGTAGACAGAACAGAGCGCAGTGAAACGTTCAGAGTAAATGAATCCCATGTGTGGTAAGCCCTGATCGGATGGCAGCCCAAACCCACATCTTTGATCTCCATCAGCTGATTCGGTAAATGTCTGACAAGCATCTTGATCGTGTAAAGAAAACTTAGTCCTCGGAAATAGGACAAGGCATTTTTCGCACTCTCGCCACTGCTCTTTTTCCTTCTTCTTGGCACTCATTCTCTGGTTATGGTGGCTTGCCGCGATGATCCATATGCTTCTTTCAGATTAAAAATTCCGCCACATGCCCCATTTATGAAATTGCCTCATACTCAATTTATGCGGCCTCAGTTTTACTTCCATTGTATTCTGAGATGCCTTTTGCAACTGACTTACGAATAATGCAAGGATCAAGAGTCATCCAGACTTAGAATCTCTATGAGTTCGAGATATAAAGCAGCTCTTAGATTGACTATTGCAATTTAGGGTTAATTTTTCTTGTTGTGATTTACTTCTTTTTATTTATGAAGGAGAAATACGTCAATGAACATTTGAATATATTGCTTTCATCTTTAGGCCAAGATATACATACCTTTAACATTAAAGAATAATTTAAAGCTCAAAAGAAAAATGTAAGAATATTGAGGCTCATCAAAAAATTAGGTATTCTTATAAAAAGATATTTTTCCATTTGCTATTTTTAAAAGCAGGCTGCCTAAGAACGCAATTGTAAAGTTGATATGGATCTGCTATCTATCTAAATTTTAAACATTAAAATCGTCTGTTAGGATGTTAAAATAAATATCCAAACTACTCTTGCAAACAAAACGAGCTCATAAAAATCTAATATTAAAGAAAATCCCTCTGCTGTACTTGCATCAAAAGAATGCATTTTCTGTCATTTTATCTGGATTATCAGCATTATCAGTTGTGTCATCTGTATTATCAGTTAGGCTCCCCAAGGGGTCTGTGTTTCCATGTTCCCTAGATAAATTTCGAAAATCTCCCTTATTCCCAAAAATGATTTTTGAATACTCCCTTAAAAGAAACGCTGAGCTGCTTCTGAGTTTCTATTTTCACCCCTAGATTCCTACTAAATTTCTTGATGCTCTCATGTTCCCAGTATTAAGAGCGGGAAGTTCCACTGTTCCCATATCCCCTGAGAGGCCCTCATAAGTGAAATGATCACTTTCAAAATTGATGCTTTCACACAGATTTCACGATGAAAACAAAACATTTCTTGTGGAACGTACTATACAACTGTTTGTTTTAGCAGCAATACATTGATCAGCCATGATTCCTGAAAGATTTGTTGAAACCCTGCTCGGAAAGTGCAGCTTGATCATAAATTTAAACATGAGTGCCACTACGAATAGAATTTCAAGAAGCTAAGTATCAGAAGGAATGTTAATTTTGCTACTTATTAGTCATCGAGATAAAATATTGGTTGATAAAATTATGTTAATTCATTTTGCTCCTCTCATGCTCAAATTCGAGAAGAATATGCACGAGAAGGATAAAATTATGTTAATTCGTTGTGCCCCTCTCATGCTCAAATTTCGAGAAAAAATATGCCCGAGAAGGATTGCGCAATGTCTTGAGTAACCTTTTGAAGAGCAGATGAATTTTCTTCTGATATGAACTGCAGCAACAACCATATGCAAAGAGCGTGTCCTCTAAATGCAATGTCACTTATGAAGCATTTACTTTCTGCAAGTTCAACACTCACACAATGAATTACTGGTGGTTTCTTGTGGATGCCCAAACTAGTTGTCAATGTTAAACTTTTTGCGATAACTGAAAAGACAGATTAATAAAGAAGAGCATATTTAATTAATGATATTATTCAGAAGTTAGAAGATACTCATCTATGTCCCATTGCATGCATAATTTATCATTCTAGATGCTGATATCAGGATGCTTCGTTTTGATACAATGGTAGTTTTTCTCGGCATTAAAAAATTCACATCCATCCAAGGTAGGAAACATTTCTTATGACATTACCTGGTGAGCAAAGCAATGCAAAGTTTTATTACCTTTTACCAGGCTGATTATTGATTCTCTTTTTCTATATTTGAAATAAATTTCTGCACCTCCAACTTGTTAACGAAGCAGCTCACCATATTTGTTTTGAATTGTACTGTAAACTTCTACCTCTGTTCTATTTTCGTTCTGTCAATTCTTGTCTGTTTTCAAATAGACTTTATTCTTTGCTAAACGTTCATTTTATTGTTTCCCAGAATTTAGTCTGGCTGTAAAATTGATAGTATAGCCAACCTGCGCATTTTTCTATCTATGGCGTATCAATCGCGTTGCCACAAAATCATACGAGCTAAACCTTTCGATAGAAATTTGCTCAAACCTGCTTTAATTGCCAATAGTTCATTCATTCAAATATTACTCTCTTTACATTGAATCAAATATCATTGGAGTCCAGGCCGGCTAATTGGTTTTATTTTCTATGACTGTGTTGAATTACTAAAATAGTGTTACAAAGTACGCGGGCACTTTCGGCACACTTTTTTGCTGTTTGTAGTAAGAATCCTCTACCTATCCTTGGATATGCTGCTGACATTTTGTAACAAACTTTTAGCTTATGGGTTTGACTTCTGGTGGTGCTACATTGAAGCATTTTAAAGCAGCATCCACAAGATAAATACAGTAAAGCCTTGATCTCGATGATTAAGTATGAAACCATTCTGTATATTTATGCTTTGACACGGGCAGCAACAATAGATGAGCTCCGTATTAGCATGCACTTAAGCTAAATAACTTTTGAAGATACTGTTTGCAAACGCAGTTCAACACTGGCCACCACTTTAAGCATCCTAACTTAGCACATTGCAATGCATGATGGAATTTTAGAAGCTCTACTTTATGCTATTACTATGAGGTTTTAGCTGAAGAATGTCAGTCAGAAAATACTGGAAGCATCATTTGTTTAAGGATGATGAACAGGCAGCATCATTTCCAATGCTTTCCATCAATTCCATATGTGTGCCAGAACCAAATGCTGTAAGACGCAAGGGGATTTTCAATACTTGTGTTTTCCTTATATTTGATTAATTTCATAAAATTAAGTCCTATTTGAATTACTATAGTTCAAAAGGCACGCCAATGTGACTAATCGCACTAACCTTTACTTTTTCTTCTTCTTCTAATATTTTATTGCGATTTACAGTTTTGATTTCTACTTTTGTCATTGCTTTAAAACAACAAGTTTTGCAGTGACATGCAGGAAAATTCTTTCGATAATACTAGATGTACCTGTTATGCAATCTTTAGGAGAAAAAGTTATAAAAAGTCTTTATTGTTTTCACCGATCCATTGGGCCAATTAGTTGTCTTAAGGAGTTAGTTTTGCCAATGAGTTCAAGGTACATATGAATATATACATTTTATATACAAATATACAGTTTTTCATCTTGGCTAGGTCTATTCAGGGTCCATCAGCGATCTGACAGCTCTTGGAAGCAAGAGATGATGATGAAAGGACACACTTTCTCTCACTCAACTTTTAGTAGATGTCCCTCGCAGTAAAGACTCCCTAGCACAGTATTGTCTATGAAATCAAATAGGTTATATTCCATTTCATCTTATGAGAATCTTCTAATTCCTCTAGAAGTAAAGAAGGTCCATCTTCCATCAAAGAAATTCCTTTTTGACCACTAACTATAGCCTGTTATCATAGTGGTCTAATTTCCTTGAATGAAAAAATCCGACAGGATTAGTTCACTGCATTTGGTAATATACAAAGTCCATTGCAATTATGGCAACAAGTCGCTATGAAAATGAGATTAGCAAATTTCTTTTTTATAGCATTAATTTCTGTAAAGAAATTCATCTACATAAGTGATCTGTCTAAATCTGCTGTTAATGTGAATTTGCATGGCTAATCTCAATCTTTGTGCAATGAACTAACACTCAGAATACGCATATCTGAAATCCCTTCACTTAACCAACATTTTCTCTGTGATAAATCCAGATTAAAGATGGCCAAAGTGGATGAGGTAATGGCTGATTTATCCAGTTCCAATTATTTAGACTCAAATAAGCTAAAACAAAGCTTGAGCTTTTGGCATCTCCTATTTAGACTACAAGTTGTTTGAATTGCATTTTTGCTTACATTGAATTTTCAAGTAACAAATGTAAGCTTAAATTTCATGTCGCAGATTAGACAAGGAAATTATACCTTGCCTTATCTCTTCGTTTGTAGCAGACCTTGGCAATGCCTTTGCCTTAATGTTGAAAAGAAAAAACTTATTGAAATATCTGTAGGAATATGATATATCTCTTTTGGCCGACATGGCTGATGAGAGATTTCAGGGGACTGGGGCAGACGATACATGCGCGACCCCCGCCTCTACTTCATGTGCCAACACAGACCAAAATTTGACCGTCTGGGTAGCCTCTAGCGAAATCTGATTCTTGAAAATAGTTAGCAATGGAGGGCCTTTAGCTATAAGGGCAGAGAAAGCAGGCAGGTTTTCTACGCTCAATTTCCTTTTCCTAACCATTGCCTAATACGCGCAGCTGTCATTCTATGCAGAGATAGACTTGCTTGGGTGTTTGTAGTTTTAGTTCCAATGTTATCTGTAATCACCACAGGATTGCTCAGTATTTCCATGCTCCCTGTGATTTTGTCCTGTAATTTTACATCCATTCATGCCTCTTTAATCTTCCATAGCTCCTTACTGTTTTCAATCTGCCAACTATCATGCATGATACTTTTTCAATCTTGGCACTTAGAAATAAAAAAAATAAATTAAAACTTTCTATCTTCAAAGGATGCTTCTGCAGATACTTTAGGCATTGAAAATCAATGGTTTGAATGGCACTCTCCAGCCACAACATCAAAGCTTCATCGACGCCCAAATTGCTTCTTCAAGGAATACGGAAATTGGCTTTTCCTTTGCAAATGCTGCAAGGTAGGTGTGACATATTCTGATGTCATCACTGTTTGACGTTATGCTTGTACATTATTGTCAGAGTGCAGATTCAATTTGATATGCATCTTTATATCTTTATAGATTCATAAACAATACCGTTATTTCTAATTGATAGAGCATGTACACACCTCAAACGTGTTGAATAGTTGTTCCTTATAATGAAATTGTTCTTGAGTTAAAGTACTCTAAATGGTGGTTGCCCTGTTCAAAGATTCCTGATGAATTATGCATAGCTAATGAAAGACTTTTGCAAATCGATGCTTAGTAATTCTGCTGATTTTCAGATATTATTGAGCCGATGATTATCCCCTTTATGTCTCTAGTGTCAACAAAGTCCTTCTGAGTTTCATTTCATCATCAGCTGAGATAGTGGGGAGCAGCAGAATTAGGATACACGAGGTCACAGTTAGGTAGTCTTGAGCTAAGTTACGTCGTTGAAAAATCGAAAGAACATTGGATTAACAAAAGCAACGTTTCGCTGGCATTTTTTTCTGCTTCATTTAGTTGCTGACAGAAATCAGTCAATCCCCAACTAAAGGTAAGAGTTTAGTCTTATTTCTCAACACGAGTTAGTGTTGAAGGTTTTCTACTGCTAAAACTCTTCTTTTCAAGAGAAATTAGCTCAAAATAACAGAGAAACATTACCTGGATACGTTTTCAACCATGGGCTAAAAGTTACTTTCTTAAAAACATCAAAATTGGCATACTTTTTTGATGAGAGAAAAATGAATGTGCGATCTTAATACTACCTCAACATCTTTGCTAGGCATGCGATGGCATAGAGGATTTGTCTGTATTGCTTACAGATTCTTGTAGACATTTCGATACAGATAAGCAGTGGCTTTCTAGCCGTGCTTGTCTGTACCGAAGTGCCCCCCATGAGAATCACCTTTTAGGGGCACTAAACAGAGAAAACGATGTTTTATCATACTTCCTGAGATCTGGAGGGGATCTAATTTGAGGTCTAAAGGGGCACCATTTTTCTTAATAATAAAAGTGCCCCCTACAAAATACTCTCCCAGCACGCTACTGTACACAAGATCTGTCTTTATATTGAACATTGGCAGTGAGGAGTTAAAACTGAAGTTTGATAGGGACAGTGAGCACCATGCTTGATAGAAAAATAACCAATATTTTGGTACAGTCATCCGCGGTTTGGTTATTTACAAAACCAATGAAAAGAACTGAAATAATTCAACTGCATCTGTCGCTAATGAGGATTCGTGTCATGGTTTTTTATCTACAGAATGTAGTTACATTATGAATGTAAATCTTTATATCACAGGATTTAGAACAAACTGATAAGATGTTGTCTTTGGATAAATAACAGCCACACCTTGGCTGGTTAAATGGACAGTTCCACATTTCAAGTAAGGGATCAAATCCTGTTAAGAAGTAATTCTGTTAAGAAGTAAAAAGTGGTCAGATAGTGAGTATGTATCAAGCTCTTTGCAAAATCTTGTCACCACGAATAAAACACTAATCTGATCAAACACGTGACACGAGCACAGTAGTACAAACGTTGTGGCACATTTCCCTAAATTTGTTTTGAGATCCGACTAGTTTCTCAAAGAAACGTCCTCCGCTATGTAAGTAGGTTGTGGAACTTCAATTTGAAAATATTGGTTGTAACCCAGCTGGTATTTACATTCGGCGCTGTTTTAAGCTGGTAGAAAATCCCCCAGTTTTCTCCAAATTTCAGGATCTATGGGATATTTATGACAGCTGAACTATACAAAAATGTTGAGTTGAATATTTAATAGCTTTTTATAGCTTATGTAAAGCTAAAATAGAATGAAAAGTAATCCTACGTGCTGGAAATTTTGAACCCCATTTGAAAAAAACCACTCCAACTGAATACTGCGTGCATTTCAATAATGAGGAGCTAATTTAGCTTACATTCAGCAATTATTTACACGTTTTTTTATAAGAAAACCATTATTTTGTCTGAGCCTTAATTTTCTTAACTTTTCCCGAAAGTGAGCCTGAGATTTTCTCAGATTTTTCTTAACTATAACTGAAATAAACTGACTGAAATGGTTTACAATTTTATCATTGATATTGTATACTTGAATTTGAATTTTATCTTTAACACTTTGAATGCAATAACGACGAAATACCAATTTGTTTGATCAATAAAGACACTAAATTTTAGAAATTAAGTCTCGTGATTTTCTTACGATTTTCTCAAGATTTTGACGATTTGAGCCTCATTTTCTTATAAACTTTTTTCTTATAAAAAAATGTGTATGCAAGCTTTTGCTATTCACAGATTTAATTTCAAGATAAATTCCGTACAATTGCATAAAGAGTTCACTTTAAGCAATTCTCTCGTTTTCCATATATTTTACCAATGACTGATATTAAGCTTTACTATGTTCTTCCAGATTGAAATAACTTGAAATACGATTTTCCACCAGCATGTCCTGTGCTACGTTGGCATTATTTCTTCTGTTGTGTCAAGGTGTTATATTTAGCAAATGTAGAGGTATGTTGTCATTAAAAAAAATTTATGTTTATTGCACAAGATACTTATCATTTTATTACGTTTGCACGTCTGATTACTTCTTTCTTAAAAGCATCTACTGCTATCAGCTGCTATTCATTCCAGATAAAGGGAATTGTCATTTACATACGCTAAGAAATAGTAACATTTCTTGCGCAAAATACCTAACTTATCATTTTACATGCCTTTTAATGAGAGACTGGTTTTTAAGAAATGAGTACTAGGCCGGTCAGTGAATTAAGAAACTCTATGACTTTGTTTCAGAAAATTAAGAAACTATACAATATTAATTCGTCTAAAACAGAGTACATTGACTGGCTTTGATTCGTTAATTTGTACGATTTTTGTTTGGAAAAGATTGTAACTTATTATGTTGATCTGCTTGGACATTTTTCTTGACGTTTAACGGCTATATCTACCCAGAAGTGTTCGACATTCAAACAATAAGATGATTTTCGGTCTCGAGAATAAGACACTAATTAAGAAACTTTTAGTACTAGAATGCTAAAACTTTGACGTCAAATTAAGAAACTTTTAGTACTAGGTGCAGATCCAAGTTTTTTATAGAAAAAAACGTGTATTACTTTTGCACGTCAGTTCAATTTGTTCCTAAAAACATTTAATGATATCATCAAAGTATCGGCTGCTATTCATTCCGGGTGAAAGAAAATTGCCATTTGTATATTAAGAAATGATAAATCATTTTATCACTTTTGCACGTCTCATCATTTTTGTCTAGCAGCATTTGTAATAATATACCATCTGCTATTCATTCAAGGTAAAGGAAAATTGTCAGATGAGGCACGACTGCTTCGTCGTTTATTTGATGATTATGATAATCAAGTTAGGCCAGTATTCAATACAACCGATGTCGTCAATGTAAAGTTTAGTCTCAGCCTAATTCAAATCGTCAACGTGGTAAGTTTGTAGTTATCGAACAATCAGTTGATGTATAGACGACATCATTACAAAGTGAAGAACGGGCACGATAGAATATGCAACTGACGCTACTTAGAATTTTCTTGAAATCAGAGCTACTTTAATAAATAAAATGTTAGTGCCAACCAGTTTGTTGGGCTGTACTTTCAAATTATATATATACATAGGCTTAAGACGGGCTATGTAAAGATAGCAGTGATGCGTGGATGAAGCATGTCATTCTACAACATCAATCCTTCTTTAACAATTATGCTTTTCATCACTGTATGCTGAAAGTCTTTAGCATAAAAGGGATGTTGAAATTGCATTTTATATTTAAAACATCAAATGCTCCTGCTCAGCATTTCTCAGATATTTTGCAATACCATTTTCAGAACAACAACTACTCCATTCTAACCATAACCGTAAGTGCGTAAGTCTCTCCATACACTTTAATTGAAAGAGAAGAGACAACACATAGTCAGTTTTCTTTTTTGTGAAGTTGCTCTATGGTGCATAAATCTCTGTGTTGCTTTTCGCAAGCAAATGTTCTCAATTTAATATGCACCTTAAGAGCTCTCTAGTATAAGATGTTGATTCAATGTGCCCAATGAAGACACATTATGAAGTGCAAACCGGAACTAAATAAAAGATTGATCCATTTCTTATAGAACAGCAAATCGCAGTTACTTTCAACTAGCGTCTGGATACGCCAGGTAATTCTTAACCTCTTTCATATTCATTTCAGTATTGCAGCAAAATCATGAAACATATGCTGTAGCCTACAGGGACACACTAATGATTCTGGAGCTTCTGTGCACACTGGTGTTTAATTATATCTATTTAAGGTGCAGAGAGTAAAAAATTGCAGGCAGAAGTAAAGAGGCATACAAAAAGTCGATTAGATTTTAGCATTCCGACTGAGCAGACTCAAAAATAAAAAAAACTACTAAATAAGTATTCAGAGCAAGCAAAATATGAGATTTGTCGCCTACAATCTAACTAATCGATTAGGATTCTTGTTATGGACTGCATGTTTTTTTAGCTTCTTACGCAACACAGTCAGTCCTTATCTTAAGCTCAATTTTCACAACATTTTCTAAAAGCCCATCTAAAAATTTGGGACTCCCATCCGCTTTTGGGTCTTTGCACAGGTGCCTGGTGGACCCTGTGGTTACTTCGGCCCTTTGTTGTTGTTGTTGTTGTTTACTTTATTTTGAGTAGGCTTTTGTACCTAGCTTATTCAGCTAATTTAGGCCTACTATGCATGCCGCATTCAGGCATGGGACCCCTAGTTTAACGTCCCTTCCGAAGGACGGCGGAGTGAGCTGTTTTGGTCGTTCATTTGGAGGTCACCCATCCAATTTCTGACCGTACACAACCATACTTAACTTCAGTCAAGCTAATGGAACTGGTTGGGCCGCTTAGCCACTCACCCCGCTTGGCCCTTGTAGTCTATTCAATATATACTAAAGCATCGAAATGGAAATGAGTATATCAGGTTTTTACAATAATTGCGAAGCAAGATTCTTATCGTTCAAGGTATAGTATAAATTTTAGTTCTTGGCTATAGTTCTTGAGTGAAATAAGAGGCGTCTAATAATACAAGGAAGTGCATGCTAGAAAGCAGTAATTTACATAAGCAAATGCCTTATTGGTGGAAAATTGATGATCCTGCCTGGGAATACGTCTAACTAGCTATTTTACACCAAATAAAACAACTGTGTTTTTCGAAGTAGTTCTTTTCTTATTATTGCAGCTAAACAATATATTTTTCAGACATGGGAGAATCCATTTTTGAAATGGGATCCGAGCGATTATGGTGGAATTGATGCAATAAATGTTGATCCATTAAAAGTTTGGATCCCAGATATCATTCTATATGACAAGTGAGTTGTAAGACTTCTAATTTCTTTTTACTAGTCATGATGAAATATAGAACCTATTGCACATCTTCGGTTTAAGCAGAACTACGTTTCAATAGCTATCTTTGCGTTTGACATTGCCAATAGCAGGCTCGTAGCCATGGGGTGGCATAGGGTGGCAAATGCCACCCCTGGGCAATAGGATGCCAACATTTTGCCACCCCTGGGAAATTTTTTGCAGCTTTTTATTGTTGCTTTATATTTGTAGATAGGGAGAGATCTCCCGAAATTTTGGTTCAGCTTAACCTTGATCTTTCTGGCATACTAGAAAGTTCAATCTTTTCCTCTGCACACACATTATCCATTTGATTGTGATAGCATAAAGTATGAAATAGGCTCTCAGATTTTGTACCACATGATTCCTCGAGTACAATTTTGTGACCCCTGAAACACAGGCCTGACTACAGGCTTGGCTTATAGCAATAGATCTCAATGGGATTAGAGAAAGTTTTCTCTTAGAGATCACGGATCTGCTGCTGGGAGATTTTTAATTAATGCTGACGAGGTAATGCATCTAGTTTAATGGTGCCCAGCTCTCTTATTTTTTATATAACTGGAGTTTCTAAAAGCTGTAACTGCGCAACTATATATCTTGAGAATCTGTAGCCACTAATGCAAAATATCTCGCCTAGGTCGTATTTGTCATTCTGGATTTAGTTGCATATATGAAGTGCTCATTTTATGGCCTAAATTAGATTTCATTTCGCATTCTACAAGAAAATCGCGTTGGCTAAAAATCAAGTGTGTTCAGCTTAGTTAGTGCATAGCCGCCTTAACGGTGGATTAGCATGCTAAATGAACTTGGATACAGATCATAAAATGAGCTTACAAAAACCATCACTTGATTAGCAAAAAATACTTCATATAAAGTATTGATTATTCTGCTACAAAGAAGTGAATTATTAGCAAAGGTTACTATGCTTAATACGGCTTGAGCCAGATAAAATTAACGCCTTCTTTTAAAAAGATGAATATATGAAGATATCAAGTCAATTCAAAGTCCTTCCCGCGCCAATGGCGCATAGGGCGGCGCCTATCTCCGTTTCTATAGCCCTAGGCCACGCGTCTGCCAATGCAGTGAAGGCTAAAGCGGGGGGAGGGGGCTGGTCCACTGGTAGCTCCGCGTGTTTAACTTCCCCACTCCTTTCTCAATTATCGAGCGCCAGACGAGAAGACAGTGAGTACCATTTTTAAAGTCTTTGGTATGACTCGGCGAGTCTCTAACCCACGACCTTCCGATTGTGAGGCAGACGCTATAACTACTGGGCCATCACACCAGTCATATGAAGATATAGCATGTATTAATATGTATAATACGAAGTTTCGACCATATTAATATTAGTTAAGGTGTAAGAAAATTGCAAGGTGTACCCTCTTAGCATCATAAATCAGTTTATAGCAGTTCCAGTTGAAGAGAGAACATGATAAACGAAAATACATTATTATTTAAGCCATGGAAAAACCCTGGACTTCTAAGTATGCAATATATTTTGCCATCAAGTTGAAATTAGAGCTCTGGCGTACATATCATCGCTGTTATTCTGCTATTCGACTCATTTAGCACGAACTAGCTGAAGTTGCACTATCAGTATTTGTGACCTGTATTGTTGTGCTCATTAAATACACTCATAGAAGCAGGGAGAAGTAAAAGATTGCATAGCTTGCAAATTAACGAATCAAACTGAATGGGGCACATGCACTATGCAAATCAAGTGCCTGAAGTCATACTAAGCTATGTACATCATTAGCAAATACTAATATAGAGAACGTTGAAACTTGTTGGATTTGGTGCAAAAATTTTAAGGCTTTCAATGACAATAGAAACATTGGATGAAGAGATAGAGCATTGAAGTCAGTCAAGCACATGTGTGTTGGAGAAGGGAAGGACATGTGTGTTGGAGAAAGAAATTATTTAGATCAAGATATCCTACTACTATTAGAGATAAAGCAAATAATTTTATTTGCTTTTAAACATTAATGCCATATGCTGTTGTAATTATCAGTTTTATTGTACACAAAAATATTGACGGACTATAGTAATTTCATTCCAATAATTTCTGTAAGCAATTATGGAAACGAAAGCATGGGTGTGCATTTTTGCTTTAAATTCGGTCTCATAAACCGAATATTTTGAATAGTTATTATCAAAAACGGATATTTTATATAGCCACAAGACCGTTGTTTCTTTCTTCTCAGATGAATCAACCAAACAGTTGAGTACGTTGGACAAAATTAACCTAAATGATTTATGCCATAGTAATAAAGACTCATTCAAATCTGTTCTATTAGTCTAAACAGCCAGTAATTTCTTTGTTATGACATTGATTATAGAAACCGAGTCCATAGTCAATTATGGGACATTAAGCCTCTTCAGCGACTGCATGATTAAGGAATAGATAGAAGCCAATAGGCGTAATCGTGACAAGAAAATAGGATCAAATCAGTGTCTCCATCAGAAACAAACTAAAATCCGAGAAAACCAATGTGAAGTAGCATAAGTCACTCTTTAAAGATCATAACAAAATGTAGAAATGTTCCATTTGATTTATAAAGCTAAAATCTTGCAAGTCTTTCAGTTTCAGGCAAATTAACACACGTAATTTACTCCTAAATTGTAATGAACTGTGAGTGGAGTACAAGAAATATCGTGCTAATTTAATGAAGATTGTTCGTAAGTGCATAATGAGTTCTAAATGAAATTCTTCAGATTCACAAGCATTTTGCTAGCTTATTGTCAAGGCATGACTTAACTGTCTACGTAACTGTGTGAAGTTATGCGTGAATTGCTCAGGAAGTAATTTGTTTAGGAAGTAGTGCATTCAGGAAGTAATTTTTTCAGGAAGCAATGTATCCAGGAAGCAATGTGAATCTAATTGTAGCATAGCACTCAAGCATTGCAACGGACTTTTCTTTGATTTTAGAATACTTTTAGGTGAAAGTTTCGGTACTCTAGTGAAAATAGAAGGCCTTGCTCTTACTAATTGACTACATTCATATCCATTCTAAGCACTTTCAAAGCAAATTTCTTTCTTAACTAAAGCAATTACCTAATCCAACAATATTTTCTTGATTTTCTTTTTACAGCGCTGATGATACTTACGGAGGTGGCTATGAGAAATACAAGACTAAAGTTATTATCAAGTCTGATGGCTCAAGTAGCTGGTATTCCCCAGCCTCGTTCACAAGCACGTGCAAGATTAATGTCAAATTATTTCCTTTTGACTGGCAAACTTGCATTATGAAATTTGGCTCATGGACGTACGGAGGAGATCGTCTCACTATGGATTCCGAGTCAGATCATGCCGACATAACGAAGTACGTATCAAATGGCGAATGGGATCTCATCGAAATGCGCGCGCAATTGAACAAAATGAAGTACAACTGCTGTCAGTACTTATTCTATGACGTCACATATTACCTGACGATCAAAAGAAAGCCATTGTACTACATTTTCAATCTGATTGTGCCATGTGCTTTAATATCATCGCTGACTTTGATTAAGTTCTTCTTGCCTCCAGAATCTGGTGAGAAAATCGGCCTAGGCATAACGGTCCTTTTGGCAATGACAGTGTTTCTTCTCATTGTTGCAGACAGTCTTCCATCTACGTCAGAGAATATTCCTCTATTGGGTTCCTACTTCATCGCCATTATGTTTGATACGGCGTTGTCTCTCGTTGCGACTTGCTTAATATTAAACTTTTTCCATCGCAATCCAGCAATGTCTCCTATGCCTAACTGGGTTCGTAAATACATCCTCGGCTACCTCGCTTGGGTGCTGTGTTTTCCCGACAACGAGAAGTATGTCATGCGCAAGGGAAAGCGACTTCAATCGCAGAAGGCAGCAGGAAGATACTTCACAACGAACGGCGTGAAGGAGTACGATTCAGGCGATCGTCGATATAGTATCGAAATGGAGCGATTGCAATCGACATCGAATCATAATGATTATATGGACAAGATCAGTTGCGAGAGCTATGAGACACTAATGGACCCAGTATCCTATAAGATCCTCGAGGGACTTGGCACACTCGCAGACAGTGTCCGGAGAGGTGAACAAGAAGAATTTCTACGTGGCGAATGGCGCAGGGCGGCGCTTATATTAGACAGATTCTTCTTCTTTTTGTTCTTAATCACGACAGTTTTAACAGCCGCAGCTCTTTTCTTGCAAGAACAATTGATTCGTAGCGGTCCACCGGACAATGTAAGAAAGTTAGGCACACACTAATGTGGCGATAATGATAGCCAATGCATCACCGCTCAAACTGCTTCGTGATTCGAATGCCAATTTTTCATCAGCATGGAAACTACAGACCAGATTAGCAGAAGCTTGCAGGGAATTTTGATATATAAAATAGTGCAGTTGTGGTTAAAAAGCATCTTGAAGAGAGAGAACAGTTTCAGTTGGAATTCAACTTATTATTAATGGACTAACATTGTCCAAAAACTGAATCATTCTGAAAATACTGGAATCTTGATGTATGTATGTACGAAAGTTGATTGGTATGTGCTATAGTTCCTCCGCAATGGAAATGGCTTAGCAAGATGAAAAAAACTTTTGAAGAGGAAGAAATATGCGCAGTAGAAGTAGAACATAAGCAGTTAATTAGTTGATCTAAACAAAATACAATTTCTGTTTTGTCTAAGATAATACAATTCACAGTCCGAAAAATTTGTGCTACATTCCTCTTTGTGCTACATACCAGTCATGTTTTTAAAAGGAATAAAAGATTTAATTAGAGACTGCTAGAAACCATGAATCTGATACCAAAATTGCTACATAAGATACATATGAAGTGTTATCTAAGTTCAATAAATATACCTTGGAACCATTTTCAAAGTTTGGTAACAGACAATAATTAGCTCATTTTGAGATGTATTTCACCGAAGCTGCAAGACTCAGCTTCCACAAATTTTGCCAAACTGAAAAGATTGCATTGGATACCTTTTAAGTCTCTCAAAGATGAAAATTGCTGTAAGTCCTGAGAAACATAATTAGGCCTTCAGTGTTTGCTTATTCCGATAATTCCGCTTTTCCACTTGTCTTATTTGACATAATAGGGAGGTTTAGATCCAGTACGAGTACGAGTTCACCCCCCGCGTAGCTCAACACTTGAGCTCGTACTCGTACTGCAACTTCGTGTGTTTAGATATCTCTGCCTTCAAATCGACCCCGGGATTTATTGAAATCAATAGATCTGTGTTTATATTCAAAGGGTTTAGTGAATTGTGGGATACTATAGGGCCCTATTGTACTTTGAAGATAAACACGAAACTTTTACTATATCCCTCGAAAGCCAGTGCCTTCTTTTACTGAACTTTCGCTATCGTGAATGAAGATGAATCGCTGTCTGAAACTCGCTTGAACAATCATGACATTCCTAGTCGTGAGGATGCTGTTGGATTATTCTTGAAGTGTTTTAATAACTTTATTCCCTCGTTCAACTTTGGAATATGCGTTGTGAAAGTCTTTCCATTTAGTCCCCTTCCATGGCTAGGCCATTTACAGAAGTTTATTATGACCGAGTGGTTCCACGACAACAGCTCATAAATAAGGCTTTACATTGTGTTCCTTTTACAAACAAGAGTTTGCCTTTGAACATCTGCTTTTTATCGAGGCAATTGCCTATGAATTGCCCATTTATTTCTGCCAATATTATCAATTCCAAACTCGTTCTGTTCAGTGCGAGATTTGCTGAGAAACTAGTACTTGACGGCTCCTTCGAGTACGAGTTGTGACAGTGATTCCTTCTCAATATGCGTAGATCGGTTGCGCAGTTGAAAACTCGCACTCGTAGTCGTACTCGTTCTGGATCTAAACCTTCCTAATCAATTTTTTGCTCATTGCAAAAATTGCTTCTTATGCCCCAAAGGCAGCTTTTAATTTTCTCATCGTGTTTTGTAAGTTTTTAGAATGATTATCTCGTGCGTAATGTATCATAGAAGCTTAGAAGTATAAAAGAATGCTTTATGTATCGTAAAATCGGCGAGAATAGATAAATCTTTATGAAAGTTTGCATTTAAGATTATATAATAACTGTGGCTCTTTATGAAGGTTTTTGTTTATACGTTGAAATTTGTATTGCTCGCTCGAATTCTTTCAAAAAGTTCTAGCTTGAAAGCTATACTAGCTTGAGAATGTAATTTCGATGACTTGATAAATGGAGTTCTAAGTGATTATTGATAATTATCAATTATCTTCAATGAGTTTTATTTCAATGACAGAATTATAATTCTGTCATTAAAGTAATACTTATTCAAGATATGTAACAGTTCCTAGTATCAGTTATTCCAAGAAGCTGTTTGAACATTTCAAAATATTTTTCCCTTCCTAAATGTGCAGAATTCAGACTTCGAAAAGTATTTAAATTCAAAGCCACTTGACACACATTCTCTGAGATGGTTGGTAGAACTTCGATGTTCTATTAGAAATCAGTCATATATTCTCAACTTTTCAAATATCTAACATCTCGGAAGGTCATATTGATTGTAGAAAAGTCCATGCTAGTTATAGACATGATGCATGCTTTCCACGGCACCTGAATCTTGAGACCCAGCATCTATTGAAACAACTACTTTCCTGTTAGCTGGAAGATTGCTCAAGTTACCCCGATTTACAAAGAAGGTGAAAAGTCAGAAAAGTCAAATTATAGACCAATATCGGTGCTACCTGTTTTATCTAGGCTGTTCGAGAAACTTATCTATGACCAGTGGTACCAATACCTAGAACGGGATGGGTTCCAGATATCAGAACAATCTGGATTCAGGCCTTTGCATTCATCAGCCACTTGTTTACTGAAATGCAATGATGATTGGTACTGTGGCATGGATGAAGGACGTTTGACTGGTTTAATTTCTATAGATCCCAAAAAAGCTTTTGATACTGTTGATCATGAAATTCTTTGTCAAAAACTTGAGCATTATGGAGTTGTAGGTAAGGAACTATCGCGGTTTAAATGTTACCTTAGCAACAGAAAGCAATATTGGCGAATTAATGGTGTGGATTCAAACATAAATGACATCAATGTAGGTCTTCCACAAGGGTCTTGCCAAGTCCAATCCTATTTCCTATCTATATAAATGACCTTCCTTGCATTATAGAAAACTCCAAAGCTTCGATGTATGCTGATGATACAAGCATTTATCATTCTTCCAAGGACATTATGAAGTTAAATACGGCTTTAAATGAAGAACTTTGGAGGCTCGATAGGTGGTTGCAGGGGAATAAGTTATCTCTTAATGTAGCTAAAACTCGCTCTATGTTAATAACCACAAAACGAAAGAAAAAGTATCTCACGGCTTCAAACCAAGCCTTACAACCTTCTATTCGTGAGGAACATATAGAAGTTATATGCAATTCTAAGTATCTAGGTGTTCAAATAGATGAAAATCTGACATGGAAGAATCAGATAAAATCAGTCACTGAGAAAGCTTCTCGTGCAATTGGCTTTCTAAAGTATGCCAAAAATTTTCTCCCTGAGGAAATTGTAAAACTCTTTATACTAGTATTGTTGAGCCTCACTTCCAATACTGCTGCTCTGTTTGGGGCTGTTGCAATTCCACTGACATCTTACAATTGCAGAGGCTCCAAAACAGAGCAGCACGAATCGTGACCAACAGCCATTTTGATGCTCTAAGCAAACCTCTGATCCAAAGTTTAGGTTGGAAAACAATTGAAGAGTTGATTAATAGACAAGTAAATCTAATAGTCTTTAAATGCTTAAACAGCATTTCTCCCAAATACCCTTGCGATATTTTTACTAGAAACACCGTTAATGCCACACGCAGTCTTCGAAAAACAAATACTGATTTGAGGCTGCCTTTAAAAAGCTCTGGTAACGGGCAAAAACGTTTCTACTTCAATTAAAGCCTTTGTGTGCCTAATTTAGACTGCGTCAGTGTATTTGCAGATTATCACAACTGTTTTAAATTGTAAATTATGTTATTTTAAGATTTGTAATTAGACTTTTTAAACATTGTTATTAAGTTTCATATTTTGTAATTATTATTATTTTTTTGTGTATAGTGTAGACGGAGGGCCCCTTGAAAATCAGTTATTATTGAAGGGCCACCCTCCTTTAATATGTGAAATGAATGAATGAATGAATGAATGAATGAATGAATGAATGAATGAATGAATGAATGAATGAATGAATGAACAGCAGGCATTCCAGTTTACTACCAAGCAGGACTAAAATTGTCCTTAGAAGCCCTGCCAGCATCCCTTTTTGCCTCTCAAATAAATCAACGAGCTGCCTTGTTTTCGTAATCTTGACTAGAGAAAGACGATAAAATAGAAAAAACAATGAATGGAATCTGAGTAGATTTGTTGACTTCCACACATCTGTTGGGTAGCTATAAGTTTAAGGAAAATGAAATGTTCTTCCATCCCAGCCAATGGAGTACCCCACTCTCAGAGCATTCATCAGTTGGACCTTCTTGGTGCTATTCGAACACTGAAAAGTTAAGAGATGGATATTACTGACACGTGATTTTAAAACCGAAAGTGAATTCAATGATTCTGTTAAAGAACATCCGCAGTTTATTCTATTTCAAAGACAGCATTATGTCTCCTAAAAATGAAGCTCTAAAAATAGATAAACAATGAGCGACTACATTCTTTCTTTTCACATATGCGTCCTGGTGGTGAAAAGAAGAGATATAACTACTCTATAGAGCATTGTAGGACTCCTAAATTTTCCCATACAGACAAGTGGAAGCGCATAGCAATGAACAGCAGCCCATTTATAACGCTTGGTAATAAAGCTTCCAGGTGCTTAAATCGGCACTAGCTAATCAGAGAAAACCCAAACAGAAGAGAAAAGACAAGAGCATCCACTCCTACAATGAGAGCCAAAGATTTATTTTATACTACTATCAGGTAAGCAAGATCAATGTTGGAGTGTAAATTTCAAATAGTGAGAAGAAGGGGACTGCTAGACAGCATTCAACTTAAATTTTCATTCTCTTCAAAAGACATATTAGATGACTCCAGCATGTCATAACGTCTATTCTCTTTGTTAGTGTTGTATATTAGTTTAACAGGTTATAAAATTCTGAAACTCTCCTATATAACGAACTAAATATCCCCTCTTGCTATACAAATATCATTTCGTTTTATTATTTGGAAATCCTCTCAAGCAAAGAACATTACTAGTGTGTAAATAAATACCAGCTGTTTAATTTCCCTTGCAACTTACGCAATGGAAACAGACGGAGAGAGAAGAGGGGACTTTTTACCGGCAAATTCATGCGGAGGCTACTTGATACACCTTGGTCTGCGAAGGATAATGCCTACTTTTCTAGTGGGAGTTGGCATAGCTGGTTGCGAGACAAAAACAAAAGGATAGAAATTGAAGGAAAGAGTTGAAAAGTAGTTTTTATAATATATCACTCAAGAGGATGAATAATGACATGGAAGAAGGTAGATTTAAGTAAACCATATATAAATTTGCTATTGCCTCAATGCTCCTTCAATCCAGTTCAATTGTTGTAGTCGCTAAGATTAGACCTTAGTCACATGACATTAAAGGAATACAAGCCCTCTATATGCTATATATATATATATATATATATATATATATATATATATATATATATATTTAAAACAAACAATCCCTAATTTTTTTATAGATGGATTGCATGCCGAAAAGTTTTCCGTTCAAGAAACTAACTTGCCTGAAGCTGGAAACTTCTCAATTGCTGCTAGGCTAGACAAGGATGCACTAACAGGACTAAATTTCTGTGGTTTGCATGATAACAAAAAGCCAGAGGAACATTGCAAACTACCAGAGGAAGAGGAGAGCTAACATCGACCTATGGGTAATATAAACTAATAGACAAAGAATAAGCGAGGTTCTTGATGGGGTTTGCAATACATTTTTTGCTGAAACTATCTTCTGCTAATAATTTGGAATTAGCATTGCCTTGTCAAAAATGCTACTGAATCTATGTACATGCAGATTTCAAAAGTATTTCTAGTCAGTTCAAGAAGGCAAGTGTTAGAGCACAGAGAGTCTAGATATAGCACTGCGAAGTAAAGGATATGGGTAAACAGAGGTAATTGTTGTCACGCCTACTGCATTGGAGAGCATATGTTTGCATTTTCCAGAGTTCTAGCATAGCATGCTAGATGATAACATCAACTGATCAAAGAATGTTATTAACAAAAGAGATGCAGTTAATGTAAATAGAAAAAATGCAGATAATCTAAATCACTTATCATGCCATAAAAACATTGATATCTGGTTACCAAAGAAGCAATGATCCCAAGATGCAAAACACCACAGTGTTAAATCATTGAAAGAGAAAAATTGGATTTATAAAGAAATCTTTATGCTACGTATTTATACATAGAACATTGTATAACAAATGCTTTATATAAATATTAATATAGTTTAAAATACAGCTCAGCTATGTGTGACGAAAAGTACATAGCTACATTCATGAAAAATTTATTTCCATGTTTAGGGTGTGTACATAATAGACTTTCAAATGATATGTCCTCAGAAATTAAAAAGAATTGTACTTTTCTGTGATGAAATCAAGAGCCTTTAGGAATCTGCATAATGATTTTGGCACAAGCAGCTCTAGCTCTTGAAACATAGGAAAGATTTTGTGCTATCGTTTGGAGTAGGTTTTTCATACCCTACAAAAGGCTTTTGTATTTTAAAAGTAAATAATGATAGGGCAGTACCTTACTTTAATTAGTGCAATTATAATAAAAAATTCCTCTACTAGTCTGTAATAATGGCAAAATTGTATATATTTTGCTTTGTATAAAAGCTAGTGGGACTTTCTGGCTGCAACAATCTTGATATACTTTATAAACGATTAAAAAATTTTCTGTATTGCAATAATGTTCCAAAATTGAGATGCAAGCTTATAATACTCATTGGACGAAAACTGCAATTACATGATTGATTGAAAAGATAGACCTATTACGCATGCAATTAGATTGTTGGCATGATACATTCCCTAAAAAATTTCCAGAAGTGATTTTTGTACACTTAATAAAAACATGAATTTTACGATTACTTTAATCACAATTTACATTCTAAAGTTAGATATTCTCGCTTTTCAGATACTCTTTGTGTATGCATATCTAACTGATATGGTACAACGTCAATTTAGCTAAAATATTCAAGTAACAAAATGTATCTGATATGATTGTGTACTAGTCTTTGCATTAAAATATTTTCTATTTGCAGAAATGTATTTTCTATAGCAATAGTTCAAAACTTCTTAATATTTATTAGATAAAAGTTGTGTGGAATACTCTGACCTCCTCATTTACCAATCTAAACTGCATCATCTTTATCACACAAGTGTGCAAATGATTCTTTCAATTCTAAGAAAAAGCGAGTCAAATGTAATGTGATTATTTTGCTTTTCTTTAGTCCTGATGTCCTTAAACTTTTCAATTTTGATGTACTTAAACTATATCTAATTAATAGAAAGGTGCTACCTTGTCTGAAAGCTAGGGGAAGACAATAAAATATTTGCTTACTTGTTAGTTCATTATAAAAGCAAAAGAAAGACTTATGAATTTGGTATTCGGAGAGCTATATTGTTTCTACTTAAATTACTTTCCAAATATATATATATATATATATATATATATATATAAATATATATATATAAATATATATATATATATAAATATATATATATATATGCTTATATATATACTATTATTATATGCTTATATCTATATATTCATAGTCATATTTAAGTCTATAATTGTACTTTAATTTTTCTAAACTTCATCCATAGTAGTCATCAAACACAATAAAATACCAAGCTTCAATCAAAGATACTTTGTATTGGCTAGCGGCTAGCTTAGGTAAAAGTGACAAAAAGAAATTATACAAGTATAGACAATAAGCTAGAGTGAAATCAAATCAAGATAGCTACAAGATTTTTTTTTACTGCAAAAAGTAAATTATGTTGATATAGTGGTACTATTAGAGGCTTTTCATTATGAGACGACCAGAGATCTCAAGAGTACAAACAGACAGCTTCAGCAAAAGAAAATTCGGTTTTTAATTCCTACAAAAGATGCTGGTATTTTTATATTTATATATTATGTTTTATAGACTGAATTACTGTTTTTTTATATCTCATCAATACATTGAATGTTTTGCATTTATTCTTCATGGTGATGTGTTTTTTGTGGAATGGATAATGAATATAATAAAAACATTCTATTATTTCAAGTATTGAAAAATTTCATAATTTTGTTCACTAAATGTGCATCTTTTATCATACTGATAGTTAATGCTTAACAGTACTTACGTAGAGACTATAGCAAACTGAGCAGACAGTATTCATAAGCTCAATGATTGTTGGATGCTCAATTCAATTTTCTTTACTTTTGGAAAACTACTTGCAGTAACATTTCCCTCTGCACACAATACAAGTAAGAACAGCTATCCCAAAGTAATTTTGTTTTCCTTTACTGATTTAGAGCTGTACTGAAGATATAGAGCTTTATATGATATGTAAATAGATATGCTTTATATCTTAAAGGAAAAAAATTTTTCAGTTCCATAAAGGGTAGTCATGGATAGTGAACAAAGTGCCCACTTGTTGTATATTATCAACAACAATGAATGTGCTCTTCAGGAAACGACTAACAGAAAGTCTCTCAAGCCTATCATAGCAGTGGCGGCTTTTCAAAAAATTCAGGAGGAGAGCAAGAGGGCTGATGTTGCCGAGTATTTTAGAAGAAACATTTGTATTCGAAAAACACTTGGAAATACTTGTCGACTTCACGTGTTTTTCATAAGAAAAATTGCACAAGACCATTGTGTCTCAAGCAAAAATTGATATTCTAGCTAAAAAAACCGCGCATTTGGCCTTTGATCCACTACTTTGTCAAGAATTTGCCAACTTGATGGCACCTGGGGGCTCTCTACCCTCTTGCCCCCTAATAGTCGCTACTGTATCATAGTCCAAAATTGTTTTGCTGTAAAGAAAAAACTGTGGCATTGTGAATAAAGATAGCCGTGAGTTATAAAATTGCGCGGATATTATTAACCATGTTACACCTAAATTGATAGAATAGATTGTAAAATGTGTCATATCATGATGCAAGCTAATCAAGAGAAACAAGTATATTCATTGGTAATCAGTTCCTAAGACGATATATTTTCATGTAAAGACTTCTCTTTTCTCTAGCTTTTCCCACTTCAACTGGTGTCGCCGTTTCTGGTTTAGGATTAACTATATGTCCTAACTACTGCCTCGCCCGGTGTAATTCCTTTTTCTTTCCTGCTCTTCTGCTTGTAATCCATCCAGATTCTCCTGGCTCTTCCCTTCTTTTTTTAATGTTATGACCTTGTTGTGATATAGCTTCCTTTTCTTCAGCACCTCATCTCTTCTCTTGGATCTTCTTATCAACCTCTACCATTTACATCCTTCCCATATGATTTGACCTGAAATCTTGTCTTGTCTGGTACTCTCTAATGCCCATCTCAGCATCTTCGTTTCTTTGATACCCAAGTCTCCAAGTCACAGGTAATTGCAAGCCCTACACTTTTTATACTTGAAGCACCAATCATTTTTCCTTGTTGAAAATGTTCTGCAACAGAGTGTATCAGACAGTCTCTACAAATTCAATCATCAATTTTGTATGTACCTTCTCCTCTATTTCTCCATTCTCACTCGGTGCAGAACCCAGGTACTTGAATCTTGCAACTTTTTTGTGCGCATAGTCTTGCATCCTCACCTCATTGTTATTTATTCCATTGAAATAGATACATTCCATTTTCTCCGACTCACCTTCAAACCTCTGTCCTCCATTGATCACCACCAAGCCTTCAGTTTCTACCCCACCCTCTCTTTAGAATTCCGACGTAGTACTGTATCATCTTTAAGCATAATTTATCAATTTTCGGCACGAATTCCTTTCTGCTTTTATTTGGCATAATTTTACTTTGCTTGTACACTTGCATGGTAAGAAACATTTAAACGTAATTTAGGTTAGTTATGTGTTTTTCCAGTTTACACAGGACACATTGTAAAACAGTTTTCTTTCATACTGAATGTATTCAGCCTGCATAAATGAATAAAAAATGAAAAATGAATGAAGGAAAGTGAAAGATGAATGAATGAAATTGAAAGCATCAAAGCTTTTTTTGAGCTTTCTCAATAGAGCAAAGGTCACTAATCATTTTAAGGTCAAAGTCTACCTTAAGTGGAACTGTAACAGTATTTCATCCATAAGTTCCAGCTATCAAGAGCTCCATTCTAACGGAGCGTCCACTAACTGAAACTGACTTCAGGTTGGGAGTGCACAATATTGCCTTGTGTGGGCGAAAAAAAGAATTCTTGTAGGGGGCATCGTGGAGGGTGGCAGAAATTCTAGATAAAATTTTCTTCTTTTTGCTCATAGTCATGAACGTACTAACAACCTTTGTTCTTTTCTACGACACCAAGTGATTCACAGTGATCCACCGGACATTGTAAGATAAGTATAGGCACAATGAAGTGAAATTTATTGATAGTCGATGTATTATCATTCAAATTGCTCCGTAAATGGAAGGCTGGAAATTTGCCACTGTGGAAACAACAGACCAGACTAGCAGAACAATCTTCATTTCATTCATAGTAAGTGCTAGAGTCATCGCCTTTATTTTGATTGCTGATGATGACTCTTCTAAGAGTCAAAACATAAGTTACTCTTTAAGTCACCATAATTAGGTAGCATGGTTTAATCATATATTGTCAGCATAATGCAATTGTCAGGATTAATTCTGAATTGAACATCGGAATAATGTCTCTTATTCTCCTCGTTGTTATAATCAACTCTATTGCAAAGCTGCAATTCCCGCCAAAATATGAATTCTTGAATATTTAGGGACGATGCGCCTTACAGGTAAGCTAGCATACAATGAGACCTCCAACACAGTAAAGAAACTGTAAAACAAAGGAGCAAAAATTGAATTGCATAACTCCTATCGCTGATCTTCCAAACGCTCGTTACGTTTTGGGCTATGTCTGTAGATGTGCTTCTAAGTGCTTTTTAAAGATAGGCACATGACTAATTCTTCTGACAATTCTAAGCAGGTCGCTCCAACTCTTTACAGCAACTTAGTAGAAGAAACTTTTCACCAACAAAATAGCGTAGCTTTGGTTTTAAAGGAATCTCAAAGAGAGAAGACTTTTCCTGTTGGGAGAAGGTTTGCTTTGCGGAACTGATATTTCCTAAAACTGAATGCTGTAATTCTTGAAGATGGAGCTAGAAATACTAGAAATCTAGATGCATGAACAAATAAGCATTGATTGGTGTGTGCAATAGCTCCTACGCAATGGAAATGATTTAGTAGGATCATTGAGCAGGATGAAAAATGCTTCAAAGAGGCTAAAATGTGCGCAGTGGAAGTAGAACACAAACAATACATGGAGATTGTAAAGAAAAGACTAGGCCTATATTATGGGTTCTTACCGAATTACATAAGTATACGTTATTTGTTATGATACTCTTTCCTTTACATAGATTTACTATGCGAGCATATGGTAAGTGTTAGCTGCACGGTTAGAAAGCTGCCATTAACTAGAAAAACAATAATCAGAATTTGGATCCTGTATCTTTCCATTAGTTCGTTCACTAGATATAGCTTTATGACAAGTTACATGTTGGTCCCTAACAGCCACTATAAACTCCCTTTCAACACACTTTGCGTAATATGCAACGTTTCGTAGAGCTTTTATATTCTCAACAGCGATTAATTTTGAGTCTTGTCACAACTTATTCTTAGCGAGAAAATGTGTAATTTTGTCTGAAGAGGAAAGCTTCAGATCTTTGTAGATGTGCTACATCGTAATAAGTACGAAACACGTTTAATAACTACAATATAAAGCTTAGTCTAAAGGAAATGAAACTCATACTTTCTTTGTTTGGGAAAAGAAGCTCTAATGGTCAACAAACTGATTCTTGGTGAAGCTTGAACTTAGCTCTATTCTTTAAATGCTTTTAAATGTCTGTGCCTTTAGACATGCATATTGCATAGACTATATATTTGTAAAAAAAGTGAGGATGACTGTTCACTATTTGAGCTCACTCTTGCTATTTAAATCCATAACTGTAGAAGAAAAACAGCAAAACAACTAATCCTGTGGGAAGTCTTCAATATAAACATAACTTCACAATCAGTTATTGACTCATTGTAAGAATGAAATTTGCTGAATGAAAAGGATAAAAAAGAAAGTACATTGTTGTTAAAAGAAAATTTATTTTCCTTGTTGAAAAGAAAGATCTAAGCATTCCATGAGCATTATAGACTTCCTTAGGCTTCCTAGAAAGAGGGCCGCCAGCTTAAAATGAGGAATTTCAAAACAATTTGAATGTACTGCGGGTAGATTTCCACACTGACTAAGTAGTATAAAAGTGAGGAATTTCAAAACAAGTTGAATGTACTGCGGGTAGATCTCCGCAAGTGACAAGAGCATCGGTAATAGACTACAATGGCCTTCCAATTTCAGAGTGACGACTTTCTTGCAAGCGCTACGGCTGCTCTGAGCATGAGTTGTAATCCTGAGCTGAGTTCTTTTGAGGTCAAGTCAACTTTCTCTTCACTTACAATTTATACGATCCAAGAGAACTTCAATGTGATCACGTGTCTTCACCGACGCCGTCGGTTCATGAGTGTTGAATAACGGTCACGTGGATGCAATGAGCCAATCAATTTTGCTTGCTGCTGTTGTTAAGTTTGTCAATAATACATAGTGAAAGCCAAAGCTTAAAGCAATGTTAGCATGGGATAGGTGATACACCGCCGACTTCTGCAACCTAATGGGAACACTTTTTCTTCATCGCTATTGAAGGTAGAAGAAGGAATAGGTGGCAGACAGCCGATTCTAAAGATCTCACAGGAACCAGAGTTTATGTGTATCAATTTTTAGGCATTACAAGGCTGCCTGATTCATCAGGGTAAAACTCAAAAACCAAGAAGAGAGAAGCAAGAAAGGTATACTTGCTATGACATTTATCTATCATTCTTATGGATTCTGCTTCAATGTTGAAAGCAGCCATTAGATATGGAAGATTTTCACTGTTAACTTGCGTTCCTTTAGAAGTATATTTTTAAAAATCCCAGTATAACTCAGCGTTCTTGTTTATTATGAAAGTGTGCGTACTGTGTGAACATCTTATATATCAGTTCAGCAATTTCGACACTATCTATGTTGCCAACAATTCAGCATATTTTAAAAAATACTGAATATTAAACTGCTTCAGTAGGACATTAATGTTTGTTGATGCATTTATTATGTCCTGAGGAGTTGTTCTCGGACTAAAGAACGCAGCTGTTAGATTTCGTCTTTGCTTCTAGAATAGATGCTCAAGGAAATTTCGTTTCCGTCATTCAACTGCATGCCAGACCTTCACAGGAACGAAAATTCTAATACATAAGGTCCTCGATTTCTGTACTGTAAGTCGATAGCACGAAACTCACCTTGAGTTGTAACTGAATACTCGCTCACTTTCTGTCCAGCCACCCCCAAAACCTGGTGGCAACGCTGGAGAGATGAAAGTAGTGGGAAAGGCAGTAGCCCCACTGCTTCACATGTCCATGTCCATGGGCATACCTTTTACAAATTTTCTCATTCTGACTTACCCCTAAAGAAACGAATAGAAATCCAGAGAGTAGCTGGAATACTTTCACTGCGACCAGTTCACTATGCCATTAAACACATGGCAAATTTCTCAACGTGAATGATAATGCCTACTTTAGTCATCAACCTCTCTCCACAAGCCTCTTTCTCATGTAACTGCGAGTCAAAAGTAATGGAGTAGGGTTTCAAGTTTGAGGATACTTTTGAGACCTTTTTGCTTATTTGCTGAGACATATGCGATAACATGGACAATAATTTTGAAGAAGGTAGGTGAAACCAAACCAGAAAGGAATTTGTTGTTCTTGTAATGTAGCTCCAAATTCACTTGCTGGAAAACAAGATAATAGGATAAAGGGATAGGTATGTGACACAGTAGAAACGTACTCAATCGATGCATTCTATAGCCATGGTATGAATTTCTTAATTCTTTCATAGATGTGGCACATTTGCTAAATTTTTCCATACAAGAAAGTGGTTTGGAAGATGTAAACAACAGAATCCTCATCCCAACCCTTCCTCAAAGCCAATAAATACCCAAAGGAAGGCATTTTTGCATTTCGCATGACAAGAAAGAACCTACAGAAAATTTTCAGATTCCAGAGCAAGAGGAAGCAAGGTGAAATGATAGTAAAAGTGATGAGATGAGATTCACAGAATGTCTTTCATTGCAAATTAGTAGATGAATTTTGGTGATGTTAATTTTCCATCATTGTTTGCAATAATGATGTTGAATCAATCTCCACGCTGATGTCTTTTGACATTCAAGCAGCCAGCTGTAATGGTACAGTAAATCTATGTAGATCATTACAAAGTGCCAGGCTGACATTCATGGAGAGAAGTGACTACAGTGATACATGGTACTGGAAAGAGTACACTACTCACCCCCTCTTCCCTTCCAGTATTCCAGTAGTGTATGATTGCAAGCAACGAAGTATCCGTTAGGTATTTTTCACAGCCTGCATTATTAGCAAAGATTTCTTTTAGAAGCAAAGGAGTTGCAAAAAATATAAAGTACTTATCCTGACAGCTTTAAATTGATGCTATCTGGTTGCTAAACATACAATAGGCTATAAAACATGGTATATCACATAAAAATTAAAAGAAGGCGTAACTAGATTTTGAAGATACTGTTTTGACACTTCTAAATAAAGAGAAGAAGCCCACAAAATCAACATTCCATCTTTTAGACTCAAAAAGTTCTTCCAAAAGGAACATCAATAAAGACCTAAGGATGTGGTTCTTAGTCATGTGTTACTGGTGTTTTTCAAACCAAAAAAGCTCTTGGATGCACTGTTGCTATGGATGGAACGTCAAGAAACTGAACTGCAATTGTGAGAAGATACATTGTCAAGGTGTAGCTGAATTCTCACCACCCCCTTGATTAAAGCAATCTAGGACTTCGATTCTTTTAGTCTTAAACTCATAACGTCAAAATGTAGCATCTTGCTTCCGAAACTTTTGCAGTATGCAAAATATTGTTTACAAATACGCAAAATTTAATATCTTGTTTACAAAGAATTGGGTCTGTTGTGTTCATTTATGTTCTTGCTTAGGTTATCTAAAAGCTCTTGGATGCAAACTGTTACCTATTAGTTTTTATCTAGCTCATACAATTTTAGATCAAAAGTTGTTAGAATTTTTATGTGTGGGTATAACTTTGTCCTACGTAAATGCATTTATCAGATGCATATCATCTCTGCGTAAGCATGAAAATCTTGAGAAATCGATTTCTAAATTTAGATTATACATATAAGTAGCAGTTGTTCAGTAGCTATTTGTGTTGGGGTTGAAGAAATGTATTTGTATATGTTGTTATTAAGAGATGGCATGAATTCATGCAGAGTTGAATATATCAATACTAATGAAACT
The DNA here is from genome assembly GCA_018155075.1 of Cassiopea andromeda. Lineage (NCBI taxonomy): Eukaryota > Metazoa > Cnidaria > Scyphozoa > Rhizostomeae > Cassiopeidae > Cassiopea > Cassiopea andromeda. The sequence continues at coordinate 1,160,795 of WIPJ01000447.1, forward strand.
GCTACAGCCTAACTTCATTCTTTGAAGCAAATTAATGAATTCTTGCAATTTTTCCCTAAATGCGTGTTTATATCTTTCAAAATTCATAAGGAATACTTCTGTAACTATCATTTTTTAAATCAGGAATTACTCCAGTAGCAGATAACGACTTGGTATGCATCGAACTCTAGCTTCATTTCAAGTGCTGTAGCTTCTGAACCCTCAAAGGTTATCTGTGCTCTCTAAGTTCGATGAAAATGAAGATGCTATGGTTAGATAGCTTCTGACTTGCAGCATAGTAACAATTTTGCAATGCAAGCCACATTGACCTTAGTCTATATGCACATGGTTTCCATATAACACCAATAATGTTTGTATTATATACTAACTCCTTTTAACTCTCTCAATAGCAATACTGGGTATATAGTGCAGAAATACAGATTTTTTGTGAATCCCAACACCTGAAAATACAGCAGTTATATGCTGAACATCAATGTATATGAAAAGTTGGTTCTGGTATACTGAACTAGCACCTGACAACAGTTTTGATGCATAATATCAGTCACATTAGCAAGAACACAACATAATAAAAGTAACAGGCTATGTCCCGAGACTAAATTTTGCTCCTAGTATAGAAGAAAAACACTCTATTTATTCTCTGCTATCTATTTCTTGGAGGAGATCCATTATGACTCATTTCAAGGTTAATTTTAATGGTATCTTGAATAGACTGAAGTAGTGAATAGTCTGTGCCTCTGAATTAACGTAAGAAAATGCTAGCTTCCATGCCAACCCCATTGCACTTTTAAAGTAGTGTGTCAGCCAATTGAGTCTTTTTCAGACCTATTCACTTGGGTGGCAAACAGGGGATCTAGAACGATGTAATTTCGTCATTAGACAAAAATTCACACTTGAAATGTACTATAGCCTCTTACTGACAAACATTAAAGCGTTTAGCTTTGCTACTCACGCTAGGCAGCCTTTGTGTACAAACCTCAAGATGAACGCCCAGAATAGGAATTGTCAATTCAAAGGTAAGTAATTCAATAATTAGTAAGCACTGCATGTTTTCTTATTATTTAGCAGGCACCTTTAGATAATTAATTTGCCCCTTCGAGAAGAAATTTTTATTGGAGTAAATGCTTGAGTGCTTCATAGATAACCAGCTATAAACGTGCTCAGTACATTAAGTGAAAATGTAGTTGAACATGGCATAGTAAGGGAGTATGTATTTAGAATCCTTTTTTGTGTGTCAGAGTAGCACTGATCTGACAAAATCAGTCGAAAAGCCTCATGATTTACCAGCTACATCTCTATTACTCTCTATTACAAAGGCTCTGCTAGTTAGCATACATTTAATCAAGAGATTTCCTTGAGCTATGGAAGCTCAGTTTGGTTATTTTGGTTAATAATTATGTATTCGATTTCATTTATTGACTTAATTTATTTTTTCATTTATCAATTTAATATTTATTACTGCCTGCCAGCAAAAGGTAAGTTAGAAAGTTTAAAGTAGAGATTTCCAAAGGTTTTAACAAGGGATACTCTAGGTGCAACGCTAAAGAATGGGTGTAGCCTAGCTCCAATCATGCCCATATTTTCAAAGATGCAGTTGTTATAATTCAGTTTAATTGTCATTTGATACAACCAATGAATAGAAAGATCTCAATAGCTATGTAGCAGTACAAAAATCATCAATACAAGACAACATAAGACACTGTAAAAGCAAGGTCATTATACTGTAAAAAGCAAGGTCAATACAGAAGCAGTAAGGGGCTGAACCCCCAAAATAAACAATCATTCTAAAAAAGTGGACTCTGCCCTTGAGCTCCCTAGAGATCACTCCTGTTTGTAACAATTGGGTGTATTGTAATTAATTGCCATTCTCAGGCTATCAGTGGAAACTAGCTTCCTGCCTTTCGAAGCTTAACCCACGGAAGAGCAATTTTTCATCTTTAATGAACTCCATAAATAATAGCTTCCTCTCCCAACCTAGCAAGCCTATTCTAACTGGAAGCACATTTGGCCATCATGCTAGACCATAAGAGCTTCTCTATACACTCAATATTTTGCTTAAATGTATGCAAAAGTAATACATCAATATATTCTACAGAATTTATTTAAAAGATTAGTAAATTTACAATTCTACTTCTAGGCGGGGTTAGATTTTAGGAAAATAGCAAAGCACACCCTGAAAACTAAGCCCAGAAATTTGGATTTCAAGCATTTTTTATCTCTCTTACATTATTTGTAGAATGCAAAAAAATAACTTTAAAAACAAATTTGGAAAATAGGATGTTATTGGATCTTAGTTTTTTTATTGCACAAAAGGCAAGGGAATGTCACACTTATGTTTCCAAAGGCTTAAGGAAATGTCGAAAATCTCAAATGGCTTTAGTTTTGGAATGGAAGTAATTATTGTAATGAACGTTTGGAAAAGGTGTTTACTTGCACCTCTGGAGCAATCATACAAATCTAGAAATATGGCAGTGACTGCCATTGGATAAATCCACATGGAATACCCACAGTTGCAAATTCTTCATGCAATCAAATCATCACTCTCTAGGAACATTTCAAATCGTTCCACAGTAGAAATCTACATAAAAGAACCTAGGTTATTCCTGAGCAGCCTGGATAGGTTCTTACTTAGTGGATTTGTATTCCCAATTTCAGCCTGTAAGGTTCTTACCAAGTTTCTTATATGCAACAAATGCATTTATATTGTTTTCAGCACATGAATTCTTGATGATTCTTGAGAACAGTTTAAAGTCAGAATTCTTGTATAATAAATAATCTTGTCATATGTTGTGTAACATGAAAAGCACAGACAGCTTATGAAAATTCCTACTTAATAACTTTTAAATCAAAAACATCAAATCTATTATATAGGAACCATTCCCAATTCAGTTTCTTTGGGGTTCTTATTTAGGGGGCTCAAGCAATGAAATTTCAGCCTAAAGGTTCCTATAAAAACAGGTTCTATTATGCGGGGTTTCTGCTGTACTCCATGCAACGAGTGGATGCAGGAATACTAATCAGTAACCTGTAGCGTATACAAAGGGAAAAGTCGTTAATGCAGATTAGTAGATCTTTGAATTAGAACCTAATAACTTTACTGCTATAAATAATAAGTCTTCAATCCCACAACTCATGGGCTATAAATATGTATTTGCAAGCAAGTGACATTTAACAAGCACTACAGACTGTTCTACTTTGAAAGGGCTAAAAATCCTTTATTTAGAAAAACTCAAAGAAATAAACATATTACTTTTCCTAGTTCTCGATATTACAATTGAGATGAAACAAAAATTTTGAAAAGCGGTCCCTTATTAGAGATTATAGCATATTAATGATGAATGATGTTGGTGTTTTAGAGCCAAAATATTATAGGATAGCCAATGATATTGTACAACATGGCAAGAGAATAAAGAGAAAATGTTGTTCAAAGTTTAGCAAATAGAACTATTGGGATTTTTACCAAAGACATTCTATTTCTGCAGCGTGCTATAGCAATTTAGGCCTAGAATTTCGCGCATACCTTGATATGCAAATGACTTTTCACATACTTTAATATGCAAATGACACTTCTGGGCATTTATTATTTAAAGTACCTATATTTATTAAAAACTAAAATGAAATGAGTTAGCATTAAGCATTTAAAGTCTTTTTTCTATTTCATAAGAAGCAGGCTCTAGTTGCTAATTCCTTCTTTCCTTGGCAAAATGGCAGGGACAAAAGATGTTAGAGCAATGAGATCATGATTTGGTGCTAGTTGATCACATCCTTCCCTGTCCTTACATGTTTATGAGACTTTTAGGCGATGCTTTAGCTTCATGTCTTGAAAAGCTTTGGAGATATATCCCTCAATAGGCCCTAATGGCTCCGACACTGGTACTTTTTGAAGATGAATAAGCTTTAACATGTATAAGGGAGCACTAATTAATATCTGAATCGAATGCCTCAATCTTGGCGACATGCATTAGCAGAAAAGTATAAGTTGCAGCCCCCCAGCGTCACACAACTCTGTCTTCCATGTACCCTCATCTGTTCAGTTTTTGTGTTCCTCGGGTCCTTTTTCCTTTCACTGGCGTCTCATATGCCATCCTGACGCTACTTTCTGGTTCTCGTCTCATTACGTGCCCAAGCCACCTCGGTCTTCTGTCTTCTTTCTTTTGCTTTCTCATCATCTTTGCAACCCAACTGCTACGGCGTACCTGTCAGAGGTATTCACATTAGCCTTCTATACACAAAAAGGCAATAGACCGGTGCTTCGGCAGCAAGGGGGCTGATGAAAATCAAAATGCAGATGTCACTGCTGCAGCTTATACTATAGATTGAGGTGCAGTGAACTCTCTCTAATTGGACACCTCTATAAAGCGGACACCTCGTTAAAACGGACACTTTTCGGAAGTCCATGTCAGCTCCAATAGGAAATGCTGTATTTTCATGTTCATTAAGACGGACACCTCTTAAACGGACAGTGGACATTACTTCTTTGTCCCAAGTGAATTATGCACCTTTTTGAAGCGGACAGTAGTAAGATAAGTTTTGCTTGAAAACAAGAATTTAAAGATTAATCACACAAAAATGAGTTACAGTGCACCTTTACGTTAAACTTCATGTCTAATGTCTATGGCGCCTTTCTTTTTCAACACTTTCATTCTTGGTTGACGACGACTAGATTTTTACATAATTCTTTTTCTTTTTTAACCTTTTGCAAAAACCAGTCCACAGCTCTCGTGTCACCATCTACTAAATATTTGCAAGGGATTTCCAGTCCGTAACCACCTCTTCTATTCACTTTTCCCCCAGTTACTCTAGAAGCAATGGAACTGTTCTTACGCTTCAGGAACATTGCCATCCATATACTGATATTTTTGGGAGCATGTCCAGCTATCTTTTTCTTATTCATCAAAGCGACGGCGTTTTTATCCTAGGTTCTTGGATGCATGGAAGAACCTGATCACTTTTAAAGAATTTTAATTCTGATTATTGAAGCGATAATAGCAGTCCCCTTTGTTTCTGAGCTTCTCCGCACTCAGATATGGCAATTTTCTATAAACTGATACCTCGTTAAAGCGGACACTTCTTTAAATTCCCGACGGTGTCAGCTTTAGAGAGAGTTCGCTATGCTCCAAATGTCATGTCACTCAATGAGATCAGTAATGCGCTATGATGTCCTTACAATCCTAACTACTGTTACATATAGTGCGATTTTTGTTCAACCACAGTTGTGTTTTGAACTAGTCGTAATCAACAACACTAGCAAGAATTACATATTAAAATATATAGCATAATACTGATCTGACTGAGTCGTATGACATTTAGACATTCAGCTAGGCCAATTCCGCTGCTCATCAAGTGAGAAGATCATTGTATGTAGCATGGCTTACAAAGTTGATGAACTTTCAACAGGAGAGGCAATGGCAGTATCTTGTAAGAGTTACAACAGCATTTGTATATTTTGTAAAAATTCCAGCACTAGAACTCCTAATCAGCTTAGAAAGGAAACAAATATATTGGGGGTCAACGCCTTTTTAGGCCTAATTAGTTATTCAAGCAGTGAAAACTAAGTAAAAAGCATTAATAATAACTACCATGCTAAATAATGATACTTAATAAAGACTAACGACAAGACAGATGTTATCTAAATTCTTTTGTATTATTCATTTACTTCTTCTCTACCGATACAGTTTATCAAAGGCATATGCCAATTCAAGAATGCAGTTTTACTGGATCCCATGAAGCAAGCCTAATTTTGCCTTGGCATTCACACACATTTCAGCTAGTATACAGTGGCTTACCGCCTTCTGGTCTAACTACATGCAAAACTGATACCACAGCAGCAAGATTAGAATGCTATCGCCTTCAAATGATTGCTCATCCCATGGCAATTGGCAGTTACCACCTAAATCAGAAGCACAGGATAACAATACGCCATGGAGAGTTGCCAGGACTGTATAGGCAACAATATGGTGTAGGCAATAGTTTTATCAGGGACAGTTATCAAAGAAACTTGCCAACCCAGGAATCTGGCAATGTTAATAGGCATGAAGCAAGACTAGCCCTGTGTTGGAAGCGACCAACAGTCCAACAACGAGAGTACAGTGGGCTGCAGAGTTCTAGTCTTATCAAAAGAGAAGTTAATAGCTACAGAACTTACCAAAGAGCTTGCATGGCCCAATTCCATTTTCCTTAGACATGAGTAGCAACTTTTATTGGACTTGAGTGCATGCGTTCAATGTCAAGGATGCTGAATGCTGTAACACTTGCAAAATAGTAACATTCCTTTTGATTTGCAAAAGAAGGTACAACTAGCTAGCCAAATTCCATAAAAAGAATATTGCTGCAACATGATAGAGCTCTGTCATCAATCCTTTCAAAGTATATAGCATAATAATATACAATATTGTTTGAAAATTGCGTATCTTTATATACATATTAATCTACAGCAGTTAAAAACTTGAGATGAACTTCTGTGATGTTTTTATCCATGTTCTCCATCCTGAAAGCCCTCAAGATTTGTGGCCAGCTTCATTGCCTATATATCAATATGCACTAATAATAGAAGCCGCATTGCTAGGTGCGATGAATGCAAACAGTTTTGTTTTGCGTCGCTTGGAAACTATCATGTGTTTCTGAAAGCTTCCAATGGAAATCCCCGACCCCCATATGGTTGTCGTTACACTTCATAATATATGATACTTCAACATTAGCTAAGAGGGACCCTTTTCTACTTCATTCGGCTCTAAAGTCCTACCACTAACTTCCATGAAAGGGAGATATACCCCTGGTCTCATCCTGGTTGCCCCACTCATTCTAAAACACTATCTTGATCACACCCTGTCTTGTGTCCCTCTTCTGGTTTCACCAATGCCACACAGTACTTTCTTTATATGCTTTGAAGGGAACTTTGCGAAGTAGTACATCAACTCCATATAAAAAATACCTTTAAAAATACAGTTTTGCAGTAGATATATGTCAGTAATGGCATGTAAACCAAGGATTTCCTTTATGATCAACTATCATCAAGTGATTGTTGAAAATTTGCCACATTCTTTCATTGCTTCACTTTGCACTAAAAATGTAATTGAAGAAGAATAAGCTGGAAGCATGCTTCAGTTCATCTACTTCATCTTTTAAGCAATTCACTCATATCCATCTATTTCAAGTTACCAATTCCATGTCATCTATAGGTGAGCTAGTATTGCAAAACGATAGAAGATTACGCTCATTGCACCTGAGATAACGTAGTAGGCGCAAAAACTATCCTAATAAACGCTCTCAGCAGCATGACCAACTCACAAATCACTTGGTGATAGGCTGTTTTGATTCTAAAAGCATAACTGAAAGCATATAATTTTGAATGGCTAAATGCATTGATTGTACTAAAGGAATAAATATACTCTTATGTACATAAAGGGTAGTCATAGACAAGTGTATACAACTTTGTTCATCTGTAGCGTCAATAGGCTTGCTATGAAAATAACAACCAGTATCACTGTGAAAGTTAAAAACAATCCAAATTCTTACCAAGATTCCATGCAGAAATGAAGTATACGATAAGCACATTAAAATTGGACCAACTATTACAAAACCAAGAATAGGTTGTATTTATGGTACATGATTTTTATTACAGATTTCCTCTACACACAACTGACATCCAGGGGAGTCGGAGCGATAGTTGGTCAACAGGAGCAAAAGGGCACTGACTACCATTACAGTGTAAGCCGAAAACTAAGAACTTCCGAGGCACCTCTTTGTGAACTTTTTGTCATGCCCCTCAGCAGGCGCTACTTTTCTCGCAACCATGTCTATAATTCTCTTTTCCATGAAATGCTTACTATACTCACCTAATATAGTTCTTGATCCATTGTATGCCATTAGCGTTTGGCAAGCAAGCTATTTGGGGACGTCAAAAAAGACACTTTTGTTCCCTTTGCTCCCCAATTGAAAGGTATGAGAGACGTTTTCTCCTCTCTCTCTCTCTCTCTCTCTCTCTCTCTCTCTCTCCTTCTTCGGCATCTCTGCTGACGTCGGTACTAGCATTTAGACAGCCCAAAGGATATGTCAAGAAAAGAGCAATGCAAAAAAGGAAGCAACGACAAACTGAGAATCTGTTTGAAAAAACTAAATATCAACACCAGGAATTCAAGAAAGCTATTCGATGCAATAAAACTATTCAAAGTAAGAGAGATGAAGGGAATGAGAACTAACATCTAGGAACGAAGTGGAGTGACATAAGGGTGAAGAGAAAGGGTTCAAGTTGATGAAAGCAAGATAACATGCTCCGATGGTAACAAAAATGAAGTGAGAGTTGGTGTCTTTTCAAGCAAGAGACTACCAAATGTTTGCTGGAATTCTGCATGGTGCAATATGGAGTGATGTTGGTAATATTAACATGGAGCCTGTTAATCAATCATATGATATTTGTAGATGAGACAGGAGAACAATGCACACTTTGGTACTATCATAGGAAATTTCAATGCAAAAGTTATCAAAGAGATAAAGAGAGGTAGAGAGAGAGAGAGAGAGAGAGAGAGAGAACCACAAAGTAACACATTTTGGCCTAGAGAGGAGTGATGAAGGAGTTGAAAAATCAGAGCCAACCATCGGGTAATAACAGGAAAGATTGACCCAATCGGAGGGGGAGGATATGCAACATAGATGCCAGACGTAAGGGTGCTGTCTAGATGACAAGAAATGTGATGCCTGAGCATCATCAGTAATATGCAGACCATAGCAGCTCATGAAGACAATTAAAGACTCAGATAACATTGATAACATCCTCATTATCAGTTAAACTGGATTTGTCTTAGTTAAATTCCATATGTCTCCAGGTGATATCGTCATGAAAAATTGTAATTATTGATGGAGTTGTATGGAAATTTGCAGAATGAAAGCAATAGGTTAAAGCAAACCCCAAGTTATACATAGAAGAAGAATACGGATACAAGTACCTGCAGAACTTATTGTATTCACAATTCCTTATTTATTGCACTCCCCACATGCATTGATCTTTGTAAACGAGTTTTCCTAGATTCTCTGGAAGCATCTTCATGAAAGAGTCTAATTATTTCTCATTCTCTGAAAATATTTCACCATTACTTAATAGCCATAGAGACCACAGCAACTTCGAGGCTTAAATTGCTCCAACAGTTAACCATATTATGCACATTCCAAAGCTGAACAAACATATTAATTGTTCTATTTGAATTTAACATAAGATACTTAATATATTAACCTAATATCTTTGGTGCCTTTAATATCATCAAAAATAATATCTTTAATGTTCCTAACTTCTTTAACATCTTTGAATTTGATAACTTTCATCAGGAAACTTTATCATGTACTTGGATTCCACCACTCCCCCCGTCACTCAAAGAAAGATGACAAACAACATAAAATACTGAAATAGATGAAGAGAAGCATTTCATAAACATGCATTAAGATTACTACAGTTCCTACAGAGAAACAACGCATGCAACAACGTAAATCTTCCTTGCACGCAAGCAATTGAGATACTAGCAGTGATCACATGACTGTTACGTAATCTCAAACATAATTGGTCAATTCCTATTGGTGGGCAAAGCAAAATCTGCAATAATACATGTTTTCGAAAATTGCAGGACTGTTGTCATATGATAGCAACGTACCATATTTGAATCTCTCTCAATTTCACAAATCAGTAATAACTTCACATTATGAAATATCTGCAATACATTCTTGTGTGTTGAGAGATAGCAGTATTTGCCCTACAGATACTCAAACATTCAAGCATGCATGAAGGCTATAGGGTGAAATTGAACTGCAAGTTGCAATAGAAGTTGCAATATGAAGCACTATGTCAAAGCTGCTGTATCATCGGCTTGAAGCTAGATTTTCTCCATATGACAGAGTAACCCCTTCCATGTATTCACTTTTGACAGCAACTATCATTTACAAAAAGCAGTTTTGTAGATTTAGATCATCGTGCAGATTCTTTGAAAAGTAGCATGAAAATGCAAACAAAATGTACGCAAACTTTAATGAAGTAGTAGACCATCTTGGAACTTTCAAATCCTGTTTATGAAAGAAACTTCGGAAACTATTGTATTGAAATAGAAAGTGAAAGTACTGGGTCCTATTTATTACATGACTCATAGGTTTCTGAAATAAAGGAAGTAGATGTCCAACATTCCTGGTCGAGATCTTGCCATAGTGATGTTCACAATCTTTTAAACTGCATGCTTCAACACTCTATACGCTACTGCTAATGCTGAATAATTTTCAAAGCTTTTCAAAGACATTGTTTCAGTGGTGATTTTTAACACTTTTAACAATGGGGGCTCTAGGCACAACCATGCCCATAGTTTGGGTGTGGTCCAGCTACAACCACGCCCATATTTTCAAAGGTGGAAACATGATAATTTAGTTTAATACTGATATAGTATAGTCATCGATAAGAATTGCTTCAATAACGATACAGCAGTGCACAATTGATCATAACACTTTGGAAGCAGGGCCAATAAACTCTGAAAAGCCAAGCTTATTCAAGCGTTTTAGGGGGGCTGAGCCCCCCAAAATGAGCAGGAATTTGATCAAGGGAGGCTTCGCCTCCCTGAGTCCCCCTAGAAGTCACCCCTGCATTGTTTATCTTTCAAAGCTTTTCAGCTGTTCCAAGAAATTAATATAAGACAAATTGCAAAACTTTTAGGCTTTACGAGTAGTGGTTGGAGAATGCTTTCCACAAAATCAACAGCTCAGGTTACAGAGAAATTGCAAAATTTTTGGTTGCTCGAAGAGTGTAGCATCTACTTTGTACAAGGTTTCCGAAAAGAAATGTAAAAAATTGATTACGGTTTTGTACATCTAAAGAAGTATGCTTCGCCCAAAAATCCTCATATGGCTTTTTTAGAATTATCTTTGTCTTTGAAACTGTTCCTTCATCTTTTTCCAGCAGTAATTTAACAATGGTAGGTTCGTTGCTAAGTACAAATGTTATATGTTCTGAAAGTAGAAATTCAGCTTGAATGCATGTTTAATTTAGGGAAATTGTAATAATCTTCGTTCAAATGCTTGCTGCTCTACACTTTGAATTATTTTCTATAAAATTCCTACCTAATCCAGATTAAGTTAGCAGAAAAAAATGAAAGTGACTGATTTCGCTTTCTAGGCACTTCAACCCCGAAACATGCTAGCCAACCAGCGCACCGGGGTGATTCTTGGCGAGCCTATAAACATATGTAAAAATCGTTCCTTTTGATTCAGTATTTCTCTGCTACCAGCACACACCTGCTTCAATCAGCGCTCACATACTTTGCTTCTGTAGGTCTTATGCTGAAGTTGTAGGCTTAAAGTTGAAGGGTTTTGTAACTCATAGGCATTTTGAGAATGCGTAGGTATTAAATACTCCAAGAAAAGAGTGCATATGTGAAGACAACTCTACATTGCTAAACAAGATCACGAATTACGCAATAGCAGTAATCTCGACGTTCCCTAGCACCTTACTAGTTTCATCTGCAAATCCAGAAGAGACGATTACAGCATTTTGGACTTGAACTTACAACAAAAAACAATCTAAAATCCCCTACTTTTTCACTGGTATATCATCCACCCCGTTGCTTGTCTTCCTGGTAGAGAAAGATATAAAAGTACTATGGTTCACTACATCGAAAGCATAGATAGCTTGCAGAGCTAGCTCTAATCACAATTACGAGAAACCATAGTTTTGAATAAATACCTGTGCCAGGAAGGAAGATTCTTCGAAGTCAAAATTATCCTTTCTATCGTTGCATACTATATTCAATATCGTTGTTTTTAAAATGCGCTTGATTCAGGATGCTGCCCTAACATATAGGGTTCATTATCGAATGAATTTTGCCTTCTAAGAAAAGGGGAATCTCTTAGGGAATTTCCTACTTTTAAAAGACAATAGATTAGAGAATAGATGCGCTATAGTATTTTCATTTCATTTTCATCTCATTTCACATTCTTAAGGAGGGTGGCCCTTCAGTAATAACTTATTTTTATGGGGCCCTCCGTCTACACTATACGCTAAAAAATTACAATATATTAAACCTACTTACAATGTTTAAAAAGTCTAATTGCAAATCTTAAAATCAGGCGCGGACCCAGACTGATGCAAGTGATGCAAGAGCATCAGTCAGATTCACACAACGACTTTCTCAGTATTCAGCAGTTTCAGAAGGTTCAATAGCCCTTTAAGCCTCTGCGGAGCGCAGTCAACATTCATAAATGTTTGCAGCACGTCATTGGCGCAGCATCAGTGAAATTTGAAACTAATCCAATGTTTTGCATCACATCACATCAATTCTGGCGGGAGCATCAGTCAGATTCAAAATTACTCAATTGGCCAATCACATCACAAGTTGACTGATGCAAACTTTGACGAGAGCATCAGTAGAACTCAAGAGGTGCTGACTTCTAGATAAACAGATATAAGAGAGGATTATGACGCAAACGTTAACACTTGCATAATGATTGTTAATGGTCATTGAGATTTGTGATGGCTGCATGCGAAGAGCTACAAGAGATTTATAGGAAATCAATTGAGCAAGCTTTGATAGGAAAATTAAACAAGTTAGAAGAGGAGCAAAGCAAAGTACTGCAAGATAAGGGCAAGACATGGGGAGATAGCAATATAAAATTATCTGATGTTGCTGCATTGCAATTCCTTATCAGTGAAAAGGAAAGAAGCAATGGTTTTAGGCCTGTGAGGTATGATTCATGACCTCCCTTACGCTTCCATGCACTCAGCTCCGGTATTTCCTGGGGGTTTACACCCCGCCTTTGTCCTCAAAAGGATAAAAGTGTCCTGTTTAGCTGATAGTATTTTTTCCCATTATTTTTATTCCGTTTCAAAATAATGATCATAAGAGCATCAAATTCATATCTCAAAGTCCATGAAAAATCTTCTCCTTCAATTTCAAAGCACCGGAAGGGTGTGGTTAAAAATATTAGCGGCCATGCCCTCAAGCCCCCTTTGCATCAGTCAGATTTTCAGCTGGATCCACGCCTGTTAAAATAACATAATATACAATTTAAAACGGTTATGATAATCTGTAAATTCACTGACGCAAGCTAAATTAGGCACTTAAAGGCTTTAATTGAAGTAATTTATTTGGCCTCAGTTGAAAGGCCATTCCAACATTTAGCACCTCTGAATGAAAAACATTTTTGTCCGTTACCAGAGCTTTTAGTAAAAATATCGCAACGGTATTTGGGAGCAATGCTGTTTAAGCATTTAAAGACTGTTAGATTTACTTGTCTATTAATCAACTCTTCTATTGTTTTCCAACCTAAACTTGGATCAGAGGGTTGTTTGGAGCATCAAAATGACTGTTGGTCACGATGCGTACTGCTCTGTTTTGGAGTCTCTGCAATTGTAAGATGTCAGTGGAATTGCAACAGCTCCAAACAGAGCAGTAGTATTGGAAGTGAGGCTCAACAATACGTGTACTGTCCCGACGCCAAACTCATAATTCTCAGTACCTAGGTGTTCAAATAAATGAAAATCTGACATGGAAGAATCAGATAAAATCAGTCACTGAGAAAGCTTCTCGTGCAATTGGCTTTCTAAAGTATGCCAAGCATTTTCTCCCTGAGGCAATTGTAAAATCTCTTTATACACGAGGAAGGGTTAAACACTGTGGGTCGAGGTGTAAATCACTGCTTTACTTCTGTATACTTGCCAGACTGGAAACTTTGCTGCGCGCGCGCAATATCTTGCCCACGCACCGGCTCGCGTCTTTCCAATATTAGACGCACTCAATAAGTATAGTGGTTTTCTGGCCACGCATTGGAGAGGCGAAAAATTCCGAAATTTGATCCCCACAAAAAATTTCGGAAAGTTACTTCGGACACACATTATGAATTCTTGAAAATTAAAATTGTCCACGCAGTAAACAAACTTTCCACAAAAATTTTGCAAAAAATAAATAAAAATTTAAAAAACATTACAGAAAACTCATGACGTCATAAAAATGAGAAAAATATCACAATTTTACAAAAAGCATATAGTTAAAAAATCGCAGAAAACGTCAAGAAGATCAACTAAATCAACATGATTATGTCGATATTCGATGTGTCTTTAGTAACTGGTATGTCAACTAATAATGGATTTGTCGATAGAAATCTTAAAATGAAATGCAACTGGCTATTTTCTTATATTCATCTTCAAAGTTGATCGTCGTGACTATCATCCTGACCTTAGAGATTAAGTTTTAATAAAGAAAGGTGTGTACGAATCGTCACCGGCTGTCCCAATTCCTGCCATCCGAAATCAATACTTCGGTAGAAAAACATCATAAAGTAATTCCACTATAAGTTATTGACTTCAAAAACAAGAACTGATTTTACTGAAAGCAAAAGAATATGAAAATAAGCACATTGTTCTATAAGCAAATATGCCTCCCTTTTTGAAAGGAAAGATCTAAAGCATTCCATACGTATTATAGGCTTCCTTGGGAGTCCAAGCAAGTAATTTACAATGGGAAATTCTAAAAGATTTCAAATGTAAAACCTGTTTCTCATAAGACTTTTAGGGCACCGATGATAGTCTGCGTACGTCTCCCGATTTTAATGGGGTAGCTGTCTTGAGATTGTAACGACCGCACCCACTGGGAATCATATTCGTAGGGGCAGCCCACTTAAGGTCAATCTTCCCTACTTCTATAACTTTTACAATCAATGAAAACCTCATTGATTCGTACCAGCATGGTACCCCAATAACGCCGATTTTCAATTATCAAATAGAGGTCACGTGGATTTAATTGGCCAATCCAGTTTGATCGCTGCTGTTATTATTGTAATATGCTTTCTTCAAACTCATTTCAATGTAAGACGAAAAAGAAATTGACGAATCGACCTAAGCTCTTCCAATCATATGGGAGCACATTTTTATTTAATCGCTATGCATGGTAGAAGGGATCACTGACAACTCCTACTCCAACGATCCCACAGACACCAGACTTTATTTATGTCAATTTCCATGTATTGTGAAACTTACCTGATGCATTATAGTAAAGATCAAGAAAGAAGAAGAAAGAACAAGTAAGAAAGTTATATTGTCTATGAGATCCATCATTTGCATTGATTCTGCCTTCAGCAATGAAACTTCACTGTTGAAAGTAACTATAACATAAGAGAAAGAAGCTTTTCATCATCAAGTTTCGTTTTCTTCGAAGTACGTCATTGAATATTCTAGCAACAGGTAGAATCTATGTTCATTGTGAGTTGCAGGTACTTAGCAAATGATGCTATACTTTCATAGTACGGAGAGGGTAGTTAAGTTGCGGCAATCTCAGTATTCTGTTCTCATTAACAAGTTCGAATGGTTCAATATGTGAAGTACAGAAAGGTTGACAGTATTATAAATGTGCACAGGATGTCAAAATCTGATATATTAACTAAGCATTTCAACATAGTTCATTTTTCCAAAATTTCAACATAGTTTAAAACTTTCTAAATGAGAGTGCGTGTGCTAGATATTAAAAAATTGGATGTGTTCGATTCCACATAGTTTCGAAATGATGGAATATGCGTTATGGATGAGTGAACATGCTGGCCAAGACACCTAGCTTGCTTTTAGAATGAAAATACGTAAGAAAACCGTACTTCTGTTATTCATTTGCATACAACTTTGTCTATGAACAGGAGATGCAGTGGTAAGAGCCTTGAACTCATGTACTGAAAGTCGAAAGCTCGAAACTCACCTCGAGTTGTAGTTGAGTGTTCGCTTACTGTCCAGCCATCTGTAGCTAGAGCCAGTGGTGAAAGGAGCTAACTACATTGCTTTTTATGTCCATGCCCATGATCCTACCTTGAAAAATTTCTACCTTGGCCTACTTCTAATGATATGTGTATAAGTTCAGACGGCAGTGGGATTGCTTTTACCCCGAAACCTTTACTGTAACTATAAGCGTTCTCATTCCTAATGCGGAGGATAATGCCTCTTTAGTCCTCAACCTCATTCTGATCTTCTGAAAGTAGGCGGTCATGGCTGAACAAGGTTATCATTTTAGATTTTTAAAACTGTTTATCTATTTGTTGAGAAATATTGTTTGCTATAGATATGATGTATGAATAGTCATTTGAAAGAAAGTAGGTTTAAGTAAACTAGAGAGAAAATTGATGTTTTGTAATGCAAACTCAATTTGAATTTCTAGAAAACTGGGACAAAGAGGTCAGTATTTCATATAGTAAAACTTCAGCATTAAATGTGTTCTATATTCAAGATACATATTTTTCAATTTTTTTACAGGTTTTGCACAAGATAACTTGCCTGTGCAAGAAAGCAATTTTGCTGAATTAAACAATACAGGCCCACTCCTTCCCCAACGTCAAGAAATAACCAAAAACAGACATGACTTTTGCGGTTTACACGACACAAACGAACCTGTACAAAATTTTGATATTCCAGAGCAGGAGGAAGAAAGAAGGTAACATTAAAGTTATGCATCGATGAGATCCAAAATGGAAATGATGGAATGAGTTCTCTGGTATGCCTTTAATGGCAGCTTTGCAGTTGAATCCTGTTGTAGTTTACCCAGCATTATTTGCAATACTGATTTGGAATCAATCTTCAAATCTGAGTCTTCAGAATTACTTGACAGCTCAAACAGCCAGTCTCTATGATACGGGAAATCTAAGTATCTTTTCAAAGTGCCAGACGTAACAGCAGTGCTACAGGATACTGAGGCCAGTTTTTGCAGTAGTGTATAACAGCAGGCAGTGAAATCAACTGTCTAATATAGATTGATTACACTATGAAGCAGAAAGAAAGAGAAAACACCTGCTTAACAACATATTCTACCTTTACAGCAAAAACGTAAGAACGCAGCTCTTAGTAATGTCTTAAAGATCCAACCAATGAACTCTGGGATAAAATCTGTTGCTGTGGATGGAAAATCAAGAAACTGCACTGTAATTGTGGGAAAATATATGTGAAATTTTAGCTATCTGGAACCAATAATAGTGTGTGTGGCTTGTTTGGGATAATATATATGAGTTGTAGTTGAGCTTTTATCGCACTTTGACTAAAATAGTCCAGGAATTCGATTCACTTTACTTTTTAACCACATCATCAAAAGTGTCTTGCTTGCAAAGGACTATAGGTTTCTATTGTGTTGGGATATGTTCTTGTTTAAGAAAAATGGCTCATGTAGTCATGGGTTAAAGGTTGCCAAAAGTTTTAGCTCTTTATACAAGTTTGAACTGTATACTACGTATTTGCATGCATCACATTTATAATGCTGAGGGCCTATGCCAACAAACCATCTTTACGTCAGTATGAACATCTTGAGAAATCCATTTATAAATTTTGAGTATGCAAACAAGCAATAAATACTCAGCAGATATATATGTAGAGATATAAAAATTTAATGTTATATGATAAGATCAAGAAATGGCATCAATCCATATTTACTAATTTTATGAAAACTTAAAATATTTGTACATTATAGAACTAAGTATATCAGCAATGTCACTATCTTTGAAACTTTCACAGCCTACGTCCATTCTTGGAAATAGATAAAAAAATACTTGCAAAATTTTCGTAAATGTCCATTTATGTACTTCGAAATCCATAAGGAATGCCTTTTTGTAGCTACCTTCTTTTGATTAGCAATACATCCAGCATTAGATAAAGATTGCATCCTTTAAGGTTGCCTTCTTTGCTCCTTAAGCTGGATGAATGTGAAGATATGTAGGTAGATAGCATGTTGATATGCAGTATAGCTTCAATTGTTTCAGTGCAAGCCGCAATTGGGTTTACTCTATAGAGAGATTAAAATGCTTTCCATATATCACCAACAATTTGTTGGTATTATAAATTAAACTACTCAGAACTCACTTTAGAGTAAATCAGTATCATCATTGAGAATATTTAACCATGTTGTGAATTCCAACACCAGAAAAGACGACAGCAGGTTTTAAAGGAAATGCTGAGCTAGCACCTGCCAAAAATTTTAATGCACAACTATTTTTATGCAGCAAAATCTTTGAAAACACACACAGTTTTAAGCTTGTACTAGATACTTGCCAATTATTTTACAAGAAGATGCAGATAACATTTGTTGTCACCACCGTATTTATTGGTGCAGGAGCTTTTCAGTAGTACTTTATCAAAAATTCTGTCAATATCTAACAAAATGAAAGAAACAATTTACCTTTACGATAAATGGAATTTATTGTCATAGTTTGAACACTAATGAAATTTATTGAATGTGCGTCTCGATCTGATTCGTACATCTAACTTATCTGCAAGACAAAAGAAAACATGCTTTACGTAATTTCAGTTGTGTTAGTATAGTATTACTAATAGCAATTTTACCTATGCCTGGTATAGGTTGAGTAGAAAGTGATTGCTATGAGTAGGTGAACCTTGCAATGCTGTTTTAGTATTACACGTTTATTTATAAGAACATATATCTATAGGAAACATGAGGCTGAGATTAGGCAATAGCTAAGAAACACTTAAAAACACAGGCAGGCTGAGTTTCAAATTATAACTTGAAAACCCATTTTTACAAGAAAGCGTTTGATCAATCTGGAACTAAAATTTAAGCAGCACCCATTACATGCATCACAAAATTTGAACATCCTTTTACTTGCATCACAGTTGCCAAATCTGGGTTGCTATTGTCATTGGAAGTCTTAAGACTTCAAGAAACAGTTAAGAAACATTAAAGGCTGAAGTCACCAAGCTTGTTTCTTATAAGAAAAAATCGTATAATACATTTACAGCAACTTATTTTAGGATATTTGCTGTGCTCTCATGATAAACTTTTATTTTGTGCAATCCTTAAACTTTATATTGTTCCACAAAAAACACCTTTAGCTTCATTTGTACAAAATAACTGGGTCATTAAATCCAATCTTTAACTTCTGATCTTTTTATATCTGTATAGTTTGCATCAGTGCAAATATAGTATCAATTAGGCATCCATTGTTCAAATTTTGTTCTACTATTCACCCACTTCTTAATACTTTAAAAGTATAAAGACCTTTCATCATCAATGAGAACTTTCTTGTAACTACTTTAGCATGGTTTACCTTATTTAAGAATCATAGCTTTATAGACAGAAGCATTACCAACAGCAGCATTCACTCTGATATAATTTATGAAAGGGATGAATGCTTCAAACTAACTATCACCTTGTACAAAAACAGTTGAAATTTTAGCCTCCATAGGAGTAATAAACTAGCTGTATCCTACATATAAGGTGTTATAATTTATGTTCTTGGATCCTAGTAATGATAGGCTGTCATATCAAACATACACAGTGGAAATGCTCAGTCAAAAGATTCGTTTTTTAAGTACTTTTACTCTCTTATTGCATATCAGTGATCTGTATTTTGAGCTTTTTTGTATACTTAGTGGTTTATGTGCTTTGCATTGTACCCTATATAAAAATCTAAAATGTATTGCATTATAAAAGCAAGAAGCAGTGTATTAACATGTTAATATATTTCATATGAATATTTACTGCGATAATTATTGCTAGAATGGAGAAATGCAAGAAAGCCATTAATCTTTGTGCTTTTCAATTGGCTTTGTTGTATAGTGTTTTAAAAATCAATAATCACTGTTATTTCTTTGGCTGCATAGCAAGCCTTGTTAATAATATATAACTTTATTGCAATGTAGTTGCAGAACAAAATGTACTAGCTCTGAAGTCTTCAATAATGAAGCTATGTAGGTTTTTGATAACCCTATGTAGTTCATGTTCATACTAAGCTTACATTTGTATGCATTGATTTTCAAGACAAACAGCAAATCTAAATTATACTTAAGGGTTGATTTGAATAATGGATTTGAAGTGAAATTTTTTTTATAAAATCTTTAATAATTATGGGTCTTGATATGAAAGCTTTCCCATTGCTTTGAAGGGTGGCAGCAATTGATGTTCAAAAACAACTTTGCTGTTTTTAGTAGTTCCAAGAAAACATGTAGTCCTCAGTTCTTAGAAAAAGCATAGTGTACTATAGATATTAAGCTATTGTTGCAATCATACAAATGTATAAAGGTGCCTAGCAGTAAGGCATATTATTGCCAACATTCAAAGAATGGGTACCGTAATCTGGGGCTACTTGGGCAAATTTTTCAGCTTTGTTTGTCAGTATAATTTTTACCTAGGACCTTTCAGTTGTTATTGGTTCATAAAAAGATGGAAGACTTGTTGTTTTATGACGAAATGGGTTTGCAAACTTAAGGTGTGTCATATTACCTGCATTACTAAAGACTTTGCTAGTCTAAGTAGCCACAGCTTTGGGTAACATGGATCAGCAATTGAAACCTCTCAGCTTATAAAGTAGCCATCTAACTTTTAAAAAAACAGAAATAAGAAGAATGAAGATAATGAATTGATACTTAAAAACTGAGGTTGGTGCATTTATAAAATTTTGCTGCAGTGGAATTTTCTGGCCTTACTGTTCTGAGAATGTTTGGTCTTACTGACCTGACTAATTTTGTAAGCAAGTTGTTTTCAAATTTTTTAAAGATATAAAAGTTGAAGATCATGTGATGCTTTCATAACAGGAGTGTAAAATAAAAATTACTTAAGTATTTTAACAAAATCAGATTGCCTTTCAACTTGGTTTAAATAATAATTATAGCTACACTTGGATAATAACATTCATCAGCAACATTCATTTTTGTATCATTTGTGAAAAAGACTGGTCATTCAATTAAGCCATTTCTTTATGTAAAACAGTTGAGTATACCTTTAATATAAAAGATATGCTAGCTGTTCCGTAAAACCTAGTTTATTGATGAGTAACTTTACTACATTGATAATTAAAAAATCTATGTACAGTTAACATAAATCATTGATTCAGATCTTTTTAGAGTCAGTGAACTGCTGTTAGAATTTTATAATGAATTGATGGATTAGCATTAACAACTAATTTTGATTAAACTGCCAAATTGAATCCCTCTACATTCTCTTTATCTTAGTAACAAGTATTGATACAAAAGTGAATATAGGAATACTAGGATTGTTTGTAACATTGCGTAGATATTGCTTACAGTATTGAAACAAATCAGCTTCATAATCAAAATATCTGTACAACTGTACTGTATATTTAACCTATTTATAAAAAGCCCATAGTGCAGCATGGCATAGTCAATTTATGATATTGAAATTCAATTTCATTAAGGTCATGGCATATCAGATCATCCAATTATTTAGAATGACATCTCCACCATATTCTCAGGTTTGCATGATTTTTACCGAGTTGCATGTAAGCACTGAGTTATTTTATGTTACAAAATTTTATAAAATAGCGTAACCCTTTCCAAAGGTTATAGTCCTTTTGAAGTTTTAGACGTTCATTTAAACAAACTTTTAAGGAAGTTGATGTTGAAATTTCTTGTATTTTACGCTTAAGAGCCGAAGAGACAAAACAAAGATACATTAACAAGGATTTGGCTCTAGATGTGAAAATGGTTGTAAAGTTAATGCTTATTCTACTGCACTCAATCTCTAATATCCTCCTTTGCATAATGCAAGTGAGACAAAAAATGCTTGAAATCAAAATTTCTGAATGCTTTTTAGATGCCCCGCCTTAGGCATGTTAAATAAATAAAATTGAGATATAGTTCACAATGGCATAACAATGGAGATACATGATCTTTCAAATCAAACAAGCCTGTTTCTCCTGAGCTAGTTTTGGTATATTAATTTATTCCAATGAACTAGGTACATATGTGCTGAATCTCCATAGAACTTGTTCTTTGTCAAATAATCATCCCCTTAGCAATTTCTAGAAAATCACATGCCGTTATAGATCTGACAATAACAACAGAGTAGCCTCATAAGTCACCAGCTAGATTTTTGTCATCTTTGCTATCTAATTTAGTATATATGTATATATATATGTGTGTGTGTGTGTGTGTGTGTGTGTATGTGTGTATATATATATATTATATATATATACA
>WIPJ01000447.1:1182930-1209360 GCA_018155075.1 Cassiopea andromeda
TATATATATATATATATATATATATTTAGTCAGCTTTGTGAATCTCGAAACTTCGCACTAATAACTCTTCCTTTTGTAGCTTCTTGTAAAGCACCTGATGTAGTACCAGTGGCAGAAAGTATTCCTAGTTGTACAGTTGCATGCTGAAAAGCATATGAAGCAAACATAGAAGATAGCAACACTGATTTCAACATTCATTCTATCGATTGCTCACTACAGAAACAAGTATCTAAATTTCAGACAGTTGATGGCAATAGATTGTTCTTTAATCACAAGGTCATTCTATATATGTTCAGAATATGTACAGCAACTGTGACGTTTTTTGAAGCTAAGCACATTAAATCTCTTAATGCAATGTGTTCGCAGCACTATTAAAAAGCGCATAGACAATTCTAAACATATGTATAATTGAGTATAATGAGGTAAATTCATATACAGAACGCAATATCTTGGATGGCAAGCTTACATACTGTATCTTGTGCACTGGATCTATGATCTAGAGAATTAAAAATAGGCTCAGGGGGGATGGGGAGAGTCAGTGGCGTAACGAAAGTAGGTAGGGATTAGCACAACCCTAAGGAACTACAAGGTTTTGAGGTCTTGAATGGTCCTTTAAAGATTTTCAAGAGACAAATCTGCTTGCATCATCTGGAGTCAAAACTAAGATGGGGCACCAATTTTATTGAATACCAAAAGACACCAAATGTCTTTGTTACGCCCCTTAGGAGAAATCGAATTGCTTCAATTTTTATGAACAAATAAGATTACTAAGACAGGGTCTAGCTATTGGAAATTGTTTTTGAGCATTTGATTAAATGACTATGTAGCCTCGCTTTGAATCATATCACGGATCACCGAACCTCACCGTGTCGAAAGTCATCCGACTTTAGTCAACGTCGAATAGGATTTCAACAAGAACTTGCTGGATTAACCAAAGATTCCCAAAATAAAAGAGCTAAAAAATACTTCAATACGGTAGCGAGTTGATATGAGTTACATGCCACGTCTATGCATTAATGGCCGCTTTCAGAGGTAGGTTCAAAAGGAAAATATGTTTAAAATATTTGCAGACAACGCCCAGTAACTTTCGATCAACTTTTGATACTAATAAACGATAAAAAATGCATTGCAGTGATATATTTGAAAAAGGTACTTGTATATTCCATCTTTCTCCATTTTTGTATTTTATAGTTGTTCATTATACAAGCAATTTGCCTACTCATGAAACCAACCACGGCGAAGAGAGCAATCTAGGCCCATCCGTGCTAAGCGAAGAAAAAGAAATAGAAAAGAGACATTATTGTGGGCTGCCAAGTACTAATGAAATTGAGCTACATTTTGATCCAATAGCCTATCAAAATTGCTGGCTAGCTCAACAACAATGCCAAGTTGAAGCCCAAGAAACATGCTCGACCTCATCGCAAAGTGAGAACTGCAGTGAACTGACACGCCTTACTGTACCTGCAAAGAACGGCAATTCAAGGAAGAGGGAAATACAGAGCTATGGGATTCAGCATAAAATTCAAGCTACAGACTGTGACAATAGAATGCTGAACCTTAACGAGGAACATCTAAAGTTGTTTTATTCACAGCAGCACACAAGAAGAAACAGCAACAATTCAAGCAACGATTTGCCAACGCAAGAAACAAGTTGCGATGAAGAGCAAAATGTAGGTTTATTCCTACCAAGTAACAAAAAGGAAATAGAAAAGAGGAATTATTGTGGGCTGCCATAAACTAGAGAGCTATGCCAATAAAAGTATTGTCCAAGCAACAGACAGTGACAATATAATGTTAAATCTTCACATGGAATTGCTAGAACTGTGACATTCACAGGAACTCCCGAGAAGAGATAACAATAGAGCAATGATACACTATGTAGTGTAAACAATCTTTTTGTTTCACTTCAAACTTAGGTATCAATAAATATTAAGTACTATATTTCCTATAGACAAACCTTAATATTTCTCTAGTCAATTAGAGTATTACATATCCATCTATTTGCAAGTTTATGCAGAAATGGGTATGAAAATGCTGTAGATCACTACATTGAAAGTACAGAATATTTCACTTCTTTTAAAAAGAAACATTGCTGCTTGTTCCCACACAGAGCAAAATATATGCTAAATGAAAATACCTGGAAGCTTGTGAAGCCTATATCCTGTATTCCTGGAATAAACCAATGAATGCTAGCAACATCTATTAAGATGAGAGTTAGTCTCTGCCAAATCCATGAGAATGATCTTCTTAGCCATAAAGACCTTGTAACTAGGTCAGCAATACACCAACATCCAGTCAAAAGTCTACCATAACAACCCTTTCAGTGTCACAAGTTTGTGATAAGAGTGTATATTTTTTCAAAGGCTGAAGAGTATAAATTGTTTCAACATCAGGGACTTTGTGTGCAATGGCAGATTGCAGTAATTTCTCCTTCATCTTCTTTATGACCGTAAAGAGTGTATCTGTCAGAACGAACAGCAAAGCTTATTTCATGCCACAAATTTAGAACAAAATTCACCAATGGGACAGCATGATGCTACAGAGTCTACTGTCTCCAACAATGTAGCATTAGTATTGAGCAGTCTTGTAGTAAACCGTATGACTATATCAATCGTTTGCTCCTTATCAAGATCTATAAGATTACTTGTATGGCCTCCAAGCTTGCTGATCATGACGATAAGAAACTTTGCTCTCTTGCAAGAAGCCCTCTCAGTTGCAGAATAGACTTAATGCTCAATACAAGCGATTTCCAGAGGTTCAATTCAAACACCAGTAAGATAGATGGTTATTTTGAAAGAACTGTGCTTTTTGTGGGTATAGTCTGTCAAAGCAATTAGATTGTCAAAGATCCATCGAAGAGACTACTGGAGTATTCATTATTGCAAAAGCAGTTAAAAGAAATTGCGTCCTTCTCTTTGTATGATTTATAAATGAATGAGACTGTCAGAATGAAGTGAAAAGCACTTCAAGTTCCAAATTTTAGAAAGTCTTCAATAACAGACTGATGCAGTAGTGCATTCTATTGCATGAATTCCATCAGTGGAGAGCAAACCCCAAGTTCATTTATCTCTGCAAAATGTGAATGCAAGAACCTGCATAATTAAAAAAATGCATTCTTCAATATCAGTATATATATGACAAATACATCTTCAAAATTTGAGAGGAAACTCCACGAAAGAGCTTGCTTAAAGCATTCAGTAAAATATTATGTGATTTCCTCCTGAGTGCAATTATGTAATCTGAACACTCTCCATACTCTTTAGTTCCAAGAGAGATAATAGCTACAATTGTGGAATTTATATAATTTAGAGCTTTACTTATGAAGCAATAATTCATTAGCATTGGGGTCGTTTGATATGCACATTTTTTCTCGAAAAGTTTTACTTGAAAGAAATTGCAGAAGCAGATGTAGAAAAAACGTATTTTGGAAATCAATTCATACAGTTACACAATATCAGGGTAAACCTTTCTTAGTAATATAGAAATTGCTGTGTTAAACCTGAAAATGAATGTCCACCTAATGGGACTTGCTAAAAATGCTTTTAATGAGAAAGTGTTTTCATAAGCTATCTTCTTTATTTGCTGTGAATTGCTGACTAAGATATTGCTTTTCTGGAGATTGGGTTTCATCCTATGTAATGCTACAGTATTTCATTAACTACATTTTTTGCAGACCAAATCTTAATCATTTTGGAAGGTAGGACATTCTTAAATCTTTTCTCGGCGTGGTAAGGAAGGGAGATGGCTATGTACCAGACGAAAGACAATCTAATGATGCTAAAAAAACTAAATATACTGAGTGCTCATCTGAAACTTGAGTGAGCATTGAGATATGGATGGAGAAGTCTATCTGACACACTTGCTTTGATAACATAATTCTTTCAAAAATCTCTTAGGCATGCTTATTTCTATCAAAAATGGCAGTATTCATCTGTAGTTATGAAGAAAGTAGTGGTCACTGTACTCACATGTGTTGTTGCATCTTACTCTATGACAGTCGAATATTTATAACACTTCTTGTTGTTGTATGGAAATCCACTTTAAGCAATTTCTCTTTGTATATACTACAACTAAACTGTGCCTCTATGTCAAATGCATTCAGAGTACCTTTACTCTTTCTTCTTCCAAAATCTAGGGGATTGCAACTGTACAAGTTGAAAATCAACTACCTACTTAAAGCATATCCTCACTCACCTAGATCCCATCATGTGAACCTCAAATGGTGTTGTAGGAGCATGCAATAGCGAAAGTGTTCCATACAAGAAAATAACTTTGTGACTCATACTTGACGCATTTGGTGGCTTATTTGTTTTATGCTAGGAACACTATCCTTCTCAAAGTAGAGATCACCAGTGGATAAATGTATTGTACAAAAAATGGAATTTTCTTTTTTTATTAAGAGTAGATATTGACAAATACATACAATGCTATTGCTCCAATGCCTTCAAAGAGGCTTCAGATGAAGAAAACAGCCACCCACACTACAGATTTTCATTAACAATGGTTGCTTTCACAAGGACACAAAACCAGTATAAAAACCTGAGAATTTTCTAAGGATCTCAGCTATTACTGTAGAAAAATCAAGCAAGAGATTTACTAAGAACATAAAATACTTTTGAAAGATGCTTTCAAGCTTAGTGGATGTTCACTGTACAATTCTGACAACTCAATTGATAAATCCAAAAGCAAAAATGAAATGCAAAGCAAAGAGAGATAAGAGAATAAAAACCGTTATTTAGATGAAGTTCCCAGTAAAAACAATCTGTATACAGGAAGGAACTCGATAGCGGTATCTGGAATGCAAGAATCCTATACAAGGCAAGCAAATTGGGTAGAGTAAAATTGGGATAGCAAGAGCGAAAATCAGTGTTATGTGACTAAGCTAAAGAAGTTGGAAAGGAACAAGAAACTTTCAGGTTGTTGAACAAAGAATGTTTTCCTCTGATGTTAGCAGACACTAAGCAGCGGTTTCCGTAAATGGAACAGATCCAAACGGATCCGCACCATTAAGGGTACAAATAGGCATTTGTATTTACAATGAGCCTGCTAGATCTGTATCGGTACGGATCTGCTATCAGTAGCAGTCTGGGGTCGCTTTCCAAAGTGTACACGTTCCAGTTGAGGCCCAGTGTAAACGGCTGGAACCGATCCAAACTGGTACAGATGGGATAGAAGACAATAGCATATCTCGTCTCGAGGTCAATTTTACATGATATTTTTAGCATGCTATTAAGGTAGTTTGCAAATGCAATATCGGCTTTTCATCTTTTAACATAGGAATCTTTTGTGTTCTTTCCTATAACTTTTATTCTCAACTTATGAGTTACATGCAGAAATACAGCATAAAAGTAGCTGATAAATGATCAACAAAAGAATGGAAATAAGTCAGTTTGTACTGACAGCTTCAATATTTCCCGTACTTATTATGCACTTCAGAAGCCACATTTAAAATATTCATCAGAAGTTCACAGCAAATCTTCCCAATCACTGCTGTTTTTCCCGACATAAATAACGTATGCCTTTACATCCACCTCTCAAACCACACATTTGAGAGGAAAATTTCCAGTACCGTCCCTAGCGTAAACAGGATATTCATTTGGATCCGAGCCAGTGTAATCGCTATCAAAAGTTGGTACGGATCTGAAATGAATCCGTACCACATTGGATCCGTTCTGGCGAAACGGGGCGCTAATGTCTAATTAGTTGGCGTTGTATATCCAGATGTGGAAACTGATGATAATAAAAGGACATCTATCGATCATGACAATGGAGAAACCTCTGCATTCATGAACTGTTTAACTTCTATTGTGCTGCCTATTCATAGCCATAGGCTGTACCATCCATCAGATGATCAGTTCTGTGTGCAAAGTCATGGAAACAGCATTTTCAGTCATCGTGATGCAAGCCAGAACATTTAGATTTTTTTCAAACTTCATTTTTCATCAATATATCATTACCTCTACAAATAAGAATCTCACTATAAGGTAATTTGCATTTGGCTGGCTTACCATTCTAAACAAAATAATGACAATAATAAAATAACATCGGCATATAATAACTGGGGTATAAAAATATTACTAGCTTAGGAGCTCTGGGTCAGACCATGTTTTATTCCTCATACAAAATACATAATATTTTGAGTGGATGATTATGATGAATAGCTTAGAAATAATGAAGCCAAGATCGCGATTTTGAATGCCTCTTACTATACAAAGCTATTTCCAAATACGCCAAGACAACTAATGCAGGGATTAAAAAATTCTACCTGTTAATAGTCGTTTGCTAGATCAGTAAGAAGTGGGCTAGATCATCAAAAATTGAAGAATTTAATCGATTTTTGTTTTGTAAATTCCAATCATTAGCAACTGTAGACTATTCTGATGAATAGATACAAAATTATCTTTCTCTAAGAACTCCTTAAATTGAGAAGCGTTATCTCTGTGTAGCACTACCAGTCAGCAAATGGTAGCATAGCTCAGTGACGCGTCGAGACACCTTCAGTTGGGGGGGGGGGTACCATTTGACCATTTGACCAACTATTGTTTCTAAAAGGAAAAAAGGTCACAGAAAATACTTTTGCCAACTCTCTTGCAGCATAGCCGACGTTTTACCAACATTCTTGTAAATTTCAAAATAATGAGGGGTCACGCCCCCACGCCCCCCCATCGGCACATCTCTGACATAGCTGTTCCCCATATGCAGGTACCAGCTATACCACATTTGTGTTCTGAATGTGAGCGACTCAAAGGAAGAATAGCTACCTTTCCCAATCATCAATTGCTGAATTTGCTGGTGCTAGGAAGCATATGAAGCTGTTTTCAAATGGTAAACATTGGGTTTCCTAGAAAAGAACTTGTGGTTGGAAGACACTGCAGTCAAAATGTGGATGGACGAAATCAGCGAGTATTTTTTCATCAAATTGCAATGCAGAGAAGAGGTTTCCTCACCAGACATGCTCAACTTCGAAATTAAAGCAAATCTGAAGAGAATTAGTGATGTCAAAGGGTTTGCAATTAGAGGTCGGACCTTGAAGAAATGACAACGTATAAACAGCAGACTCTAAAGAAGAGCTAAAACAGTCTCTCTCTCTCTCCCTCTATCTCTCTCTCTCTCTCTATCTCTCTTTCTACCGCTGAGCACCAAGAAAGTATTATGCATGCAGCAGCCAGCCAAATTTAGCGTATGGTTAGGAAAGGAAACGATGAACCAAACAGAAACTTTCAGTTCTTCAGGAAAGTTGATAAATACAAATGCAAAATGGGATTTTCAATATCAGAGAGCCACCCCGAGAAGTTGTCTGATGGAGATTGGTGCTGCAATGTTCTTTCGATCCTAACTTTTTGCATGGAGTGCTGCAAGATACCCATAGAAGTGCAATAGCCCATGAAAGCATTTGCAATGTGGTACAACCAGAAAATGGTGAAGATTACTTGAACTGAGAAAACATCAAATAATGGAATTGTAGAGAGGGTAAGGAGATAGAGATAGCTAGTAACATTCATACAAGAAAGTCAGTTAAATGCAGAGATTTAATGTGATGCGGAATCTAAAACTAGACATGCTATACAGAATATACAACTGGGTAATCTGATCAAATGCAGGGCAATTCCACAGAAATGGACGTACATTTTGGAAAAGCTTTTATTCTCTATCTTCAGTTCCTGGAATGCCCACATTAGAACAGTTGGAGCTTCAGTGCTCTATCGACTTTTACTAGATAAGGTAGTAAACACGAGAAAATCCTGTTCAGTAGATTGTAGTTATATAAGAAAAGCCGTGCACAGGCTGGCAGCGGACGTATGCTTGGTTACTTTTACTTAGATGTGAAATTGCCCTGCGGATAATTATTCGAAAGAAGCGATGATGATGGCTTACACTAACTTTCAAGAGCTTAAGTAGCTGGACTCAAGATAGTGTGGAGAAAATGAGGAACAGAGATTCATGTAAAGCTATGGTGGACAATGACCACATCGGGCATGACAGCTACAGAAAGTAAGACGAACTTTGCATTCCCTATAGAACGGTAGAAGACAAGTCTTTCACTCATTTTATGAGATAAGGAAACTGAGAAAGAGGCCAATAGCAGCAAACTTATGCTAGGTTCACACTGTAGATTTTTGTCTATAGATTCAAAAAGTAATCGACAAAAAGGAAGAAGTCGGGTAGACACTTTTCTACGGAAACTAGTGTTGGGAAACTATTTGCATGCTATACCTGGTCAATTAAACATGGAACAAGAGATGCTTGAAACGTTTATCTATGCTTAGATATTGAAATATAAGGAAATAGACGAACGAAAAATGAAATTCTATCGGTCTATCGACAAAAATGTACGAGAAGTAGAACATGTTCTACTTCATCGACAAGTGAATCATCGACTTTCTTCGAACGCGGCGTCTTTGTTTGCAATCGCCGACATTCTTCGTTTTGTCGATGACTTTCCGAATCTATAGACAAAAATCTACAGTGTGAACCCAGCATAACTCATATTGGGCAGTGTTTTGCGCACGTCTATGCGTAACACACGTATGCCAAGGAATGAATCCAATATGGCTGACGAGGGTCACTTTCCTTGAGAAGGTAAATTAATTTTCTAGCATATAGATTGAATTTCCCTTAAGAAACTCGTTTTTTTAAATCTACCACATCGTTACAAAATTACTGATGAAAATTCCTACTTGTGTTTTTCTACAGGCCAACATCTCGCTCAAGCATCAAGCAATGAAATTGATAGAGTTGTTCCAACTATGGTTAGGCAGACACCCATAGACAAACGGAAATTTTACTGTGGAATACAAAACCCCAAAATGCCTAAAGAGGATTCCATTCTTCCAGAGCAAGTAGAAGATGACAGATGATATTGCACCTTATCTTAAGTAGATGACAACAATTTCTTTGCACTGAATACCATTCCAGTACACAATGAATTGATTAAACAATACCAATGATATCATAAACTGCAGGAAGATTCTCCAACTAGTCTCTGTTCAACGTTAAATAGTCAGATAGTTGGAAATGAAGTTATATATACACAGATATATATGTTGTTTAGAGGAAAAGAACTGAGCTTATTTCAACGGCCGACACGTTAACAAATTCCTCCTCAAGGACATCAAAGTATTCCCTCCGGACACAGCTTAGGATATGTAGCACTGCTTCGAAACTAAATTACAGCACATCTGATGATTGCAACAAGCATAAAACGAGAGTTATGTGAGTTTCATTGAATTCAAACAAAACTTTTATTTTAGATTTTAAGATTTTATTCTGAAGTACATTGCTCTGCCTATCGTATTGAGAACTCTGACTATAAAGTTGTTCTGGATTGTTATATATATATATATATATATATATATATATATATATATATATATATATATATATATCTACGTAGCAATATTCTTAGTTTTAATGATATAGAATTTGATGAATACTTATTTTTATGCAACGCATAGAAAAATGTTGTTCCAAACTAAGAATAGTTACAATATTCTCAGAGTCAGTGACAAATAATTCATTAAATATTCCTTTTATGTGCATAAATCACAAAATATGTATCATATCATAGAAAATAACAACATTCTTAGCATTGGTGACAAAGAGTTAACTTTAATAACAGTTCATTTATCTGTACTTAGTGCAGTGTTGATGCTCTATTGGCATAAAAGCTCACATATATCATAGATATAGAACGCACCACTATATTACGATTCCAGTAAGCTAGAGGCCACAAGATATTACAACTTAAGTCGAACACTACCTTTTACCAATCAGCTAGCTTGGTATCCTAAGATTTAAGAGATGGGTTAGTACTGTGTTATGAGGATGGCGCTTACACTAATGCCAGTAAGTAAGTGGTTTTATTGGCTGCATCAAAGCATTTGAGAAATATACTCAGAACTAGTCAAGGTGTGTATGAATTTTGATGTTAGATGTTAGTTGCAGAAATTGTTGCTGTGTGTAACACCCATTGTATGAACACTGCAATGTTTTCATTTGCCATTGCAAGGCAAGTTGCTATTCAAAATTGCCTCTTGTAGTACAGTACTATCTTAATCAAGGACTACGAGCAAGATTAAGTTTTAGTACGTAGGAGTGCAGTGTATCGGTAATATTGAAATAAGCCTATGTTTTATAGTCATTACGAGGAATACACTTCATTCTTGTGTGACTGAAAGCATTTCAACGCATGTTAGTTGCCACTTTTGAGATACCATTAAAGCTGTTACATTTTACATATAATATTTTCATCAATGATCAATTATTTTTAC
Organism: Cassiopea andromeda; assembly: GCA_018155075.1. Lineage (NCBI taxonomy): Eukaryota > Metazoa > Cnidaria > Scyphozoa > Rhizostomeae > Cassiopeidae > Cassiopea > Cassiopea andromeda. The sequence continues at coordinate 1,193,202 of WIPJ01000447.1, forward strand.
AAGCAAAGCTTTAGTTAATGTTGGGGATGAACTCCAACCAGGCTGTACTAAACCATATATTTAAGTTCATTAGCATGCCATAGCAATCGTAAGCCCTAATCATGATGAAATGATCTGATGTTTACATCTGTGGTCAAGCATTACTGGAAACTTCTAGACTAAGTTGTTTTAATTATTGTAACTTTACTTGATTTACTTGTTAATTTATATTTGTGTAAAATGATCAGCTCTTTGCAATAAAGGTTACAGCCTTTTTGTGGATACATTAATAATAATAATAATACTATATTTTTTTTTTTTACAGGGCAAATCAATCAGCTATAAATATAGCTGCTATCAAGAGAAGCCCTGTATAGAATTAAAAAGTTAAAGAGAATTGCCATACATAAAGAAGAAGATACAAAAACATATAAAAAATGTAAAAAATTAATCTTAAAAGGTTAATGTCATATTCAGCAAAAATTTGTCCATAAGCTAATCTATAAAACGTTCCTTCAAAGCTTTCTTGAAATGAATGTAATACTTCTCATTTTTCAGATAAAGTGGCAAGTCGTTAAAGATCTTTGTTCCACTGTAATATATCCCTCTTTTACCACTTTCGGTTCTAACTTTCGGCATCCGCAGGTCCGTACCATTACGTCTCGTTGCTTTTCCGTGTTCAAGTTTCATAAAATAGTTGTGGAAGACTTCAGGAGCTGTTCCATTTAAGCATTCAGTTATATATAGCAGCATTTTGTTACTGAAGGTGCAATCCCTTATATAAAGTCAGTCCTCCCATTTCATGTTTGCTATCATTATGGTTTACATCTACCATAAAGACATAGAAAAAAAAGATGTAGACCTTAACTCTGGGATTTTGGCCTTAAAGAGATTGAAAAATATACAAACTTAGTCACAACTTTCCATTATCTATTATGCACTAGTTGAAAGTCAATTACACTATGGTGATAGTCAACATAATCAGGAATGCCAATATTAGAGATACTTGGTCATGTCATGGGATGAATGTAGAAAACATAATTTGCATTGATAGGAATGTTATGACCTATAAAATCATACACAAACTTTGCCCAAATGGCTTCCTACAACAGTATTAACCAAGGTCTTGTTTCTCATACCTAAACATAGGACTGAGTGCTATAAAAAAGCTTTCATTACTTAGCTCTTAAGGAATGGAATAATACGCCTAGAGACATACGTGAGTTGAAAACAATACATGCTTTCAATAGGGAACTGAACTTATATATGAAGAGCAAGACACAACTATACACGACCACATGGAAGAACAGCTCCATGCACAATAGTATTAGTTGCTAGGGCATGACATACAATACTCAATGCTAGGGCATTACAATAGTTATGCTAGGGCATGAAAATAGTCATGCTGGAGCATGACAATAGTCATGCTCGGTCATGACAATAGTCATGCTGGAACATGACATTAGTCATGCTCTGGCATGACAATAGTCATGCTGGGGCATGGCAATAGTCATGCTGGGGCATGGCAATAGTCATGCTGGGTCATGACAATAGTCATGCTGGAACATGACAATAGTCATGCTGCAACATGACAATAGTCATGCTGGAACATGACATTAGTCATGCTAGAGCATGACAATAGTCATTCTGGTGCATGACAATAGTCATGCTGGGGCATGACAATAGTCATGCTGGGGCATGACAATAGTCATGCTGGGGCATGACAATAGTCATGCTGGGGCATGACAATAGTCATGCTGGGGCATGACAATAGTCATGCTGGGGCATGACAATAGTCATGCTGGGGCATGACAATAGTCATGCTGGGCATGACATTGGTCATGCTGGGCATGACATTGGTCATGCTGGGCATGACATTGGTCATGCTAGGCATGACAGTGGTCATGCTGGGCATGACAATGGTCATGTTTGGGCATGACAATAGTCATGCTGGGGCATGACAATAGTCATGCTAGGGCATGACATTGGTCATGCTGGGCATGACATTAGTTATGCTGGGGCATGACAATAGTCATGCTGGGGCATGACCATAGTCATGCTGGGGCATGAAAATACTTATGCTAGGGCAGGACAATAGTCCTGCTATGGTAGGACAAGCTAGCTATTTTTAATATTTTCAATAATAGGTTTAGTAGCTAATTTGTGTTATATATAACTTATTTTGTAGATTGTTTCTTTCTGTAATTATGCTGAAGGGTTTTGTGTATGAAGCATGAAACTTGAACTTGAACTATAACTTCACCCCTATATTTTTGGAACCTAATGTATTCAAAATATAATGATATCCATTAATTGTGTAATATTTTCTACCAAATAATGTCATTAGTTGTCTATTATTGCAGGCTGTCAAAGTCAAAATTTTATTGATCAAAGTAGTTTGTTCCTTGTCAAAGCAAGGTTTTTGGAAACAGACATAAGCAATAATCTGTTGAAGATTTTAGTGATTTGAAAGCTTATGTATTAAAGGGATAGCAAAAGTTTGATTAAAAGTAAGTAATAAGGAGCTAGGGAGAGCATCCCTTCCAAGTGTACTGGCTTAGCAATATGCTGAGGCTACTGTGATACACTGAATTTCAGAAGTGAATTTGATCAGAAATTTGCCAAGCTACTGTGATACAATGAAGAGATGCTCATGGAGGCAGAGGATTTGAAAGGAGTTACGATAAATGGCATCAACATCAACAGTTTAAGATATGCTGATGATACAGCCCTTTTATGTGTCTTCCCAAACAACTTACAGATGCTGTTAGATGTGTGCAATGAAGCTGGAAAGCCATATGGGATGGAAATGAATATCAAAAATACCAAGACAATAGTACTCAGCAAGACATCATCTCCTAGAATTAACATTACATTAGAAGGAAATCCCATGGAATAGACTAATTTGATAACATATTTAGATTAACTCATTACAGAAGACAGAAGATGTCACAAGGTGGTAAAATGAAGAATTAAAATTTCAAGGAGTGCCTTACAAGAGAGAATAGCATACAGAGAGTGATTCTGTAAGGGAAGATAGAAGGAACAAGATGCCAAGAGTACAGTGGATGGACAACGTCAAAGATCTGATGAATCTAAATTATTGTGATTGTGTGCAATTGGCAAACAACAGAGAGGAGTGGAAGGTCCATGACTGTCAACCTCCTTGGAGTAGATGACATGTGAAGAAGACGAAGAACATTGTGACTATAATTGATAGGTCCCTGGATGGGGTCTAGAGGAATCCTTCCACCTCAGCAACAATTCCATGCCAAATTTTTGCGCTTATCTACATAACAGTTCTGCAAAATGTCTAAATCCGCAAAAATACCAATAATGGAAATTCTCTTTGAGCTTGAAACGCAGAAATAAGGCTTGGTTAGCTTCTAGTGTAGTGCCGACATCAGAGTCAGACATTGCTCTGTAGTTATACTAGTGGAAAGACTCAAGGAGGCAGTTACCACAAAAGCTTTGTGAAGTAGCTGCTACTAGAAATGTTTATAAAATCTGAACCACTTTCTAAATCCACACAAAATTTTCACTGCTTCTAGAGGGGCTATTGTAGTATGAAAGGACATAATATTTATTCATTTTGGGGTTGCAGTTGCCATGGAAACCTGCTGGTTCTGGGGGTCATGCAGATGCTTTGGATACATTTTTTTCAGTAGTCTTGCATCTGATGTTCAGAATTGTTCGGAAATTCTATTAGAATTGATGTGCTTTAGAAAATGAATTACTAGTTTCTTCCTAATAGCAACTACTGGTAGGGTAGCCCCCAAAAACACTGCTTCCATAGCAACAACCGCATACTGCATTCTATGGAATTTTTAATAATTCAAATTATTGTAAGGCACATTGCACATAACTTGTAGAAATTTGAAGGGAATTGAGCAGAGGGTTCAGCAACAATATGTTCCTAAAGGTAAATGGTTCTAAAAACATGCCTTTTGAGAAATTGGCAGTTTAAGTTTGAGATTTGAAGTTTCAATCAACTAGTAATGTTAAATTCTAGAAAATGTGTATCAAACTAGTTTCATATTTTCCTGAAGTTTTCTCTTTCTATCTTGAGTATTCCAAGAGTACCTTCATCTATAAATGATATCTTTGGGGCTGAACTATCTTCACAAATATGTTGCATACTGTTCTTCCTCTTCTGTCTTTTATTGCCACTAATTGCTTCACTCTGCACACCTTTGACTCTTCCTCTGAAGTTTTTTTCTAGATTGCTACGAACAGTTTCTGGTTCTATACTTGTACCAAAGCAACCTGCTTTGTAGCTAACTTTTTTTGTAACTTTTTCTCTATCAATACCAAACTTCAATTTCTTTCGTTGCCTTCTGTACTTGTTAGATGTTTTCCTGGCTGCTGCATAAACTCGACCCTTGTCCTCATCTCTTAGTGCTTTATACATGTTCTTTCCTGGTGAGATTCCCATTTTCTGCACCATCATTGCTTTGCATGCAGCACCAGTGTTTGCAACACAGATTGTCTCACATACCCCAATAGTGACCTTTCTTGACCCACAAAACAGAGTTTTGGGATATGAGACCACAAAATACCATTAATGCTTTCATTCTGGTTCTGTGTCAGCTGATGCCATTACTGATCGCCTGTTCACTTCAAATGAGCCATTTCTATCAGGCAGAATTTTACTAGACCAAAACTCTCTCTTTGACCCACAATTCAAACACCTTACAAACAGAGACTCTGCAAGACCATGTCTCTTTTTGTTACATTGGAAAATTCTCAATTTAGATTTTGGACTCATGCAAGACCTACAGACAGCAACTGATTCCAAACAGTCATTCAAAATAGAAAAGTCTTGGATTTTAAATCCACAAGCAACTTCCGTAGAGATATTGGAACTCAAAGCTACCTTCCTTGAAATGCTTCTGGTAGAAATTCTGCTTTGAAATTGCTTTTTAAAGTCACTATGCTTTAGCTTTTCAGCTGACATATTCTTTAGTTTTCTTTGCTGGGATTCTGGCATTGGCTTAGCAACAGGTGTCTCTACGCTAGGCCCAACATTTCCTATTTGATCATGAGTTTCATGGCCACCCAAAGCCTGTTCCTGATTTGTGCCAGACGTTTCCCAGAGTCTCTTGCCATAGAAAACCTTCGGTCCCTTTTTCACCTTTAATCTTGGCATACTCCAATGATGTCTAACCAACAACAGATAGGTCACTGTTCTTCGTGGATAACTAATTTATTGAACTGACCGAACTAAAATACTGAATTGAATTAAAATAAGTCTCCTTCACAGTACTAAAACCTCCTTCACAGCACTCAACAATCTGTGCTAAGGTGCAGTGCTACTGGAGCCGGTAAAGCCCCTAGTAACCGAAATAAACAGAGCAACAATATGGTTGCTAACCTATCACTTTTGGGGTACCATTTAATAATCTTGAATCTTTGTAAAAAGTGAGCCAGTTAGGCATACTAGCTATATATCAAAAGGCTTCTCACATAATGGAGAGTCAATAGCAATCAAAAATAAAAGTGTTAAAAAAAATTTTTTTTCAACTACAATTCTGGGTAACTGCCTCCTTAAAGTGTAATGACATGTGGCTTCTTTCGAAAGTTGACTGGAATTATTGGTCTGCTACTTTATATCTTTACTGTTTTTGTACTGGAGCCATTCTAAAAGGCAATAAGAACTGCTGATGGCTGGGAGCCCATGCCCAAAGAAGTTGCTGACAAAGCTATTGTATCCATGTCTCATCATGTGAATACTGTAAAGTATCTACAGCATAAATGGTTACCATGTATGAACATTGCATGTTAGACTTGTTTCAATTTTTGATGAAACACTCATTAGGAAGTCTCCAATAATAAATTATCTGCATGTATGTATGGCATAAAGAGACTTTAGAGGGGCCCAAGCCAAAAAAAAGATGAGAACCCTAGACAAAAAGTTTCAGGAGCAGATTATCTTTGCATATTACCTGTGCTTTGGCAAGCGAGTTCAGTGGTTATAACAGGACCATAGTACAGTTAGAGCAGGACCATAGTACTGCTACAGCAGAACAATAGTACTGCTACAGCAAGACTATAGTACTGCTAGAGCAGAACCATGGTGCTGCTAGGGCAGGACTGCTACAGCAAGACCATAGTACTGCTAGGGTAGGACCATAGTACTGCTAGGATGGGACCATGGTACTGCTAGGGCATGACAATAGTCCTGCTAGGCTAGGACAATAGTCCTGCTAGGGCAGGACCATAGTACTGCTAGGGTGGGAAAATAGTCCTGCTAGGGTAGGAAAATAGTCCTGCTAGGGCGGGACAATAGTATTGCTAGGGCAGGACCATAGCCCTGCTAGGGTACGACAATAGTCCTGCTAGGGCAGGACCATAGTACTGCTAGGGTACGACAATAGTGCTGCTGGGCAGGACAATAGTACTGTTGGGCAGGACCATAGTACTGCTAGGGCAGGACCATAGTACTGCTAGGGTATGACAATAGTACTGCTAGACTAGGACCATAGTCCTTTTAGGGCAGGACCATAGTCCTGCTAGGGCATGACCATAGTCCTGCTAGGGTATGACAATAGTCCTGCTAGGGTACAACAATAGTGCTGCTGGGCAGGACAATAGGGCATGACAATGGTACTGCTAGGGCTGGACCATGGTACTGCTAGGCCTGGACTTGAGAAAAGCATGTGATACCGTTGATCACATAATATTGATTGATAAATTTATGAAGTAAGGTATAAAAGGGAAAGGAATTGAATTGTTTAAATCGTACCTATGTGGTAGAAGAAAAGATCAAGGATGAAAAAGGTATTTGCAGTATTCCTCAAGGGTCATGCTTAGGCCCCCTTCTCATCATTATATACTTTAATGACTTTGAGAGTTGCTTAGAATTCTCTAAGGCAGACATGTATGCTGATGAAACACATACAACAATTGTATCTAATGATTTAACAGAGCTCATAATCATGACAAAGAAGGTGCTGTTAAATATAAGTGATTGGTTGAGGTTAAATAAACTAAGTGTGAACCACTAAAAACAGAATTTATGGTTATTGGTCACCAACATAGAATAAATGAAATCAACGACCTCCCTCCACTCAAACTTAATGATGGCAAAATAAAACGTACAGAGAAGGTCAAATCGTTAGGTGTCATTGTTGACAAAGGGCTAAAATGGAAGAATCAATTTACCTAATTGAATAGGAAAGCTAGCAGAAGGATTATCAACTTTAAGAAAAGCTTAAGAATGTTCTTCCCAAATCCAAACTATGCTATGTTTATCATGCTCTGTTTGAGAATCACCTACGGAAATGTAGTATGGGGTAGTCTATTGTCAACAGAATTACAAGCACTGCAATGTTTGCAAAATAGGGTTCTATCAATTATCGAAAGTGCACGATTTAAGGACCCATGGCCTAAAAAATGGCTAAATATTGAGAACTTTATTCGCTTTGATCGATCCATTTTAGTCTATATGATTCTCAATAAGCTATGCACTGAAAGCCTTTGGAATATGTTCCAATTTAGATCATCTCTACCTAATTTCAATACTAGAAGTGATAAAGACCTGCATATTCCAAAAGTATAACTTGAATTCTCCAAGAAAGGATGTCAATATGCTGGCATTAGGGCCTGGAATGATATTCCACATAATATAAGAGAACTGTCATCGCTAAGTCTGTTCAAAAGCCATCTAAGAAGACATTTGATGAGCAATGAAAACTAATATAAATGACTCCCTTTAAGATCAGCGGTTTTATTTCTTTGTTATTTTAATTTTGCTTAATTGTATGTAATTAAGTATATATTTGTAAGTATGCTGAAGGGATATCGTTATAAATAAATTATTAAAAAATAATTGAATTAGCGCAATGAGCTTGAAACATAAGCCAAAACATTAGAAACAACGAAGCAGTCGGAAAATATGAGGTCAAACGTAAAATTCAATGACATACAGCAAAGGAAGAAAGCTATAACAGTCGGACAACAACAATCAGCTAAGATAGTCGGAAGATTCAAGCCTTTTAGGAAAAGCAATGACTGATTTAGCTTTTCCTAAACATGCTTGACTTTAGGATTGCCTCAGAATTTTCCGACTGGACTAAGGATTGGGGGTGTCACACCCCCATACCCCTAGTATTTACGTGTCTGGCTTCACTATATGTATCTAACTTTCTCAATTTGCAGTTTTTGATATTTTGGTAACACAGAACATAACTCTCATAATTTTTGGCCACCAGATAGCTTGATATCTCTGCTCCTAACATGCAAAAACGCCCAAAATTGAAAAATTTAACTTCTAGCAACCGATGCAAGATCAAAATGGCTGTGCTATACGGCGAAAGGGGTAGGTTTAAACAGGTCAATCAGTCTGCAAGTTCCAAAAGAGATTGCGCTGTAAAATAGCAATATCTAAAGTGGCTTCAAAGCATAGCCCTATTTGCACTACACAAACTAAACCTGGGAGATGCCAAGTTGGTTTAACCAGGGCTAGATTTTTGTAGTTTAAACACAACTAAACTGGATTTGTCTTGAGTTTCGACCCAGCTTAAACTGACCCTAAAAGAGACGTGTATTTGCCGCGGGTTAGTTGCTTTCAACAAAGTGTAAACGCAATTCAGGGTCGAACCGGAGCAGTTTTACTATAGGTGCATGCGTGTTTTCAAATTGTAGCAAAGAACGCCACTTTGATTGAACAGATATTACTTATCGTTATTGTAGATCAAGAACTGAACTGGAAATCGAAAAAATAAATTACTAAAATTAATATGGAAGCTGTTGAAAGGGGTTCAACTTGGGCTGATGAGACAGTATTACTCCTCATAAGAATCTGGACTGAAGAAGAGATCAAACGGCAGTTAAGCCTGGTTTCCAAATAGTCATAACAGTCGGCGACCTGTCCCCCATCTAGATCGGGGCAATGGATTGGGGACAGTTGTTTTTGTATGGAAACATGTTGTCTACCACATCACCGGCATTGTTGATGCATCGTTCTATGCAAAAAGTTGAACTAGGTTCATCATCATCATCATCATTATCATCATCATCATCATCATCCATTTATTTACAGTGGACTATTTTCTATTTAGCTAAAAGAAGCTAATTTTAAGGCTATCTAATGCCAGAAACTAAAAGAATTCTAAGAAAGATATAGCTACAAATAATTGCTAAATGCAAAATAATCTAAAAAACCAAATTCCTTAATAAAAACTTTGAACAATCTGCAGCTGCAGCAACTTCCATCCCACTGTTTTACTCTCCTTTTGAAGTCTTGTGTTAAAGCTATTGCCGGGTTCTCGAAGATCGACACATAAAAGGCACGTCTTTATCGTAGCTCGAACTTTAATCAACTGTCTTAACACATTCGGCTAAGTCATCATAGACTTGGTTACTACATGCTGGCTAATACGCCAAAGGAGTGTTGCGACGTAAATCACAACACTTGCTAAGTGCACTGTCTCTCAGACAATTGGGCAGTAAGGATCATAAAGAGCAGCCTCTAAATGGAATATTTTCTGTGTCATATATTATTGTTGTAATTGCTGTCTATATGATTTACGATCGAAGAACCTGCTAATGCTGCCTCAAACTAACACTATTAAATATAGAAATGATAGTGTAGTTTTTCCAGGCAGTATCTTATGAAATTACCTTCCAAATTAAATTAAAAGCCAAACCTCCGTCTGCTCTTTTAAGAAATGTGTAAAAATTTGGAGTGGAGAGGACTGCAACTGCAAAATTTGTAAGTAGGATAATCGATTTATACATCGTGTGATCTTTGCTCTCTTTCTATGTTCTATTTTTCTTTTAACAATTTCCTTGCTTTTTAGAGTATGTTGATCTAAATAGTTGGTCTTAATTAGTTTTGAATAAAGGCTATGTGAAAATCCAGCTATAAGCAATGTCATTATTTTTATTATTTTTATTATCTTTAACTATTCTATCAAATATTTGAACAACACCCTTGCAACGAGGAAGAATCTCAGCAAGTGGGCTATTTCTCAGTCATCTGCATGCTCCTTCTGCCTTAAAACTGAAACGCTTCAACATGTCGTCTCTATTTGTACAACCTATCTGGAAGAGGGCAGATATACCTGGCGTTCCAATTCTGTCCTTCTCTATCTTGCAAAAACTCTTACATCATTGTCTAAGTGCTCACTATATGCCGACTTGCCTTCATTTCTATCACCAAGCATTATTACCGGGGATTCCCTTAAACCATATCTTGTAATGGTTACTGATACTTCTCTTTATATTCTTGAGTTAACTGTTGGATTTAAATCCAATCTTCAAATTAATAGCGATCGAAAGAAAACGAAGTACCACTCTCTCTCATATCTGACATCACTCCTACAATTTCTAACCTTAAATTTATCAATCTCTCGATGAGTACTCTTGGACTTCTGGGTAAATCATCTGACTCCTTGTTACTATTTTTTTGGAAGATCTCACATTTGACAAGCCTTCATCAAAATATATAATTGAGAAGATCATGAACATATCGATAAGATGTAGCTATTACATATTCTGTCTCAGAAACAAGCTCTGGACCAACCCCGCATTATTAGCATTTTAGTCACTGCTTATTATCATTATTCCTTTGTTTTGTTTTTCTTTTTCGTATATGTACAATTTGTAGAAGTATTGGTAGTAGCAGTTGTTGTTTTCACCCTTTTGTTGTATTTAACTTTTTTTTTGACAAGTAGAAATGGCAAATAGCCAATTATACACTACCTAGCATTAGAGAGGTGTATGATTGTATCGTAAGATATATTCAATTATATGAAGTTTGAAAAACATATGTATAATGCCAAACTGTATTAAGAAATGCACTTAGAACACCTCAAAATTAAGACATACAGGCATTGTCGTAGTCTACATCCTCGCATGCTAATGTCCAATATGATATATATATATATATATATATATATATATATATATATATATATATATATATATATATATTATATATAGTTGCATCTTGTATAATCCAAGTAACCACCTGTAGACTACCTTTTTAAAGCGAGGTTTACAGTTGTATGTCTAGATGGAATATAAAATTAAAGTTTTCATTATATTACATCATATTCTTACTTTCAGTATTTGCAAGTGATTTGGATTTCACTGGCTATAACAACTATTTTTTTCCGCAAAGATATTCTTCATAAAAGTTGGGTTAAAGTTGTTCTTTGTCTTGAGTTTTTCTATCATAACATTAATCTCGAGATTTACATAACAAAAATAGGCGTTACCCCTCCAAAGTGATTGTAAAGGCAGGTTTTGCCCTTCCAAAAGCATTTCCGCCTGCTACGCACTTGAACCGAGCCCCTCAAACTGACTCACTGCGCCTCTGGGGTTCAATCGAACCCCGGTTAACAACAACTGGTATAAGTGCAAGGCTCTAAAAGGAACATTTAGCCTATAATTGATCTAATTTTCTAGATCTATTGCCAATGTTTCTCAGTGCAAAACATCTGTTTTGTTGGAAAACTTTCGTGGTTGGTCTTTTACAAGTAAATATTGCAACATATGAGATCGCAAGATTCACGTTACCATTCATGTAACTTATGATATATTCTTATTCAATGCAGCTGCTACATCAATCCATAATCATTACAAGTCAAAACAATGCTTAGGATACTGCCTCTTATTGACCTCATCCCTTCTTCACCTATATTGTAGCTACTGAGAGGAAATTGCTGCTTCATTAAAGGCTATTGCAGCGGCCAGGAAAAGAAATGAGATTGTTGTATTTGCCAATGGTGTTGCAATGCTTTTTAGCCTGAATACCGGTGTATTTTACTTATAAAGCATGCAATTATGATATATAATTGGAATTAAAGCTTCGTCAATAGCAATTCCCCCATGTACGTGCTATAGCCGTGCAAAGGGTATTCAAAGAAGGATGTAAATTGAATATTTAAACGATGCGACATATCTTGAATCCTTACCAAGAAAATTTGTATTACCAAGAAGATACCTACATATCAGAGTATGGAAAACATGCGTATGAGCAGCTTGGTTCATTGTTAATCGACAGATGAGAGCGGTAATAAGACTTTACATTGGATACACGCATTTACTTGATATACGCTTTTCTCTAGGTAGCTAGAGTCGATTTCAATACAATCGATCTACATTCAATAATCCTGTAATGCATCCAAGTACATTACTTTCCACAATAACCATCCGATGAAGAAAAGGAAGCCAATCTTTCTTCTAGGGACAAGATACTCTTCCTTTTGTTAAGTAGTTTTGTTGCATCATTATGCAATAGCTAGACCCAGCCCCTAGAAGTACGATAAGGGAGGTTTAGAGGGCATAAAGCCAAGATAGAATGCAGCATCTTTGATTCCTCTTCTTTTCAATTTGTCACAAAATTGCACAACAGCATTGAATTTTTGTCGTTAAAGTGGTATTTCTTTTCGTAGATTTTCTGTTGCCACCCACCGTCGTCCACTCAATCATTCACCCAAGCGTATTTCACTACCTTTACGAAAGAGTTGCAAAGAGATATGACCAGAGGCAATGCGAAGCGCTCCTGATGGAGATGACGATGTTCTCTAAACATACTGACATTTCATATCTTAGAAATATAATAGCTTTATCCTGTCTTAACAGTGCAAAAGTTATAGTTAATAAGGTGGCTAACACAGGTGCAAAATTCATGAACTATCTGTCTGTGTGGAAAGGAGTATGCTTATGTCCTAAAATTTAGGGAACATCAGTTACTTGCCGAGGCTGCATACAATAAATTAATGGTTACTTGGTTTCATAAAGGAACCAGTCATCTTTGAATTAACGGTCTTTTTTACCGACTTAATCTGGTTGAAATCGAAAGCGCAGCAGTACTTTGTACTTGCTAAATTTAAAAACCATGGTTTTTCTCCTATATGCAATAAAAATATTTTTGCACGTTTTCCATCGCAAACAAGAACGAAAGTGCTGTTTTCAAAACAAACAACGTACTTTTTGTTATCAATTCTAGGAACGACGTTTCAGTGAAAGTAGAGAATTTGTGAGGATAGATGAACTTCATTCTACGACAAACACATTTTTCATTTAAATAAGCGGCAGTCTTAGAACAATGTACACATTGTATACTGCACATGTACAAAACAGCTATTCACTATAGGCCAATAACTACTTTCGAAGGGTTTCCAAGGATACCAAACAGATGAGAAAAAAATCTAAACCTGCAAAAATCTTGGTATTCAGCAGGATATTCATGAAGTGGCAAAGTATATTTCTAGCAAGATCTCTTTGAAACTCTACTAATTTATAATGTAATACCAAACGAAATGGACCTATCAAAAGAGGATACAATGCAAAACAGATAGCCATGGTAAGAATTTACTTTCAGTGTGATAGTTAACTGTGTGGTCATCTTCTCAAATTCACCAATCTTTACTTACATTCTACGACCTGCTCCTTGAGGGAATCCATTATAATTTAACTTTTGTGCACACTGTGAAAGCAGCTCTTAGGGACATGAGAAATGGCATCTTTAAATTTAGGATGGGAACGCATATTGGTAAATCTAAAGCTTAATGCTGTCTGTGATCATGGGTAACATCGAGAGGCTTATACATGAAACTGCTACTATGTAATTTTTTGATTGGAATATATGTACTCCATTAAAAGTAACGTCTCATCAGATACAAGTGGAATCTTTTGATTCTAATCTGTACCATAAGTAGAACGTAAATAGTCTGTTGATACTACAGAGCTTTACCACAGCACGAAAAAGCGACAAAACTCTTTTGACATACTTAAAAGCTTTTTTTCGTCTGACACTCATCAGAGTATGAAAACGTCGGATAGTGACCTAAAGGTACCTCAATTTCGGTTAACCTTTAGGTCACTATCCGATGTTTTCATACTCTGATGATTATCGGACGAAAAACAGCTTTTAAGTATGTCAAAATAATGTTGCCGCTTTTTCGTGCTGTCATAAGTAGAACCTATGAAAACCCATGTAATATTATTAACAACCCCATGCGTTGTAAGTGGCATTAGAAAAGTGCAGTATTACACGAAGAGCAATGTGATACGAAGAGCCAATGTGCAGGTTATATCTCTGTCAATGGTTCTCTAACTTCCAATTAGAGAGCATAGCGCTTCAAGTCCCCCCTTTGTGCCTTCGAAGCAATGCCTATACTCTCTAAGAGCAATAGAGTAACAGCGTTAGTGTCTGGGCAATAAGAGGGAGTGCAATGTGCATATATGATGTGGTGATTCAACTTTGCCATTCCCAGTAATGAAAGCCCCAAGGATATAAACACTTCTTAATTATTCGCTTCTCAATTTACCCCAAATGTAGCTCCCAAGACCACTTGCATTAGGATAGCCTCTTTCTGAAATCAAGTGGCATAATGATGGTGCGCTAGCTCTTCACATGGGAGCCTAATCAAGTTTTAGCTGGCAAAATTTACTCGAAAAAATGAGCAATAATGCAAATGCAGGTGGGTTCAGATAACCTACACAATTTGTCTAGGGTAGGGCAGTTTTTGTGCAACTTGGGAAGCAATAAGCAATAACTGTGAAGGTGTATTCGAATGGCCTCAAAGGACACCTAAACATCGCTATATGATTGCTTAAGTGAACTCTGGGACAGACTTTAAAAGGCAAATATAATACAAAAAGTTGCAGGATTTCGTGCTTTAGTACTCTAACTTTTGCTACTTTTTTGCAGATAAATTACCTATTCAAGAAACAAATCCCGAAGAAAACTCTTGTCTTGTCGTTCCCAAGGGTTCAGCTGTAGTGAGAAAAAGAAACCAATATGCACTAGCTGATACCAAACGACCAAGAGAGCATGATGAAGAAAATAGAAGAAATGTGAATGCACCTAATGACCATTGACTTCATGCAAGAAACAATTCATAAAGTAATTAAATAGCACATTTGTATGGATCTAATTCAAGGCATACACAAAATCAACTGAACTCAAAGTGATACTCAACAATGTTTATTTTGTCTCTCCATTTGCTCTATTGTTCAGAGGGGACAGCATATACACAACATGGAGAATTTCTGCATGGTATCCCCAAACGAAATTTAGCATTCAACAATAGGCGATAGATCTCTTTAAAAGCATACCCTTGTCATCTAAAATCTCAAGAAATTATCCAGTCACGTTCTGTTTTCAAAAACTTGAGAATCCTGTTCTCAACATCAAAATATGTTATGCACTGTTTTCTTCTTATGCAAGTCTCTCTTAAATATCAGGTCATCAAGAGCATCTGAAAGGACTACAAATCACCAAAAGCAAGCCACGTTTTATTGACAATTAAATCTTCTTGACAAGCTTTGAATACATACTTTATAATGATCACAGTTTATTGGACTAGCCTAAGCGTTGAAAGGCCCTAATGACTTAATGAAATGGCAAGCTTTGAATGCTACCTCTTCTGATGTCAGAGTACAAAGGTAAAAAATAATGGTAAATGGGGAATCCCAAATAATATTTCTGCCACATGAGATAGCTTATAGTTCTAAAAACAGTAGAAGTGTTCTTTAAGTGTTCTTTACTTGCATTAGCAAATTGCTGATTCCTGGATTTTCAAGCCCTAGATAGAGTGGCACGAAGAAAACGCCTCTCTATCATGCAATTTTATGTTGAAGTCCTACATAAATTTGTTTTAAACTAATCTCATAAAAGCAGCATAACAAAATTGGCTTAATATGAAGCAATTGTGTCCACCTTTCATGCATTTTCTTCATGCCTGTAGCTGTCGTAACTTCAATGATGTAAGGAGGGTTTTTGATACACTACATAGTCGGATCCTGTCAACAGCATTGGATATACTGAATGGCAAAAAGAAACATGACATTGTCTCATAATGTTTGTATCTGTAGAGAAGTAGGTTGATTCCTTTCTTATACTTAGAAAGTCATCCATTGCAGAGCGCTAACTATGCTACTATGTTGATGATACAATCAATTTTCTCTCATCAAACTGTAATGATAATCAAAGAAACATTTTTTAAACATAGATTATTTTGTCAGCTATTCAGTATTCACTTAATAACAAAAATTTTTAACACACCTCTTTACATTGAAAAGGTAAATATTTTCTTCAGCAGTACTATATATATATATACTGTACATTTATATATTTATAGAGTATATATATACACACAAATATATATATATATGTATATTTATACAGTATATTTATATATATATATATATATATATATAT
>WIPJ01000447.1:1211275-1223351 GCA_018155075.1 Cassiopea andromeda
TGTCGGCACGTTTCACCAACATATACGGAATTACATCCCGCACACGTAAATTTATAGACAACACAAGAACGGAGCGATCTAGGCACAGAGTCTTTAACTTTCATCAGGTTTTTTATCTTAAAGGAGGAAAATGCTAATTTAATTGTAAGATTACTGCAATATCTTTTGATTAATGTGCGAACTTTACGCTGGGCAAAATTGGAAAAAGGAAGATAGGGTTATAGTAGAGAGTAAATAATTTTGGAATTTGAATTCAGTTTGCTTACTGCATCTGAATAGAAAATTGTTGGAGTTAAAACTGAATATTATTATCTTTCATTTTTGATGTTCATACTCTTTTAGCATTGCAAAGTCGTTGTGCTATGAGACTTGTAGGCAAGTTTGTTCTTTCACCAAGCTTCTTTGCTCTGAATTTTTCAAAAATTAGATCATTTCCTTATTTGCTAGTATTTCTAGGTGTGATCCCAGAATATGTTCAAATTGTTTTATTTATCTTACATTTTTCTATTATTTTTGGAAATAGAAAACCTTAACTTGCTTGCTTATAGAGTTTTGCACTACAAGTGCGTGCAGCATTTAACATAGAGTACCCATCGTAGCAGTTGCTATAAACATCATCATCATCATCAAGTGTTATGGATCGGCATTGTTTTCTGTTTTCAGCCTTCTTTACACATTCTACATAAGAAAGTTTCATCCATTTCTTGTTGTTAGCCATCCTCAGAAGTCATGGCCTCCCTCTTCTTCTCCTTCCATCCAATTTCCTTCTAGAAGTAATCTTTGTAGGCCATTTCTTCGCACGATGTGACAAAAGAACGCTGTTTTTCTTTGCTTGGCAGTTACTAGTAATGATACTTTTGTGCTTATCATCCCCAATACTTCCTCATTTGCCTTATAGGCTTTCCATGGTATATGTAGCATCCTTCTATAGATCCACATTTCCACAGCATTTATCTTTTTCCCATACTATTTGATATTTTCCATGTCTCTACTCCATAAAGGATTGTTGACCAGATGTAACATTTCACCAATCTTTTTCTTATTTCTATTGAGATATCCCTAGATGTTAGCATTTCTGACATGTTGATAACGGAATTTCTTGCAACTTCAATTCTTCTTTTAATCTCAAAGTCGCTTCTTCCATCATCCGACACCATGTGCCCAAGGTAGACCATATTTGTATACTTGCTCAATGGGTTCTCCATCTATTGTAATATTGGCTTTTGGTACTGGTTGCTGCTTACTTGATACCTTTTTTTAGTGTTTTTAAAATTTATTTCCATACAGTATGGTTTTCCTTTGTCATTTATTTCAGTTACAAGATTTTATAGGCCTGTTGTGCATAAAGTTAATAGCGCTGCACCGTCTGCATATCGGTTTTTGTTAATGTTTGATCTACCAACTGCTACTCCTTTCATATCTTCTATTTCTCTGAAAATTCTTTTGTATATAGGTTGAATAAACTTGATAACAGCACATATCCTTGTCATACACCTTCATTGATCCTAAATTCCTTGGCAACCCATTTTCTGTTCTTACTACTGCTGTTTGTTTCCCGTACATTTTACTTATAATCTGTAAACCTTTATCATCTATTCCAATCTCTCGCAGACATTCTTTCATCTTTGAGTGTTTGACTCTATGAAAGGCCTTGATGTAATTTATGAAGCAAATGTATACATCCTGTTGAGTTTCCAATACTCGTTCTATTAAAATTCTTAGACTGAAAATACCTTCTCCTATTCCTAGCCCAGGTCTAGAACCGCTTTGGAGCTGGCTTATTTCTTCAATTATTTTTGTTGCTACTCTTTGTTGCATTACCTTTAACACTAGCTTGGTAATATGACTCATGAAACTGATTGTTCTATATTGAGTACAATTTTATTTTTTAGGTTTTTTAGGTAGTGGGATAAATATTGACTGTTCCAATTCAGTTGGAATATGTCCACTATTGTATATACTATTGCAGACATTTGTTAATGCATCTACGTTTTACTCATCTAATGTTTTGAGCATTTCTGTTGATATTTCATCTATTCCTATTGCTTTTCCATCTTTCATTGTTTTCATAGTTCTTTCATCCTCCTCTTTTAGCATGTTTTCTCTTGTTTTTACTTTAAATTCTGGAATTGCATCTCTATTGTCATCGTAAACATTTGGTATATATTTTACCCATCGATCTGCTTTATCCTGTTGGTCAAAGAGAAATTGTCTATTTTTGTCTCTAATGCATGATGTTTGTGCTGTAAATATTTTATTGTTTGTCAAGTCTTTGATTGATTTTATTGTACATTTCTTTTGACTTGTGTTGCTTCTCAAGTACTTCAATATCTTGACATTGCTCTTTTAAACATTTTTCTTTGGCTTTTCTGCAGTGTTCAGCAATTTCTCTGTCAAGTTTTTTGCATTCGATAGTATGTTTGTTCTTGTGTTTCTTTTATTGTTCCATTTTGCCCATTATTTCATCAGTCAATTATTTATTTTTTCTTTTCTTTGTCTTCTTAGGTAATACTTCTTTTGCTGCAATCTCTAAGCTTTCATTTATAATCTTACAATTTCATTCTACACTTTCTTTGCTATGTTCTGCCTCAATTGGGTATTGTTCTGCTTCCTCTGTGTATAGTGCATTGAATCTATTCTTTTTTGTAATATTGTATTGAAATCTGTAGATTTCATCTTTTAGCATATTCATTTCTAGTTGGTCTTTCTTAGGTTTTTCTTTGTTGGTTCACTCTTTAGCCTTATCTCAATTTGGATTGTTACAGGGTTGTGGTCTGAGTTTATGTCTGCTCCAGGGTATGCTGTGGTATGTTTGATGCTCTTTCTGAATCTTTGATTTATCATTATAAAGTCAATCTGATTTGTCACAAAGTTTCCAGGGCTTTCCATCTGTACATTCGACGAACTGGTTGTTTAAATAAGGTGTTTGCTATAGTTAGGGTGTTTTGTTCACAAAATTGTATGAGTCTTTCACCTCTTCCATTTTTTTCTCCTATTCCGTAGTTTCCTGTTATATTTGTGACTTTTACATTCCCTACGTTTTCATTAAGGTATCCCATAATACACAAGACATCATCTGATTTGGCATATTTTCTTGCTCTTTGTATTTCTTCATAAAACTCTTCAATTTCTTAATCACTGTGATCTTGTGTTGGTGCATATACTTGTATTATGCTGATGTTGAATGGTTTACCTTGTGATATCACCATCAGTACTAGAAACATATGTAGGATAAATCGCCTGATGACAAGTTCTGATTGAAACTGTCCAAGGTTTGAGAAACCTCCCTAGTATCTTATCTCTCCAAGAAGATCAATGACACATTCAGACACCTGCTTATGCTTTAAATTAGCTCATACATATTGATTTTGTCATATTTAAGCTTAACAGAAAACTATGTTCTACTAGAAAATAAAGTAGCACTGTTTACCTAATGTAGCGTTCATGCTCTGCAGATGTATTCTACAGAGAACATAAAGAAAAACCATACTTTCATACTGAGCATCTCATGCCTAGCTTGATGGCATACGCTCAAAAGCTGAATGAGAAAATAGAAGGCCACAGTAATCTCATTACATCTGCTGTGCTATATCAAAGATGACTAGATCGAGGCTAACTTTTATGAACTGAAAGCCTGGATTACTTTTCACAAAAATATCTGTCTTTAAAGTACCTTTATTGCTATCCTTCAAGAATCAAACACAAACAAAAAGCTCTATGATAATGCCTGTTTCTGAAGTACTGAAAGGATATTAGTAGACAGAAAAGAACACCATGAAACCTTGTCAACTTGTCGATTAGAATACCATTTTTCGTCTGTTAATGATATTTCTTTCACTTTCGCTTCTATACTTGCTTTGTTTAGTAGTTGAATTTCGCGCTAATTTCGAAGATGATTGGCAAATACGAGGCTGTTGGAGTTTTGGGAAAGAGGGCAGTTGAAGATGGAAGTATACTGAATTGTTAAATGTCGGAACGCACGTTTGAATTCAATATACTGATATTTCTACTTCTACGTAAAGTTATAATTCAAAAGTTGTGAACTTAAGAGCTTTTCAGCTAGCCAGAAAGGTATTGTTGAACTTTATCTACAAGAATAATATCCGTTTGTAATC
Organism: Cassiopea andromeda; assembly: GCA_018155075.1. NCBI lineage: Eukaryota > Metazoa > Cnidaria > Scyphozoa > Rhizostomeae > Cassiopeidae > Cassiopea > Cassiopea andromeda. The sequence continues at coordinate 1,215,391 of WIPJ01000447.1, forward strand.
AACGACATGCAGATTTGTTAGAGACCACTAACGGTAAGCCAGATTTAGAATTTTTGCCTTGCGCGGGGATTTGTCAATTTTGTAAGATGCTCTTTACGTTCAGCAGCACACGCATTCCTCTCAGCCATGGAATATTCTCATCCAAGCTACTTGCAGCCGTGTAATTTCTAGGCCATGAAACAACCCACCGCGCATTAGTTAAAGTTTCCAATCTGGACGGTTAGTGGTCGGTCTAACCTACTCTAAATTTTAGAACTGCTTCACAAAGATTGTGCTTTAGTAAAATTTTACTATAGTATTCCGTTTAATGCTTATAATTGATCAACTTATCTTGAGTTATATAACCTAAATGTTTACAATTTGGAAAGTGCTCATCACGTACCTATGAGTTATACTCATTACAGAAACCCATATGAATGCAAATACAGATCAACTGTTTTTTATTGACACTGGCAAAGGTGATGATAAAAAAGACATTGGTTATAACATCATCACACAAAATGAAGGCTCACAGAGTAATACCTCATCCAGTCATAGAATAAGCGTGAAAAGAGATAGTTCAGATAATGAAAAGCCTCAAACTGTTTTGGGATATGATAAAGAGGAAGCTGAGTTAGAGCAATTAGTTTTTGGAGGAAAACCAGATATTCTCTTTGATGAAGATGATAATGATAAAAAGTCAGATGATGAGAGAAGTTTTACCTCTACAGATGAACATACTCTTGACTATCAAATACAAAAGGTGCTTGAGTTTTTAGATTTTTGCACTACATGATATTGAGAAATTTAGATAGTATGTAATTGGAATTGGGGGAAACAGAGGTAAAATCATGAGAGAGAGAGACCATATATTTTATAATTTGACATTTTGCTTGTTTCATGTCATAGTGCATAGTTGTATAACATCTGTTATCTGTGTTCATTGACTGGAAGTAAGGATTTCTATCTTAATATCTGTCTCTTTTAGGATACTAAGAGTTATAGGCTTTTTGTCAAGGAGATAGTGAGGATAGGGCTTGTAGTTAGTTGTCAGTCAGCATTGAAGCTTACTGCATCAATATACTTGTGTTGCTCTTTGCTATAATTTATTCATTATCATCAGGGTGAAGATGAAAAAGTAGTTACAAAAAAGAGAAAACCTGCTTGGATTGATGAAGATGATGAGACTCTGAGGTATGATCTGTGACTGAATTCTGCCATAGAAAGTATTTTACCATAAAGAGATAAGTGATCCTCCAACCTAAACTATTTTTGTCTTTATATCTTTTAGCCGGAGTGAACAAAACAAGTATGTTTTAAGTTTAGACAAACACCATTGTAATATAACTATAAGACAATGATTTTTTTGGAAGGAAGTCAGAAATTCATAACATGCTTTGTTTTTTCTAGAATTGACATTAAAGACAGGAAGAAACTTAGAAAATTAAGACTGACAGAGAATGATGCAGAAATTGATGGCACAGAGTTATCAGATAGGCTTAAAGCTCAGTAAGTTATTTTTACCTTCTACTAAGCAAAATTTGGATGGCATTCTTTTTAGGACTAGTGAAGGCTTAGTGGCTGAGTGGTTAGAGTGCTTCTCTGCTGTTGAAAATGTTTGCTATTCAGGTCATGTGCTGAGAAATAGAGCAATGTTTACCAGCTTCCTGTCTAATAGACAATAGGAACCTGTTGAATGGTCATAAATTTAACACCATGAAAGAAGATATTGACCAGAAAAGTATTTTTTGATAGGTTTATTTTGTAGACGTTTTGGCTCTTGTGATTTTCAGGGACATTGTGAATATTCAGTATTCTGTTTTGTATTCAGGTTTGAGAAGCTTGTTGGATGTCCAGAATGGGCAAAAGGAGAAGTAAAGAGTGAAAATAGTGATGATGAAGGTAAATATATTAATTTCATTTTGTTTTGTTTTTTGTAATTTACCCTTGTTTTATTTAATTGTGTCTCATGGTAGGGGCACATTTGTGAATACATTGTTGTTATTATGCCTATATCTTCTTTCTAGATGAGTTCTTTCGGAATACCAGAAATTACCTAGGCAGCTCAGAAAGTTTGCCACAAACTTTCATTAACATTAGGAGGGTTAAGGATGCAAACATTTCAAAGACTTCCAGTGCAAGTGTCAAATGCCTGGAGTTTCATCCATTCTCAAAAGTTGTGTTGACAGCTGGAATGAACAAAAAATTAGACATTTTTCAGGTAGTACATTTAGCAGTTAGTATTCTTTGGTTTCTTCATGTAGAGAAGGTTTGATTGTGATCAATTCAATGTGGTTTATATACATTCACAGTATATCCATTGACTTTGGCAATGCTAAGGAGAGACTGTCAGCTATAGCCACCTGCTACATGGGGAAATGTTTTGTATGTTGTGTCATGCTATGTTCTGTTATAGTATGTTGCTTCCTACTACATTATACTTTTTGTACTACATTTTGTGTTTTACTGTGTTATATCTTATTGAGTATAACTACAATAATGTGAAAATTTACCTACACTTCTGTAAATTTAAGACACATTGCTGTGCAATGGCCCTCAGGGATGCTTGCACATACCTAGAGCAGGGAGGCAAGGCTTCCTCTGAGGGCACATCTATGTATATGTATGTTCCTCCACAGGGGTAGATTTTGGTCTTCAAACTTTTTTCCAGAAGAACAATACTTAGTATCTTGGTCTCCTAGTAGTACAATGATAATCTGGGGGACTGAGAGCTTGCCCCCAGAACAATTTTTATGGACCAAACTTTCTATAATGCCAGAAAATGCCCTTTCAGAAGGTAGGAGAGATGGAAAGAGTTCAGTATGAATGGTAATTCTTGCTCCTCCTGCCCCCAGGGTAGGTGTCCCTGGTTGCTCTAACTGCTAGTTGATTCATAAAGGGCCTCATATGTACCCCATCTAGTTTTGCAGAGTTAAATGAGTGCCAAGAATTTTTACTGATACCATTTTGGTACAATGTTATACTATTTTCCAAGTCTTTATCATGATTTTGTCATAATTCATACCAGAACACACTGAATTCAAAGGAAGCACTCATCATAAGATCCATGTCAGTTACTAGGGACATTTTGCATTTTAGAAAGTTTTATTCTTATTAATATTGTAGTAAGTTCTAAGTTCACTTTATTTGATCTTAAATATTGTATGTTTATTTTGTATTTTTATGTTATGGAGGGCCCCTTGAAAACCAGCACAGCTGAAGGGCCACCCTCCTAAAATATTTGAAATAGTTTTATTTTGAAACTTCCGGTAATTATATAATATTTACGAATACAAATAAAAATCTTGCTATAATTAGGTAACTTGCATTTGACAGACTTGGTATGAAAAAATAAAAACAAAAAATTTACAATATAGGAAAAAATACAGTATAAGGAATGTAATTTATTTAAAAAGTTGTTTTTGTAAGTTTAAAAATTTTTCTACAAGCAGTTTCTATATTAGAAGGTCAGGGTTAGTCCAGGGCTTGTTATGCATACAGAATATATAGTATGATCATTATAATAATAATAAGATCCATGCAATGACAAATTTTACATATTACATATTACTTTTAACATATTTCTTATTATACACTTTTGTGAATATATACTGAACTGGTAATAACTTTGTGATATGTTACTTTGTTTTGAGGTTGATGGTGAGACAAATCCTAGAATTCAGAACCTATTTTTAGAGAATTTTCCAATTTACTCAGCTCAATTTACACCAGATGGCCAACAAGTTGTAATGTCATCCCGACGAAAACATTTCTATGTATTTGATATGGCTACTGGTGATGTAAGAAAAGTACCAAATATCCAAGGTACATATAAGTTTTGGTTGCCTCAATTGTTCAGCATAATTTATTCAATAATGCACCATTGAATAGTCATACAGTCGTCGTCATTTAATGCGTGTGATCGCATGGGCATGCATTGGCTCATGCATGGAGCTAATAGTGCGAGCGATTGATCGCACGCATGAGTCAGATTTTTGATCGTTGATTTTTACCTTTACGTTTAAGTTTGTTTCTGGAAGCCGGGCAATAGTGGCTAGCTCATTCAAAATGTCTGTGATGTGTTAGTCATTACCGTTTAACAGATTTGCGGGAAACTTTTTTAAGTAAGATGATTGCTACACTTTGTTCAAATTGCGCTAGGAACGATGCAGGCGTTGCTCTCCCATTTTCGCCGAGCGCGATTGTCATTTTTATATTTTTCTCGATTCTTTACTGCTTACTCGCATTTCTTTGGAAGCATAGCTCCTACAAGCAGAGATGTACCGTCACTTTCCATTATTTTGGGTGGGTGGGGAGGGGGCTGTTCTGACTATTTGACTAACTACTGTTGCTAAAAATAAAGGTCACGAAAAATACTCTGTTACCATTTTGTCTCTTGCAGCATGGCTGACTTATGACCACCTTTCTTGCAATTTTGAAAATATTGGGGGGCACACCTGCACACCCTTCAGTAAACATATCGCTGCATACAAGTAGAGGTAGCGACATTGAACTGCACACTTTCATGTCGTGTAAAACCAGAGACCATTGGTCATAAAGTCGAGGAAAAGGATGGATAGACGTTCGTCAACATGAACTTCAGTGGTTTGCTGCACACATGGGATTTTCCTTATGACGAAGACTATATGAGTCATAGGCTTTAGCTTGTTATCTATTTTGAAATAACCTTAATTTGCAAATAGCAGATAGCAGACATTTTACTTTACTTACAACTGTATGCGATCTCTTGGATGGACAAGAAGTCTTCTAAGTCAAATTTGGTCAAAATATAATCAAAAATCTTACCTTCGTTGAATAAGGTCAAGAATATAAACAAAGTAAGAAATAGTCAAAAGCAGAGAGCAATGCACATATGTGTATATACTTTATAGTGTTGAACCAGACAAGCTTGTAGCTGTCGAGATCCCCTTCTATTACTGGGGGTAATTTTAGAAGATTTGGTAGTTCCTCATGCGGGTTGATTTACTTCACTGCAAGAAGTATAAAATCCAGTTTTTTGACAGAACTATTAACATATTCCTTTTCAATCTTAACAGGAAGGACAGAAAAGAGTTTGGAAAGTTTTGCTATTTGCCCAGACGGATCATGCATTGCTTTCTTAGGTGAGAGTGGATATATTAACTTGGTATCTTTAAAGGTGAGCTATTTTGTTATTATTTTCCTCTGCGTACTTTGAATTTTGACAATTGATTTTTGTAAATGTGGTGGCAGGTGTGCACTGTAGCATATTACAAATAGAGAATTACATGTCTCTTTGAATGGATGGTAGCAAGAATGATCCATAATTAAAAAGCTAGTCAAAGGAAAGTAGAAGTGTTTAATTAGTTCCCAAGTTTTTGAATTGTCCTAGCATATACTATTCAACGTTTCTCAGCAAAAGTAGATTGATAGGAACTTGAAACAAGAGGCCACCGATTTTATTTTGTAATACATGCTTCAATTGAATCATAAACCAGTTTCAGTTACTGATCGATGTTTTTGGAGCGAAATTCTTTTCTTAATTCTTCACATTAGTTTCTATATATGTAGAAGGTATTTACAGCAAGCATAATCTTTGATTTTATTCAAAAAGAAGTTGGTATTATTCTTAGGATACATCCTATTTTGTATGCTTTATGTTAGGAAAGTTTTCTTTTTTCTTCAGCATTACTTTTGTTTATGTTTTCGCTTTACAGACATTGCAATATATGTGCTCCCTGAAGATGAATGGTAGCGTGAAATGTGTGACATTTTCGCATGACGGTGCCCGGCTGTTTTCATTTGGAGGTTCGTTTATGTTTCAGATACTGATATTTGATAACGAATTACAAAGTCTTTAAAGTAGTAGGGCATCATTATATCTTTAGCTGTGATTTGCTGAGTTTGACTTAACACTTTTAGTATTCTTTACACCTTATCGTTGGTCTAAGGTAAGAAAATATGTAGGTTTTGTGAAGATTTTTCTGGTGAATTAGTATTGTGACTACAAGAAGCAAACAGTTAATCGTTGCAGTCTAAGTATCAGCATGTTTTAGGAGATAAGATGTGTTTTGATGGAGCATTGAATGTAAGTTACTTATTTCAGGCGATGGTGAGGTTTATGTTTGGGATATGAAGACTAAGAAGTGTAAGCACAAATTCCGTGATGATGGCTGTCTTAAAGGTGGATGCATTGACGTCTCAAAGAATGGTCGGTTTGTTGCTTGTGGGTAAGCACCTTGAACTGCTTTCACGACACGGATAGTAGTAGCTTCTAAAATAATAGCTTGTACACTTCTAAAGAGTTGCAATACCTTGGATGAGGTCTCACTCTTATATGAATCCAAATAAGGACAACTTTGGGGGAGGTTGAACTGTTCGAGTAAAAGCTCACTTGGATGGAAATTTTTGTTTTGCTTCCATCTCAATCTTGAAAGATATGGTTATTTGCTAAAATGCTTTTGCGAAAAATGATTAGTAATTGAAATTAAAGATCATGTAATCTTTATTTCTTCCTTATTTTTCTTCATACCTAGAAGAAATTCTTTTTTCTGCCACATCGTGTTTGTTAGTAAGTAAATACTGTTAAATAACATCTAAAGATTCACATTGTATCAATGAAAGGGGATCTCTTTTTCATGCAAGATCTGCTTAAAGCATGCTGGATTTCAGATAAAAGCGAAGTATCTGAATGCTAAAAGTAAAATATACATATTGTCAAAAATTGATAAAAAGACGAGAAAAAAATGAAAAGAAGCAAACGTAAATCAATCATCTATCAAATAATTAAATGTTTAGAAAAATTTCTAACGTTGTATGAAGCAAATTAATGTTCGTATCTTCTATGAACTTTAGCGCAAAATTTGTATATAATGTGACAGGGTTGTAAAAGAATACTTTTTAGTGCCCTCTAATTTCAGTTGGTGAACATAGTTTGTTATATTGTGTTTATTTCATTAGACTCGAAGAAGCTTTAAAGGAATTCTAGACTTGCAATTGCTCATTTTCTTTTTCCAGATCTAACAGTGGTGTTGTCAATATATATGATGAAAATTGTTTCGTTGATCGTAACCCAAAGCCTATTAAGACAGTCATGAACCTTACTACCTCGATTCACTGTGTGAAGTTCAACCCAACTAGGTAATCATTACTTTTGTATTGCGTTTGTTATTGGATTCAGGGCCTTAAGCCTAGCGCACACAGCACGATTTTTGTCGCTGAGGACGATGATTGTAGTCGCTGGCGACGAAAACTTGCTTTGTGCGGGCTTTACATAGAATATAGTCGTGCTTTCAAGTGCCAAATGAACGGAAATCTAATAAACAATGGGGGTCAGAAAACAATTTCGAAATTTAATAGATGTGGGGATTGAAATACACGGGGGTTCGGAAATTAAGAAACGGCTTATAGCAACAAAGATAACAAAAAAAGATTTTCATAAACAATAAAGCTAAAATATGCACAAAAGCATGCTATTTTACCTCGAAAAGTGGGCGTTAATAGCTAATACAGAAATGAAATGAAATGAGGAGTTCGTAAAAGTCTTAACTTTCTTTACAATTAATAAACGGAGGGTCCTAATAGGTTTGGAGGGCTGGAAAAGATTCGAAACTTTATAAGCAGGGGAGAATTTTATGAGGCACATGAGAGTAGGCATACATTTACTTAAAATTGTATTCGCTTTGAGAAATCTCTGCATTGATAGAAGCTAGTAACTTCAATTGTAGCCCCTAAGAGGTTTCTTATTCCTCTTATATATGGCGTGTCTTTTTTCATATCCTAGTGAAGTCCTAGCGATTGCATCCATGTCAGTCAAGAATTCATTGAGGCTTGTATGTGATATGAGTATTTATAATCAACCAGAAAACAGTAATTACTTATTGCTTGCGCTATAGTTTATATTCTCGCACAAATAACATCCGTTATCCAAGCTCTTTTCCCAATGCAACATTTCCAATGTTAAATATATATATATATATATATGTGTGTGTATATATATATAT
>WIPJ01000447.1:1255712-1285209 GCA_018155075.1 Cassiopea andromeda
TATATATATATATATATATAATGATTTTACAATGTAAGGCTATTTAAGTTTAGTAGGGTGTAGATTCTAAAAGCAGGAGCTTTCTCATTAGCCTCTCACTTTATATTCTGTAACGGAAAAGGCAAACGTGCTGTCTAGGCCGCTTTCTTGGCAAATGTGCTCTTTATGAAGGCTCTCATGTAAATGGTAGAAGATGAGTTCATTTGTTGATCGAATATATTATGAATTCAGTCGTTCAACAGTTAACATGCCACTTTCTGAGCATAATCTTTCACCGTATCAACGCGACAAGACAACATCATTACTTTAGACCTCTCTGTAGTCGTGAAAGCTGTTTCTTTAATAGAGGTCTGACTTTGTGCAGATATGTCACGAATTTCTTCAATTTGCATTTTAAGGCTGTCTATGGCATGCTATGTGCCCTTGCTGTTTGCTATGATTATTTTTTCTAGGCTGCAAGAAATTGTTTGGTTGGCGAAAGAAATTTAGTAAAGGTCGCTGACTTTGGTTTAGCACGGTACGTTATACCCAATTACAACAAATCGTAACTGTAAATTACTCATTGTGGAATTTTTGACGTTAGAATCAGCTTGGAAATTTACAGCATATATGTATATGTATGTATGTTGTATGTATGTCTATGTATTTATTTAGTTGTATTTATGTATGTGCATAGCTATGTGTATATATATAGATTATAGATGTATGGCAGCTTTTTGTTCGTTTCAGTCACGTTCTAGATGACGAATATACTGCTTCAGAGGGAACAAAGTTTCCTATAAAATGGGCAGCTCCAGAAGTAATTGAATTCACTCGATTTAGTAGCAAATCTGATGTTTGGGCCTATGGTATGCTGTTGTATTATGATTTTGTGATTTCGTTATTCTTATTCTTTGAAAACAGAAACTTTGTTGAAACTCTTTTTGGTAATCTCTACGTTGATTAATACCGGCCGTTGCAGTAACCAGGACTACACCTGCCCTTTTGATAAACTAGATTAGCTTTTGTGGCGTTAGTAGTAAGTTTGGTAAGAATTTTTACGCAAAGCTTTTGTCACGTATCCCTTACGGATATCCCCTATAGTTCTAGAATAGCCTTTAGAAAGACATGCATGCCCCCTTTTTAGCTCCAAAGTAACCCTGAGATTTAGGAACCTATGTTAGTAAATTTGTAAAGACAGCCAGGTAGAATTGCATCTAATCATTATTTGGTATCTTTGTTATCTGTCTTACGTTTATCTTATTGTATGCTATACTATTATTTTTATCATTTTCCATATTTATGGGTCTCAACCAATGGTGTCATCCTAAAACTGTAACAAGGGAGGCTATGTTGTAGGAAATATGTCGACCACGCCTTTAACCACGCTCAATTTTGCACGTATGACCATAATGTGCTTGTCAAATCAGTGTGTGTGAAAGTATTAAAAGAAGGAGAAAGCAAGTATAGGGTTGTAGCATTCATTTTCTATTGATAGAAGCGTACCTTACCTTTCCTCTCCTATGGAAAATGCATAGTTATGAACTTATCCAGTCTGAAAGGTGTTCGATGAAGGGGGCTCAGCCCCCCAAAATTTCTCATAATGTTTAAAGGGGGGAGCTGAGTTCCCCTGAGCCCTCCCTCCACGACACCCCTGGTCTCAATCTTTTATTTTTGTAAGTAGCTAATCGACCTTATGCTTTTTAGGTATTTTATGTTGGGAAGTGTTTAGTGGAGGAAAGTCACCTTATCCAGGAAGGAATAATGCACAAGTGGCGACCGACGTATGAGTTCAGAAAGTTTTCTTTGCAATTCTGTCGTTGCTCTTAGAAAAATATTTTTGTTGTGAAACAGAAGAGATTGTGATGCACCTTGTATCTGCGATAAGCGCAATGTTGATGTAGACTTATTATTATTTTAGGCTATCCGCAGACTTTTTCTTATTTATTTTAGGCTGATGTTCTTTTGCCTTTGTTATGGGGATTCCATATAGGAATCACCCTCATGAGAAAGCATATTTCGAATATGAGGCTGTACCTCCTTTCCTCGTTCATTTATTCTGTTTATAGCTGCTAGGTCTGCTTTAGCAGTTTGTATTGGAATACATTTCTTGTACACGCAAATCGATAGGCTTTATCAATGTATGCTTGTATCGTCTTCTTTCTTTATTCATTATACAGTGGTTTTTATGTAGCGACATTGCTAAGCGTTTTCCCCATGAATTCCAGGTAATTTCTGGTTACCGAATGGATCGACCTGCCAGCTGCCCAATTGAAGTTTTTGATATCGTTTCTAGGTGCTGGGAAATGGTAAGTGAATTGAAGATTTTATCTGCATACACTTTTTTTATATAAGAAAACATTTTATAACAAAATGAGGCTCAAATCGTCGAAATCTTAAGAAAATCATGAGAAAATCACGAGGCTCAATTTCCAAAATTAAATGTTTTTGTAAGCCAAAAATCGGTATTTCGTCGTTATTGCATTCAAAATGTTAAAGATGGAGTTCAAATTCAAGTATACAATATTAATAATGAAAGTGTAAACCACTTTAGCCAGTTTGTTTCAGTAAAAGTTAAGAAAGATTTAAGAAAATCTCAGGCTCAATTTCGGGAAAGGTTAAGAAAATTGAGGCTCAGGCAAAATAACGATTTTCTTTTAAAAAAACCATGTATGTTATTTTCTGCGTCAGTTTTAAAGATACTAGCTATCGGTTATTCAGAGTTCGTACGTGTTTTGGAAAGTTTTGGAAAGTATGGAAATTGATAATGCCATTTTCTAGGACTTAGAAGGTTTTGAAAACGGAAGTTTTTCAAAACAGCCATGGAAAAGTTTTTGGATTTCTGTATGGGAAAATATTAAAATAGAATTATCGTTGTGTAGTATTAAACACCGTATATATTATGTGTACTCATTTTACTATTTATAATATAAAACATAATTCACCAAAAAATCAAAAACTATATAGCATTGAAACTATTTTTCCATTTTTGTGGGGCTTCAAAATGCGAACTAAAATGTATTTCACGGCTTTGGAAATTGGGTAATTTGGCTTTGGAAGGTTTTGGAAATATTTTTAAAGGAGTTTGTGCAAACCCTGGTTATTGCTGCTTAGTACACTGGGAGTTGATATGGCCTGACATTTAAAAGTAGACCACCAATTCAATTCAATTCACTCCAATTCAAAGAAGTAAGAGTATAGTGCCTTGCCTTTCAACAATGCTAAACTTGTGTTCTTAGTACGTTACGTCATCAAGTTGATGCTGTATCCGACTTCTCCTCTCCGACTTTTCATATGTAATAGAATGCAATTTTGTTATTTTTGTAATCCAAAATCTTTGCTTGTATTTCTTGTTTGACTATAGAGCCAAGAAAGCCGGCCATCTTTTAAAGAGTTATATTCTGAATTTGAGCTCCTGGTTGAGGATTACACAGAGTGAGAGTTGAGATGCCATTTGGAATTGCTAGAGACTCTATTGGAAATTGCTTGAGACTCCTTTGCGTGACATTGGTGATGGCAATTCCATTTCTGCACCTATTGAATACAGCTAGCTGCTTGTTGTAAAAAGATCTGATTTTTATTCATGATAACAATCAAAGAAAGATTATGTTAGATGAACTGCTCAATATTTTTTGGAGGATTCCTAAATTATACTTGCCTCCATCAGGAATTATGTCAGGGCCGTTTTATAAGTCGTGCCGCGCCGAACTAGCAGATTTTTGGCTCGACTGAGGTTCGACTGTGATTCGCCTCAGCTGCATGTTCATTACAACTGACAGGCTGTCCAATGAGTTAAACATGAAATTCCAGCCAAAGTTTCAGAAAAAGCGACTTTTTCCTGCCCTTTGGGGAGAAAAAGCACATTGTGTTCCAGCAATACCATGAATTTTGATATGAAATTCCAGCCTTAAATTGAGCTTAAAATTTCCAATAATTTGGAATTTCCTATTTAAGTCCAATGTCTTCCGGTAAACCACCCCTGGAGGATAAGGATCTACTAACTACCCTGGCAAAACTTCCATTTTTGGGTCGACTTGATAAAAAAAAGCCTGCCCCATGTGATATTGAACAATTTTGTCTTCTTTAATCCTGTTTCTCGATAAGATTTTTTTTATCTAATAAGTCCTTTAAATATTATTAGGCGTAAATATAAAATTCCAGCTTTTCCAGCCCAAGCAGGAAAAAACCTATTCTTTTCCAGCTTTTCCAGCCATATTCTGAAAGACTCATTTTCCAGCTTTTCCAGCATTTCTAGCGGGAGTGGGCATTTTGAGTCTTTCGTCTGAGAAAGCAAAATGGCAGACGAAAAAGTGTTATCGTTTTTTACGTAATTCAAGATGGTTTAAAAACGTCTGGACACAGTATTCACCGGAGAGGTTTACAAAATTCTTGTAATTCCTGGATTTCTGAGCACGTCACGGCGCGACTGTTAGTTTTACATGTCGTTCTGGGTCGACCCAGCTCAGCAGCCTTCGACGCACTGTTCGACTTAGTCGAACCATGTCGAACCACGGGCAAATTCGTTTTATAAGAGTCGCGCCGCGCCAATCAAATGTTACATGGTTCAGCACGGCATGACACGACTTGTAAAACAGTCCTTCATGACTTATGAACCATTGACTTATGACATTTTAGCATTGACCACTCTATGTTGTTCATACAGAAAGTTGATTAATTCCTGAATACATAGTTTCACGGAAAGACCGTTGTTATAAATGTGACCTCTGTCTCCTGATCTCATGAGGAGCGAATATTTTGACGCATGCACAGACTACTACAATGAATCTCTTCATGCACTGCATGTTAGTTTTTTTAGTTTGCAACCGTATGAGCCTCATTCCCACATTTGTTTTTTTCTGTATATCAATAGTATTAGGCAATTCACTAGAATAATATTTACCATTAGATAGACATTTATCAATCCCAATTTTTATATCTCATTTGAAGAAGTAGTTATAGTCTTATTTGTTTATCACAGATATACATACATGCATGCATACATACATACATTATATATATATGCAATATATATATATATAAATATATGCAATACATAAATGTATATATATATATATATATATATATATATATATATATATATATATATATATATATATATATATATATATGTATGTATATATGCATGTTTATGCTATTGTATAGTTATATATACTCCGCATATCCGCATATACATGCTTATATAAGTGCATTCTGTTGGAAAGCAAAGAGGTTTATTTATATGAATATTGAATAATATTTCTTTGCATTTCCGGTACTCATGATTTAACTTTACAAACAACGAACAGTTTTGTTTCGGATTTTATTGCTATTTTCTTTATGGTGCATGCTATTATATGGAAAACAGTAATATCCGAGAATTCATGGACTAAGTAGGGCCTAAAGCTAGTGCTTTTACCCAACACCAGCATTATTCCCACTTGATAGCCACTATCACAGACCTCTTGCTTGTCAATTTATATACTATTGGTTCGTTACTAGACATGTTTTACATGATTGAAATTTTAGTGCAGTAGCTTATAGTGATCTTGACAATTCTTTAGTCGAAGTAATGTATTTTGTTTTTGTACCTCAGCCCATTGCATTTTAGCTATTTTCTGTATCAATTTTATCTCGATTGTTTCTAGAATAGGCAGATTCATTTTAGTGCTGCTATAAATTGTCGGCTGGTTTGTTTTTCCAACGTCTTATGATAGCAATCGTCTACCAACGGTCACCCAGCAAAAATCACCAATCAAAAATTGACATTAAAAAATCGCCAATCAAAATCACCAATCATAAATCGTCAATCAAAATCACCAATCAAAATCACAACTTTTTTCCCATCAACAGTCGTACATGAGCAATCATCTATACACAGCTACCTTTCAATAAGCACATATTAAATCGTATTCCATTTCCACTATTATGACATCAGTTAGAAAGCAGTCACATCATTGACTTAGGGCACTTCTTTGCACTCCAGAACATTTGTCAGGGTATTGTGCTACACGAGAACCTTCAGGCTGCAATGTTGAGTATTCTCAAGAACTTGGAGAAGAGCTCTTGCAACTTCTGATAAAGGGTTATCTCACAATCTGGGCGAAGATCTCTAGATGCTTTAGGGCTATTCCATAAAGTGTCTCGTCTAGAACACATTACTTTTGAACATCATCCCTTGATCAACTTCCTTTTAGAGTATATTACAATATCCTTTGTTTACCAACAGCCAACGTATATCAATTATTCAAAATAGAACTGCACTTTCACGTAGCAAGTGAAGAAGTAATTTGTGTCCCATCCAAAACTTATGAAATGTTCCCTTAGTAAAATAGTTATATGAATCCGCAAACGGTACAAACGTACAGCATTTGGCACTATCGGACAAGAACCGTCACGCTTTGTTGCTGAATTGTTTCTTCTTTCAGATTTGCTCTTCCTAGGTGAATGGTCTTTATATGTGTATTTATATTTGACCAATGAACACTACTATCATGATTGCTATATGATTCTATATGCAGGCATTGCCATGAATAAGAAAAGATTTTCTTTCTTGTTTCTTTTTTGTGCAATAGCTGGTAGTCAAAATGCCCTCGCTTTAAATATTGACGGTTTTGGTGCTTGTTCACACCTGCACCTGTATGTACACACTTATTCATGCACAATTTTACGGCAATTTTCCAACTACCCAATGTATATGTTCTTGACCTACCAGATATTTCTTAAAAACGATTGACGATTTCTTGATCAAAGTAAGCCGCTTTACGTGAAAAGACAGGGCCATTGCTCAAAAATAGCAAAATAGTATATTACAATATCCTTTGTTTACCAACAGCCAACGTATATCAAGATGTAAACGCAAGAATCAACTAGGATTCAGTGTTTTGTAAAGTTTCAGGTCGATAGTCTTTGAAGGATACGTCAATTTTAAGCGTGTGCAAGGTGTTAGGGGTCGTTTGTAAAGTTTGCGGATTTTGAATGTGATTTTTCGCAATTTCTTTGTGATTTTCTTTCATTTGATATTTTGCTATTTTTCTTAAAGTGTGCATGACTTTTCAGCGTGCTGCACCCCTCTCCTTTCATAGCTTACACAGCCACTCGTCCTTCCAGTGGGAGGGGAGAGGAAGGGACCGCAAACGTGCAGCCCCTTATCTCCATAATACTTCCCACAATCTTATACATATATCCACTATGGTACATAGCAAACCAACCTCGCGAATACAAGGAATGATACGATTTTATAGGAATTCTTTAGCGGATGGACGCGAATGAATTTGTAATAGTTTTTATTTTAATCGTAAACTGTTATCTATCATTCTTATTGAGGAGAGAAAGGTTCTTTTGCGATTGTGGTGCAACACCTGCGCAGCATCACCGCACTATACTTACGCTCAGAAAAGCGTAACCCGTTGATCTTCATAACAGGTGGCTACCACCTTGTCGGCGTAGATTAAATCTCCGATGAAGAACGTTGTTCTTTTGGGAAAGACAGCAACTTTTAAGAAAGGCCCTTTTATTTTCTTGACAAACGAGCGAAATGATCGAAGCTGCACTTCGAGCAAGTGGTATGTGATTTTGAAACGATTTATAGAGATTTTATAACCTTTGCACCATTTGAAAGATTCATCTCATTAAAACATGGCTGCTCAACATTACGTTGCATGTTTAGAGGTAAACAATTCGAGTTAACGTCCAAAGCTCGTGTTAATCGCAGAATCCCATATGCTAGCTAAGGTTTTAATTACAAAGTCAGGAGATTTTTCTCAAAGCTCTTAGGTCATAAATGAGAAAACTAATTCCGTACAAAAGAGTACATTGTGTTACCATTGGAAGTTCGTGAAATGGCAGCAACAAATTTTTGCCCATTTTCAAAGCAGCACTTGAGCTCAAACTTGTTGACAAACTAATTGGAATTTCCTAAAATTTTATCTGTATTTACTCCAGGTTAGGGTTTTGCATTAAGTTTCATATCTTTTACTGGACAGGCGTTGATAACAGTCTGTCCAGTTCTCTTTAGTTGAACTGCTTTATCAAGTATAAATATTTGACATTGTTATTGCTCTTTACTATTTGTACTGCTAAAATTCCACAGAAATGAGCTTTTACTTTAGTGAATATTCTTACTCTAAAATCACTCTTGCCAAGAGTGCTAATGACACTGACAATATTCACAGAGTACCCACTGGCTTGGATTTTGGAATTTTTAAAAAGATATGCTAATTTCAAATTCAAAGAAGCTCATTTACAACGATCAAGATATCAAGTAATATTGCATATACATTTTCGATGGAAAAGGGGCTGCTGAATTCTATCTTATATCGAGCGAAGTGAAAATTTCTAATTGATCACTAGCTAAGGTGCCACATGATGTTTGCAGTCTACTCTGTTTTATGCAAACCAGGGACAAACTGGCTAAGTTTTTAGGCACGGGCACAATTTGACTATATTGTGCCATGAACTCTGGCAAGCGTAAATTGGTGGGCAGAGATATTGAAAATGTTGCAAAGTTTTGATAAATCTACAGCTTTGAGATAAATTCTTTCATATATAGGTTGCAAATTTCTCCACATTCAAGAATTTGGCCCGACCGGCCAGTGCGCCCCTGATGCAAACTAAACATTTTCCCCTTGCAAATTGTGCAAATTCCAGTGTCAGTAACGTATCTAAGGACTTTTAGTGGGGGTGTGGTAAATGAGACTACCGACAGGCTACAAGAAATCCTAGTATTATCGACGAATCACAATCGCTGTGCTATCTTTGACGAAAAGCTGAAAAATTACGACAGCTACAGCAAAATGTAAGAATGTGAAACTATTGCCACTGTATATATCATTGACTGTGTATATGGTAGTTCTATGGCTAGAGTAAATTATTATTGAATATTGTGCTTGCACATTTTTCGAACAACCGTGGAGCATAGACTTTACTTTTTGGAGAGGAGAAAAAGTACGCAGGGAAGAAAATTTTGTAGAAACATAGTCCCTTCTATCATCAGTTTGTAGGATGGACAGCTTTTCCAACACTGGAAGACGACCACAATTCTCTTTACGTTTTTCATGGTTGCCTCAGATTATTCATGCAATAGTGGTAACCATGACATTAAAAATTGAAATTCTGAATGCTCTTTTGTACGATTCTCAGGTTTTTCAAAGTTTATCTTTCCTGTTTAAATACAGCTTTTGTATGTTGATGATGAACTTGCACCTTGATAGGTTATTTTTGCGGGTTATGTTGAGGATCACAGAAGCTTGAGTTTACAAAGGATACTGTAAGCCAGGGATGGGACTTGAGGGAGTATGGGGGTGAGTCACCCCTAACCTTAAAATTTGACATTTCGCAGGGCAAAAACGGTAATACAATGTATGTCTGCAGGGAAACGCACTGGACCCAGGACCATTGGTCAACTACTGTTACTAAACAAAAAGTCACAGATGAAACGCATACGCAGGGCAACTTCTGACAACCCCTCAAAAGCTTATAGCAAGTACGTCCCTGCTGCTAGCCTTGTCACACATCCATTCCAGCATTTCGTAAGCCTAGATAATTTATGAACAGATAAAAACAACACATTTTATCCTATCCGAAAAATATGCCCGGTCATATGTGGATGAAGTCATAGTGGGCCAGGCCTAAAGTGATGGGATAAAAGCCAGCCGAGTTAATAGTAGGTGAATCTAGAGTGGATGGAAGGCAAAGTGTTATATGGGTCAAATTTGTCGTGGATCAAAAGTATGTGAGTGGCAAATCAAAAGTGGATCGAGCACACAAGGTCACGTGCAAAGTCTGTTCTGTCCGAACTACGCTATCTCGAGTAAGGGGGCCTACTCTACGTAATATGTGAAGAACGGTTAACTATCTAGGTTCTTACTAGGAATGCCCCATTTGCACGCTCTATGTAAAGAGACAATCGTCGGGTATTTCATATATCTCAGTGTCTGTGGTCCACTGATCTCCAAATCAGAACTGAGTTCGATGTACCACAATGAACTGTGTTGCGTTGCCATGGAGAGCAAATCTACCTGTAAGAGTCGTTTATCTACATGTGATTTCTCTCGCGTGCTCTTGGTTTCTCTTTTGAATTCTGTTTATCATACTTCTCTTAAACAAAACCTTAGTTTATTTCGCTTGTACAGAATTGCTTCTACGTAAGCTTACATAAGATAGCTCCTACGCCTACTTTTAAATGGAGTAGACGCGAAATAAAGGGGAAGGCAGGGGCGATGGTGACGGGAAAAGTGGACCAGTGGCCATTGCATCACACCCAAAGTATCGTGTCTTTAGCATGCTCCCTAAAACACAGGAAAATGTCCCTTTTAAAGTAGGTAGATGTTTATTTTTAAGATTGACCCTTATGCTGAGAAGGAATAGTCGCTCTAATCCTTGCTTCATTGAATAATAGTAGAAAACTGATCCTCAAAAAGTATGCTAACATGGTTACCTTAATAAACTTTGTTGCAGCTCGAGGGGGGAGATTGATAGAGAACACGTATACTCTTACCTAATCTTAAGGTTTGTCGTCTGAATTTAAAACGAAATTTCAAACCTAGAAAAGTTTCTTTTCTTTGAGGTGAAGTCATCTCAAATTCAATTTGCTACATCAAAGCATACATTATCATACATTATCCCAATATTCTACGAATTGGTTTAGAATTTGAAATTTTTTGTACTGGGACACTTGAAAAGAGATCTTATGTTGCAGGTCTTTTCGTCGTGGGAGTAGCCAAAGGGTGTGCGGGGGTGCCACACCCCCAATATTTAGCTTATCGGCACATTTCCGAATATCAGTAGTGCTCGTCGACTTTGTATTGCTATTAAAACTCTAGGAAAGCTAAATCTGTCTGCAAATTGGGCTCAAATGAAGTCTGTTTGTTAGTGAATTGGGGTTTTGCACCCCACCAACAATCTTCTTTAGCTTTGCCCCTGCTATTCATATAACTGTATTGCTAGATATTTCTTAGTGATAGCTCGTATTGAGTGAAATGAGAATGAGTACACGAAATTCACCAAGGACAAATAGGTATTTATATTTCCAGATATAGGATGCTGTATATTTTCTGTAACCAATTCTCCCATCATAGATCATTTTTGGATGTTAAATTATGTCAAATGAGACAGTTAGTAGGCACGATATTGCATAACATGCTGTTTGACGTGTATTATTTCTAGCACGCATACGTTCTTGACATAAACCAGGCAACATGCAGAAATTCAAACGTTGTCAAAAACACAGCCATTTATTCATTGAATCTATAACTTGTATCAATGCAAAACGTGGGTTTGTAAGGACGGACGAGGTAAAATGTGGGGATTGCATTAGGCGTGGCTACAATCATCCACGATGGCATCAACGTGTCGTTAGACACGTCATTCCTCACGTGCAATGCGGCTTCTACTGTGTTTTTGCGCATGACAGATGTGCACAAAGCGGCTTTTCAATATGGCGGCTAGCAGTGAAGAATTAGGTGAGTCGACTGCAAGTGAACCTAATTCATTTTATGCTGTGAATGGGGTAGAAAATCAGTTAAGTGGTATCCCACAGGACGAAGGCACGCATCTTCCGTCTATGGAAAGTATGCTAGAAGCAGCTACTGACTTGCAAAGTGATCATGTTGAACAGACTGCAAGCCAAATTTCAGGTCGCCTTGAACTAAATCACCCAGCTGTTGAACGCCACCCACAAGCGCAAAATGCAGGTATGCCGAAACATTGACTTTGGCATTAGCAAAATTTTGATGTTATGGATATTTTTTTCGCTAGGAAAGTAGGAAAAAGGTATTTGATTGCTGTCTACGAGGATTCTGCAAGAGTACTTTAATTAGGTGTAAGGCCACCCTCGGCCTACGACTTCCTCCTGACTTTCTTGTTTTAAATGGACCCATTTGACAAGACAATAGATACACCTAGCAGCATCAAATGCTCTGGCTATTATTTTATGATGTAAACTGCGTGGGAAGTTTGTTGAGGCATCTTAACTTTGGTTTTGATTCTCATTAGTATGAGTATGCAGTTGAAGTCTAGTAATGTTGCATGCGTGAGGCCATTCACATATTACATCACACCAAGTTTGTTATTTTTAGACACCCATCTACCCTTTGTCACATTTTGTCACAAAGTCAAAACTAGCCACTCACCGCCACTTTGTAACATCACATTATGAATTTCAATATTATATATTTCAATATAATATGTCTTTTTTGGTATCAAAATGGCACCAAAATAGGAATGCCAGATTATTTGTGATATAAAACCAAACTTGTTCTGAAAAAGGACCAAACTTGCTATAATGAAGCAGAATGTGCTAAATATTGAGTTGTTTGAAAAATGTGACATCACACTCCAAAAGCAGCCCACCCACCACTTGTAACATTTTGTCACTAAAACCAAAAGACTCCTCACCCACCCCCTTTGCATGACATAATATTTGAGTAGCCCCATATGTGTTTAGATCTTGAACGTAAATAGCAGGACTAAGCCAAGCTTGTTTATTGTCTGATGTAAATTTGTTGTGCAATATTTATTTAATAAAAGAATTTTTCACATATTATTCAGCTTTGGTTAATGGAATTATTGTCCATGGTACATTCCATTTTGATCCCATGCAAGACTTTTCTATTCTTACACCATGTACAACTGACTTACGAATGGTGTCGCTTAGCCATATGCTAAACCCCCTTGGCATTTTCTATGAATCACTCAGGGGGGTAGGACCTCCCTCGTAGGAGTTTGCTGTGCATGTTTGAAGTAGATTTAGGTAAATATTTATTTGTGATAGCATTCATTTATGCATGTTGAAGTGAAATGTAGTCGGGAAATAATCTGACAACTCCCAGAAGAGAGAGAAAGAAGGGTCTGGAGGCAAAGCCCCAGAAAAATTTTGCTAACCATTCCCCACAGACTTTTGGAAACACAGGAAACACCACAGGATAATCATGTAATTCAAATTCTTGGTAGAGGAACTTATAGATATTATTGGTTTTTTGGAGACTTCCTTAGTTCTGCATTGTCCTGCTTTGGGATGGACAACCAGTTTTGCAAAGCTGGATTGATAGATCAAAATGCTGTTTTATGTGCAGGAGAAGGACATCAAATCATTATCTGGTGATTTGCCATGATGCTTTTCTGTCAATGATATACCACTGCATTTTAAACTTCAATTATCCCAGGGACTTTCTCTTGTTGATATGCTGAGACACAGGATTTTTCTGTTGTGCATATTAAGGCCTGCCTACATGAAGTACACCCTGGAGTATTGTTGTGGATCAATGTTTAGTCAAGACTGCTTCTATTTCTATCTAGTCTAGGAGGTTGAGCTCCTTTTGAAAGAGTTCACCAGCTCTTACAACTTTCCAAAGTTATTTTCCTCTTACTTTGCCAAAGACAGACTTTAGTGTCCATTCTTTTGTTGGGATATATTTAGAATAATTGTTACATAGCCTTACTTTCAGTAGATAATCAACTGTATGTTGTCAAAATTTGAGACAAATAGTTGTTTGCTCATATTAGCATGCTCCCATAAAGAGTCTAGTCTAGACATAATTAATCATCTGTAAGATTTCTCAAAAAGTGTTAAATAGTTAATAGCAAGAGGAATGTTGGGTTTCATGAAAATAGCATTGACACTGGAATTTGATGTGTCTTTAGTCAATGGCTATGTGTTGTATTTAATCTTTAGTTGCAAATGGTAGCAGTTGATTGAAAATCAGTTTTATGTGGGTCTTGGGCACAATGTTATGAGGATGACGTGCCATAATGCAGAATAACAGTATTTGTGAACAATAGACTAACATAGTAGATGACATAGCATTATCGTTGTTGATTCATTGTCCACAAGTCATAATGTTCAATGATGTTATTATATTTTGTATTTTATTGCTAAGAAGAGAAGCTGAATACTTAGTTTGATTTCCTTTTTGGCAAAGTACACTTTGAGAATATCTATCTTTGTTTTTTATTTCCATTTTATTTTTTATTTTTACTAAATGTGAATTGAACGTGCATTATTTACCCCTACTTTCATTCTTTTGATTGAATTCAGAAGATAGACTTCCATAGCACATTGCTGCAACCATCTATATAAAAGCTTTTGCAGCTGTCAGACTATTTCAATTGTTATTACTTTGGGTAACCACCTATTTTACAAATGTACCCCTCCCTTAATTATGAGAGGGGCCATAAAACCCTGGGTCAAACAGATTTGTAGAATCAGTTCCAATGTTACAAAGCATGATCACATTGAGAGAAATTTCACAATTATTTTTTTGGATTCTGGATGCTATAAAGTTAGGGTGTGGGTTATAGGTAGGGGCAGCTGATATGGGAGTTTTTGATATGCCCAGCTATGTTTCTTATGTGATTGCAGTATTTGTGTCTATAAATCATACATGGAGATATGAAGAAGTAGATTGTTTTAGGTTCATCTTCATTGGTGCCACAGAACGAAGCTGGACAGTACATTCAGACACCATCAGGTGGCTATGGCTATTCAAAATCACCATCTGATGGTGGTAATGGACAGGTTCTTGTCAGAGCTGATACATCTGCAAAAGTTGAAGCCTTAAAGAAATGGACTATATCTGCTTACAAGTGCACCAAGCAACTTGTTTCAGAAAGGCTTGGTAGAAGAACAAAAACTGTTGATGAAGAATTGGAAAAACAAATTGCTTCCTTAAGAGACACGCAGAGGAGGTATGCAAATCTTCTCAAGCTTGCAAGAAACCTAACACAGCATTTCCATTCAATCATACAAACACAGAAATTGCTATCTGAAAGTTTCATGGACTTGAGTATGAAGGCTCCTGAACTGCAAGAGGAGTTCACCCAAAATGGAGACCTTCAGAAGGTGCTGACAAAAAATGGTGAAACACTCCTGAATGCTCTTGGCTTCTTTACCACAAACTTAGCAACATTGTGTAACAAAACAATTGAGGATACAATTCAGACAGTTAAAGCATATGAATCCTGCAGAGTTGAATATGATGCCTACAGGACAGATTTAGAAGCATATCAGTCTTCTGGGGCTGCTCCACGTATTGATGAAGCAAAGAAGGAATTCTCCTCACAGAAGGAAAAATATGATAAAATAAGACAGGATCTGCAAATTAAATTGAAGTTCTTGGAGGAGAATAAGGTTTGTCAGCCAACCATTCACCTTTTGAATATGTTTGTAGGCTTTTCCAGAATGATTTTAGTTTAGTTGTGGTATTCCTCATTTACTATATCTAGTTGTTTACTACAGCACGAAAAAGTGGCAACATTCTTTTCACATACTGAAAGCTTTTTTCTTCCTACACTCATCAGAGTATGAAGACGTCAGATAGTGACCCAAAGGTTAACTGAAATATATATCCAGATGCAGTTACATGTGACAAGTGCTTCTAATTGGCCCCAAATTTGACCAAATAGGACCTATTAACCATTGTTTACTTGAAGAGTCCCGATGAGTTTGTTTGGGTCATGATCTGACGTTTTCATACTCTGATGAGTGTCGGAAGAAAGAAGCTTTCATTATGTGAAAATAATGTTGCCACTCTTTTGTGCTGTGGTAAAGTTCTGTAGTACCAACAGACTATTTATACCTGGTTGTGTTTCATTCTTGTTTTATATTCTTACCACATTGTTTGTTCATGCATGATTCCTTTTGTCAAGTTTTGGCAATTTCCTTTACTAGTATTGAGCTTTTCACCATTGCTTGGTAGATGTTGCTTTGTTCTTACTTACTTGGAGAAACAATGCTTAATATATCTTTTAGGTGAAAGTTATGAGAAAGCAGTTGCTGTTGTTCCATAATGCAATTGCTGCATACTTTGCTGGCAATAAGAAGGAGCTTGAAGCTACAATGCAAGAATTTCACATTAAGGTTCAAAGCAAAGGTGAATTATCATCTTTTCTTGAACAGCACTAAATAGATTTCTATTCCTCTGAGTCAATTTATGTTCTCATACCAAAATGCATTTAGCAATCCTATTCATTGTTAGAGTATAGTTTGCTTGTGACATTGCAGAGCATCAGTTACAATAATAATGTAATGGAATTTCTTTTTTATTGGCTTTCTATATTTTCAAAGTTTAGGATTCTTGGCTGAGTCAGGGATTATTGTTTATGCCATCCTTAAATGTAATTTTGTTTTCAATAAAAAAGAATTAGATAATCTTAAAATGATACATATGCAGTAATTGTGAAAAACATATCTCTTTGGTAGCTGTACTTGGTTATGAATATGTATAAGGGAAGCTTAGTATGTTAGGGTAGAGCAATGGTTAGTTTAGCATTAGTATCAAAAGTGATTTTGTCAAAAGCTGTAAATTATGAACAAACTGGTAATTTCAATAACACCATGACTTTATTCTGTATGTATTATTTGACTTCTGAAGCAAATATAATTATTATGTGACTCAAATTTATTCAAATTCCTCTAAACATCTTTGCAAAGTTGTAGATTCAGCAATCTCTTATCTTATTTGAAATGCAAATACTGATTTATGTCATACAAATCTCTTTTTTTGCAAAGTTCTTGAATTGTAGAAGCATGTTCCTTCATCAGGAATGGAAACAGCAAAAAGCCAAGTCCCTATCATATAGAGTGACTCACTATCCTTTAGTCATTGTTTCTCCAAGATAGAATAGTTTATTAATGCTGGAAGCAAGATGTTGTTATTCATAACAGATATTGCCAAGGTGGTGTTACTTATTTGTTGTTATGGCATTTTGCTTGACTTTAATATGGGATTCAGAAATACAACCTTTTCAGTTCTTTTGCAGATATTTTCAAGTACACTTTTCTGATTTCCTATTACTAGAATATAGATGGTTGATATCTAATGATAAATATGGTGATTTTCAAAAGTCACAATAACAATGCATTTGAATGGATGTATTTGATTGATCAAGTATATGATAAGAATAGTAGCTGCTATTTGTGCTTTGCACCAAAGCTTGCTCCAATAGGATTTGCTACTGATTGACACAGAACATGTGGTGGAAATTAGAAGCATTCAAGGAAAAAATTATCAGAAGCATTCCAGGTAGAGCATATGTCTTCTAATTTCAGATTGGGAGAATGTTTCTTGAAAAATCTAGTTAGTCATGATTTCCTAAAAGTTGCATAAATCCATATATGGTAGAGAGATTGGAAATGGACAATTTTCATGATTTTGAAGGGCAATTATGAAAAACAAAGCAAGATTTGCTATCATGCTTATATGTAACAAATGGAGATCTGTAGGTTGGAGTCATTTCAATTATTGCCTGGGTGCAGGGGGAATTGTGAGAGATTATGCTGGAAAATGTTAGAAAATTGTCTTTAGCACTTAAGCATGTTACCTCTCACTTCACTGCAGACTACATCATTCTGTTGTTATAATCAAGTCATGTCAGGAAGAAAGCATTGTTGGTAGAAGTTTGCTGCCATGAGTCATTTTAGATAGAAAACTCTTGACAGAAGATCCCCATAGAAAAATCGTCAATTGCAGCTGATTTTTTTAATCAATTTGTTTAGCCCCATTGAACACGTGTTGATTTTCTTTTTGTATGCTATACCTTCCCCAGCATATTTGGGGAAATGCCAGTGGATACATACCACACCTTCAAACTTTCCCCTAAAGTAAAATTACTTATGGGATGTGGTAGCAAAAAAGGGTCCACTGTAAAGCTTACCATATCCAATCACCATCAAAAACGAAACAGTTGTAAATTTTGCTGATTAGTCATTCCCTCTTGATCTACACAATTTTTTTACAAGAAGCAAGTATGTCAGAGCCATGACTCTGAAATCAGGCAAAAATGAGGAAACATTTAAGAAACACATACAGACTAAGAAACACAAACAGACTAAGAAACACAAACAGACTTCAATTTGAAAAGCTTTTTACAAGAATATTTTTTATAACACAGGAAGTTAAATACAATTTAAAAAAAAAACATTTAATGCTGTTCTTGACAAAGTATTAGGAAGTTTCCTGGCTGAAGGTAAAGATCTTTTCTTTGCAAAGAAAAACGTGTGCCTCTGTACATTGGTAAACAAGTTCAGGCAATGCTATGGTGTAGACCTCAAGGTTCCCTGATTGACAAGATATCAGAATGCCACTGATTGAATTATCATAAATTATCATAAATCTGCATGAATTGGTTGTTCCTGCTTCCAATTTGTTGAGAATCCCCTCGATCACTCAACTTAAGATGACTGTTTCATGGCATATAAGCAACCAGGTAGTATATAGTACAGCGGGATGATAATTTCAAATAGTACAGTCAATGGAAATAGCTTTTTTGTTTCACATCGTATTCATTAGTAAGAGGTAATTAGCAAGTGGGTTGCTAGAAGCCCAATACGAACAGTACAGGTCACAGTAACATTAGAATGGTTGGTATATTAACAAGCATTACGATTCCGTTACAAATCAAACTAATTACAGCTAGAACTTCTTATGTAACCTAGGATGCATAAAGCACCTGATGCCTTTATGGATCTAGTAGAAAAGGTTGAATTTGTATGAAAGCGGATACATCAAAGGAGCTGCTGTTTTGGTGAGTAGAATTAGGATTTTTCAACTGCAGTTTGTTCTGGGTTTTGTTTGGCATGAGCAAGCTTGTCTTACTAGTTTTGCAGGTGTCTTTTGTTCTACGTTTGACAGTTGGCTTCATCTGAAAGTGTTATCTGGTGGAGATGCCTGCGTTTTGATAGAACATAATGTAGCCCATTTGACATTCTAATAGGAGCAAAACTGACGCCTTGCTTTCAACTGGTGGATCTACTGCTGTGGTAAATGAACTACTTCAAAAGTGAAGGCTCTGTCCACTTTGACGTAAGGCAATACGCTTTGTTTCCATTGCTACATATAAGAACTGATTCCGTAATTTTGTATGTCATGGCTTGCGTTCATTGAGAATGCAGAATTGCGGATGGTAATTTAGCATAAAATAAGTGCCTGATTCTATATTATAGAAGAGCCTGACGTGAAATAGAGACTCAATAATTGTCTTGAAGGTTTGAGTTAGCTTTGCGTTCCTAGTTTCCCCTATCTGTGATCTTCACTAGAATTTGGTATTCTTTCTTTCCCGTGCTTTGTTACAAAGCAATTGGATTAAAAGAGAATTTGAATGGGGAATTGGAGACAATGGTGAAAAAACTGGAATGAAAAGGCTACAAGATTCATTTACATTTTACTTGTTCCATATGGATAGAGTGATCTTTACTTTTTAACTCAATTTAAGTGCGTATAAGCTTCATTATATCTTGCTTTATCGTTTTTGCAAAGACACTCAGTCATCCTTTTAACTGAAATCTTCACGCATTATCTCATGGCTTACTAAGTGTATACATTTTTGTTGCTTTTCTTTGTCAATCATTCTACCATTCAACTTTTGAAATGTTTTGGTATCTCTTGAATTTAATGCACACGTAAATTTTTTCTCTCAATCCCTGTTGTGAGACCTCTGTCGAATCCCCGTCTTTTTTATGGCAATTGGAACTTATCATCATACTTCATTTCGTTTGAAATGAGCTTCCTTTCGCCTTCTTTTGTTTTCTCTCCGTAAAGCACACATTACTTAGTCCTCGTCATTTGTTATTAGTGGCTTTACATCATCTATCATCATTAGTGAGAGGTCCTTGTGAAACTAATCGCAGTTCCTCAGCTGCTCGCTTCATTCATCATGCTTACTGTGATAAATCTTACCTGTATTTTCTAATATGATGTGATGTTTCCTCTAATGTTCAGTATACTTCGAAGTAGGCACGAGCGGATAAATCAGCATAGTATTGGTGTTGTGATTATATTCAAACAAAGTTAACTATATGCAAGAGCTAGCGGGTCTCCAGTGAGATCTGGAATTAAGCGTATAGCTGATTGCGTAACGGGTAGTGAATAAAGCATTACAATCTTCGAGTTTAAATAACTAAATTCAGGAAATACGTTATAGAATTAGCAAATCATAATTAAGAAAAACAGGAAAGGTGTGTATGAGAATATGTAGATAAAACTTTAGGTCATAGCCTAAAAGTGAGAATTGATGCTGAATTAAAACGAGGCTTGAATGTCAATGGATGGTAAACGAGGCCATAAAGAGTTGATCATTAGCTTGAGAGGAAAGTGCAAGCTAAGATCAAAACAGTGAAATATATAATCCACGTACATGAAAGAAAATATAAATATGAATGAATGAATGAAGTGTTATCGTAAAAACTCAATAGCAAAAATATCCTAAAAACTGCGTATTGTGACATTGTAGAAAAAAAGAACAGCACAATCATGGGAGTGTTGGAGAGAAAGGCTTGGGAACAAGTGCTTTCGTTGCATTATGGGAGTTTTGGAGAGAATGGTGTGGGAACGAGTGCTTTCGTAGCATCATGGGAGTGTTGGGGAGAAAGGTGTGGGAACGAGTGCTTTCGTTGCATCATGGGAGTGTTGGAGAGAAAGGTGTGAGAACGAGTGCTTTCTTTGCATCATGGGAGTGTTGGAGAGAAAGGTGTGGGGACATGTGCTTTCGTTGCATCATGGGAGTGTTGGAGAGAAAGGTGTNNGTGTGAGAACGAGTGCTTTCTTTGCATCATGGGAGTGTTGGAGAGAAAGGTGTGGGACATATGCTTTCGTTGCATTATGGGAGTGTTGGAAAGAAAGGTATGAGAATGAGTGCTTTTGTTGCATCATGGGAGTGTTGGAGAGAAAGTTGTGGGAACAAGCGCTTTCGTTGTATCATGGGAGTGTTGGAGAGAAAGGTGTGGGAACAAGTGCTTTCATTGCCCTTTAGGACAGGGAATGGTGTCCTTTTTGCCGAAATTTTGATCTTGCTCTGACGTACTGATAATCGTTAAACTGCACTTAGTAGGTCATTACTTTTCAGATAAGTAAATATTGATTCAATTAGAACTTGAGAATCACTGTACGAATATTACCGTTCATAGATAACTGCTTCATAATGTGTGCTCAATTATTTATGAAAAAGCAAGATTACATCAGTTTTTTTCAGCTGTACTCTTGATATTCCACCTACAAACAACGCCACGATTAGCATGAAGTGTCAATAGCCGTTATTACCGGCTGCTAGTGTTATTTGGTTCGCCAATTGGTATCAAAGTCGTCATTTGTTGTCATTCTATCAACTTAACAGGTTTGCAGAGCAAAACTAGCCCAGTAAGAGATCTCCAGAGAGATAATCTTTGATATGTTGCTATTTTAATTGTAGCTTTGTTGGGTTTTGCGAAACATCGGGCCACCGTATATGGAAAACGAATTTGTTAGTTGGAAAGTTGTCAAATTGGAAATATTGGCAGTAAGCTGTTTTGTATCAAGGAGAGATATTGGTGTGTGTCTAATAGAGCTGTCTTGCAATTGGAGCATTGCTGTGTATGATGTTATTAAGTGCTGCTGGTTAATGAAATGTCTTCAATACTATCGAATACTGTTTGCGTTTTGAGCTACATTAACCAGTAATTAGATCTACATTAAATCGCAAAATCATATTACTAATTTTTTTGTATCCCTACGATACTAATGTATTTATGACATCTTCAACGTTTTTGACTGCCTGTTTATTTGTACGAAAGATGATAAACAACAACAATACATCCAACAGCAGAGCTGTCGTAAGTTGTATCAATGCAGTAGCAATTACGGCCTCATTTGGATTGGCTGAGGCAATCACGTGGTCGTTGATGTGTTTCATCGCGCTTGCTGGAGGTGCCCTAAGTATTGCCAAAGTTTTGAAGGATTTCCACAGAGCTCCAGATCATAATGTTTACTTGATTTCATTACTTTCTTCAGATCTGTGCATCGGTGCAGTTGCACACCCATCATTTGCTGTTGCAGTATACGAATTCAAACTTCCTTGCAAGCTTGCTAAAACTATTTGATCTGTTGCATATATGAACATATTGGTGTCATTTTCTTCCTCACTAGCTCTAGCAGCGCATAGAAATAAAGCATTGAACATGAGAAACACTCGTCCACTCAACTGGATGCAAAGGGAAGCGAAGTACCCCAAAAAGGCGTTATTTGTCGTCTCTTGTATTTGCTTGTGTTCAGTTCTGCTTGCTGTTGCGAGGGCACTTATGGAGTCAGATCGAGGTTCTCGACTGATTGTAGGCATCTTGTGCATTTCAATCATAGTAACGAACTGTCGGCTTTTGATTAAACTCCGTAAAATGAAAGCGCGCGTTCATAGCATTTCAAACTTAAGAACAGCGTCGCAAAAGAAGCAGAGGTTGGCATCCTGGGTTATCAACGCATTGACGCTAACCTTGTTTATGACATACATTCCGTCTATTATTTTAGGATTACTAAAGCAAACCAAGACGGTGGTACCTGATGCTGCTATTGCATTTTCTAGTAAAGTCGTATTCCAAGAACCTGTGATAGACCCAATCATTTACGTTGCTCTCTCTCATTTCCTGCAATGAATCAGAGCTGCCAACAGGGACGGAGGCCTCAAGGTCTAGGCCTATTACAAGCCTCATGGATTTTATTTACTTTTTGTTAAAAATTTCTTTACCCAGAGCTCATTTCAATTATGGTAATTTTCAAAGAGCCCCTTGCAACTAAAACTAAATAGGCCTAGACCTTGAGTCATTTTTACTTTGAATAAATTTACGAAAACTTTACGAAAAAAATGATGAAACTTAAAATGCATAGAATACTTAAAATAGCTTTCCTTGAATGTAATCAATTATGAGCCTTGTATTGTAATGTGAACGACTGGATTGAAGAGGCTAATTTTACATCATTATTTAGGTTGTTCCATGTATGCCAAGTCCCATACTTCATAGCTTTGTTCTGTCAGAGAACGTCAAGTGCACTCAACTACATTTGAATACCCATATTGCTATTACTATCTTTGCCAGATTTGAGCAGCAGAAATTCTGGATTTACTCATTTACTAGTGTGTAGTCCAACGAATCTTTAGGATTATGTTTCTTTTTTGTTGGATTTATTTTATAATAGCTGTGTAGTGCTCCTTATTATACATCGACCTTGTTCTTTATCGAACGTCCTAGCTTCCAATTTTCGCCAAGGGAGAATTCCTACAGGTTAGGAAACACTGACATAGTACTGACAGGTACCATCTCTAGTCTAACTTACATGAGCTTAGCAAGACTTTAAACCAAGGGGGGGGGGAGTAAAGAGATTTAGAATTAAGTTAGAGAATTTGCTATTGTTCTGTCAGAAAAAATGCTTCTGGTCAACTAGAATGGGGTACAAGTCAACCAGAAAGAAGGTATCTTCTCCTATACCATTGCTAATACATTGGAAGAAAGTAAATGAGAAGATACCCCCTCTATTTTATGAGGATGTTGTCAATCGTCTGGATGATATCTAGGATTCATCCAGTGATGTGCCGAGACACCTTCTTTTGGGGGGGGGGACGTTCTGACCAATTGACCAACTATTGTTACTAAATTGTTACTAAAAAACAAAAAAGGTCACAGAAAACACTGTGGCCAACCATGTTGCTGCCTGGCTAACTTTTGACCAACTTTCTTGCCAATTTGAAAACATTGGGGGGCGCGAAGCCCCTCGTCGGCACATCCCTGGATTCATCATTATTTTATGTAGTTTTTGGCATAGTCCTTTCGTGTACATGTGCATAACATCGGAACTGGAGAAAGTCAGGAATTCCAGAGCATGTTTTTGGGTAAGGGGGCGGTGACGAATCTCAACCAGTTGCAAGCTCCTACTGGGCGTGGAAGTTGAGTTTAGGGGCGGAGAAGTTTCAGTAATGGGTCTAAAAAATTTTTCCTATAAAAAATGACGTGCTTTGATCTTTCCTGGGCTCGTACTGAACCTTGAAATTCTTGAATACCTGAGAAATAGGCAGGAAATTTTCTATAATTCTTATCCAAGTCAGGGAAAGCAAATTAGTTAGTTCACTTACCATGGTTGTTCGCGAAGAGGTTGCTCTATTTGTTGTCAGTAAATGTGAACTTTATCATTTAGCATAGTGTTATGGCAAGTATATTTAAATCACCTATCTATTAGGCTCCATTTTCTTTACTTCTTTCTGCAAATATGAGAAATGGAAGTCATGGAAAATGTGGGTGCTTTTGGCTACCAATCTGGGACAAGTCAGGAAATAGTCAGGGAATAGCCAGGGACTTTTTATTCACGTATTAAGTATAAACCCTGTCTACTTGACTGAATCACACAATGTCGTGTCAATTTCGCGTCTATCAAGGAATGGATTTGCATAGTAAACCACTTATTAATGGAAGAGGTATAAATTGCTGGTTGATTGAGGGTTTTGCTTCTCATTAAGTATACGGAATTTTCAACCCATAAAATCCACTAAGGAAGTAGAATAAGCCATAGTTTAACCTCAAAGTAAAAATGTCAACCTTCCCGTGAAAGACATTTAATAGTTTTGCTGTGCGAGTTTAAACCATATCATAGAGGGACAAACCTGTATTTGCTCTCACCTCAGTTGCAAAAATCTTAATGTATGAAATAGGTGCCTAGCAACTAACAATCTCTTCAGAAGGGGATAAATCGTGTCAGCTTTTTCATGAAGGTACTGGCCCTCTATGTTCAGGCTCGTACCGATTGGGGAGAGGTAACATACCCCTGAGCCAAAAGCTCTGAAATCAGCCATAACCTTTTTAAGAAATACTTACTGCGGGGGTAAAATCTAAAAAAGGGGATATGGTAGTTTAAAAACAAAAAATTGAGAATTGGGAGCAATTTCTAGTAACAAGTATTGCGATGTCTTTAGTTGCTGTAAGATACTCAAGAAAGGAGCTTGAGGCAATCCCCCAGAAAAATTTTTGTTGCAGTACTTGTCGCTTCGGCTTAAAATACACATCCTAATATCATGCTTGCTAGTGGTAATAAGGACCTTCGACAATCTGTTTTACAAAAAAGGCGCCCTTCAATTTAGCATATAACACATCCCTCCATTTCATATTTGCCATGAACCATGGTCCATATAGTCAAAAGCGATTTTTCAGTTCTAATTTAAAGCTTGTGGCAAAAAGAGATACTTCCTGGGGACAAAAAATCCATTTACTGGGGAGGAGCAATGTTGAGTGACCCCGAGTTTGTATGTTAAAAAGGCCCTAAAGTAACCACATTTTCAATTTCTGTCGATATATTTGTTGCAAAGTAGGGTGATAAAGTCGCAACTTCTTTTAACTCTTTTCTGGTAGAATTAAGATGCTAGAAAGGGCGTTGGTCACATTAATAGACAAATTTAATAGCATAATTTGAAAAAAGTTTGGGGTTCCGCTCCTAAACCCCTCTCATTCTACCTTCCACCAATCTCTAAAATTAGGGGCTACCGTGGCTATCTTGTTTGCCATCTCTACAAAGCTTAATTATATGCCCCCTCTCATGCTTATGACCACGCCCATGCCATCTTCTCAGGGACACACCAATAGTACACCCCCAATCCCTATGCTTAACCAATCACTTCAAACTTTATCGGCAAGATTTTCACCCCTAAGAGCGTCGCTTAGGAACGTTCCTGTCTGTATTATCAATAGGAAGTTTATTGAGATCATTGCGTGACGTAGGACTATTGAGGAAGGCTTTCTTCGTCATTCATGTTTCTTCCGTTGTAAATGTTTATTCCTGTAATCAGCAAATTTTGAGACAGATCTGAAGGACCTGCAACATGCTTTGCTATCTATTTGGCTTTTTGGCGAAAGACATGCCGAAAGTTCAGGCTAACTGAAGTAGCAACTAAGTCCAAGCCGCCTGTCCTAGCTGTTATGAAATGGAAATAAAGAAGTATGCTTTAACATGATTTTGGCTAAAAAGATTGTCACTTACCTGAAATTTTTGCATAACTTGAAATCTTGCATAAATTTGGAACAATTTTCAATGGTTGATTAATCGCTGTCGTTAGAATTTAAGGTTAGCATTGGTATGGAAGATAGTAGCCCAGTGGTAAACGATATACTCTCAATAACTGGGACCCGGATAATTGGGATTCCCGCTAATTTGGGCCAAATTCTAGGGCCCTTCTAGCAACTTTACTTTGCTAAACTGGGACAGAGGGCAAATTGTTACATAGCTTTTTCTTTAAATCATGAGTTGATTTGTTGAAGTATGATTCCTTTATGAAACTAAATGATTTCATAAAGCGTAACATGTAAAAGGATTTGATTCGAGTTCATAAAATTGAAGAAGATCATCCTTTAGCTATGAAGCTGATTTTCAAGGGGCCCCTTAGCTGCTCACAATAAATTGAAAAACAAATGAAAAGGCAATACGATAAAAAGTTGCTTAAAGTGAAAACAAAAAGCAAGAATCATAATTAAAGTTTTCATTAAAGAGAAGTTTTTGTTTGAAAACTAAAAGGGAGGGTGCCTGTAACCTCAATTGCAAGGGCATCATATCGTAAGTCATTATTTAAAGTTGGTTACATCTGTAGTTGCTAAAAACTACTTCAGACCAACTATTAAAACAAGATTAAACTATGATATAAAAACAAAAAAATTGCTTATTTGGAAATAAAATAATTACATGCTTTGCCATCCCACTTTGTGATAGATTGTTTGAATCTTGTTAAGGTACCAGCTCTCATTATATCATCCTTTAGAGTATTCCATAGGAGGCTTCCTCTAAATAAGAGAGAGTTTAGTCCATATGTACTTGTTTGTATTCGTGGAAGCCTGCACAGTACTTTCGTACGGAGATTGAGAATTTGGCTCCACGGAAAGAAAACCTTTTTTGACCACTCAACTAAGCTTTCGTTGGCAGTATCAGGTCTGCTGCAGTATTTCTCAAGACTCTTGAGCTGCATTCAGGGCTTCTTTGATAGATGTTGCATAAATATTGACTAGCCTTATTGTTTAATGACGTAAAGACTAACATGCTGTAAGTCAGCTAAGCTCCTTTACAGGGGTATCAAAAGGGCTGTTTGTCAGTATTCTACCTGATCTATTTTGTAGTTTGTGAGTTGTAAAAGTAAAAGTGGGAAGGTAAAATGCTTTGGTGGACAGAGGCCTATAAACAATTATAATTTGATAATTCGCATGTACTTAAGAAGTAATGAGGTGAAATGTGACCACTTACATGGTCCTCTACTTAAGTGGTACTACATCTGCACTTTATCAACAAGTCCCAGTTATTGAGAGCTCCGCTTTGTTTAAGACTCCTGTTAACTGGAACTGATTTTGGGTCCCCTTTGTGAGTCCAAGTTGTCAGGAGCATATTGTACAGAGATATTTGTGTAATTTTGACTCTATGGAGCCTAGCACAAATTTTGGATCTGCAAAATTTTCGAATCCCAGTGATAGGCCTAGGATTCACTACATGCCTTGCATGAACTGTTAATTTTCGAGGGATTTGTTCATCTAGTAAACTATACGACTGTGGCTCTATATCTTAACTCATTCCTAAACTTCTAGCTTAACGTAATCTTTCAACTTAAACTACTCTACCTAAACATCGAGATATATATATATGCATATAGCAACAACAACCATAATCATGGCTCCTTCGCAATGCCGTAAGAACATAACCAAAGAATGTCTTGGATACTACATGATCTAGTCGTGGCATTGCTATATTGGTTGAAAAATAAACTGCGCTGGTTTTGCTAATTTTCAACTATGGTTCAGCCAATGACTTTGCCAGCAAACATTTTTTTGGTGCTTTTTCCTATTACATACGCATGCACTATACTTACAGTGGAGGCTACACTGCTTGCCTCTCTTTCAAAAAAAGTAGCCTCGACTTTAAGTATAACATATGCTTGATGACCTTGGAAGATTGATCTGTATGTAATTAAATGCCTTGGAAAAACTTCCTGACAAATTTGGCATGATGGTTGCAAAATATTAGTTTACATTTTGAAACTAATTTCTCCGAAAGCTGTCTATATCCTCAATCTTGAAGCAAGCATTTACCTGCTGAGGGGGCTGGAGGCAATGCCCTCCAAGTGAAAAATTTTGCATGGTTTTTCTTGCATAAAGTTGTATTTTCTTTACACTTCTTTCCAGAAGAATGTGCCATAAAAGACCGTGTTCCATTTGTTCATATTCCAAGAACCTTGAAAGTGATGCTGTTAACCAATATGGATAAGCAGAATTCCGAAATTATCCCCGACCTTAGAGACCAGGCCCCACCACTTAAAAGTCATTTCCACACCCCTGAACTATGTAGCTGGGTTTGCTTCTTCTTTGTCTTTGGATTCAAGAAGTTTGGGGCTCTTGACTCAAGCTAAGGTGCCTTAACTCTTAGGACCGTAGTTTAATGTCTTGCAAGCAAGCTTGCACTGATTGGTTTATGCAGATGCATTCGGAAATCTCCCTGTGTTGAGATTTCAGCGATTGCTTGAAAAGATCCAGAAATAGCGGAGCTTTAAGTAAACATCAAAATGACTCTTTGTTTCTTGGCACATCTCCATTAGTTCTGGCGAGAGTGGCACAGTGTTTATCCGAGAGTTACGTCCTTGTGGTTGATGATTAAATCCCACAGAAATATTTTGCTTATTAGTGGCCTGAAAGCTTTTCATAATTTCGGCTTCAAACTAAAATTCATTAGAGTAGTTCTACCCTTCGTTTAGAAAGTTGGTACCTGCATTAAATGCTATGCGTACAGAGACACTAGAGGCCACTAGGATTTCGGTAAGATTGAAACCCAAATAGACATTTTTCCCTCCAAACAATACACAAACTTGACTCTGGAAAGCTCTATGGGCAGGAGTGACTTCTAGGGGGCTCAGGGGGGCGGAGCCCCATTTATTAAAATTTCTGCTCACTTTGGGGGGCTCAGCCCTCCCTTAAACTCTTGCATTGGCTTGGCTTTTCAGAGTTTATTAGCCTTGCTTCCAAAGTGCTATGATCAATTGTACACTGCTATATGGCTATTGAGAAATTTCTTATTGTTGAAGATACTATATCAGTATTAAACTAAATTATCATGTTTCCATCTTTGAAAACAAGGGCGTAGTTGTAGCTGGGCCACACCAAAACTATGGGCGTGGTTGTGCCTAGAGCCCCTCTTGTTAAAATTGTTAGAAATAGCCACTGTTAATGGGGCCCCTTCAAAAGCTCGGGGCCCCTTAGGAATTTTCCTTTCCCTAACCTACGTCGGTTGTGCCACTGGCATTACTGTTTCAGTATAGACACGTGACTGCCAAAGGAATTCATCTCAGTCGAATCCATGCAACACTGTATCCCCGAATAGGTGCCCCATTATCAAGCATCATTGTCATTAATTAAATGGGAAATGAACTATTAATTAAAATTCATGGCATGTTCATAAAATCAAATCAAGCAAATTAACGTCATTTAAAATGATCCATTTTTAAGTAGGATAGCCTGGTACATTGTAGAATTTCAGCTCAACACTGTGTGATGTTAAATTGCTTTCGAGAGCAACTTTAATGAGGGATACGTGGGGAATGGCATGACATCGAGTCATTGATATCTCTTAGCGATTGCATCAATTTTTAAGAA
The DNA here is from genome assembly GCA_018155075.1 of Cassiopea andromeda. Lineage (NCBI taxonomy): Eukaryota > Metazoa > Cnidaria > Scyphozoa > Rhizostomeae > Cassiopeidae > Cassiopea > Cassiopea andromeda. The sequence goes on from WIPJ01000447.1 coordinate 1,285,084, forward strand.
GATGAAATTGTAGAAAAGTAGATGTATAAAATAAGCAATCTGTATTGTATTGTAACCTCACGTTTGTAATGATATATATATATACCATATATACATATATGGTATATATATATATATACATATATG
>WIPJ01000447.1:1287088-1330334 GCA_018155075.1 Cassiopea andromeda
TATATACTAAGAACAACGCTCATAACGTTATAGAGGCTCAAAATGCAGAGATTTAAGAATAATTTAGGAGCAATATGAGGCTCAAGCTTCACCAAGAGATTAGACTTTTTTAGTATTCTAGTTATAACATTGCTTTCAGATTTACTTCTGTATTATCGAAATAAAAATTATTCTTCTGATGCACTCTTGCTTAGTTTTATGATGTAGTAAAACATCGACAAAGATTGGATTATATTCTTTTAACTTTCAGGCTAAGTTTTACCTTCCGGACTATTGTGGCTGGGGAAAAAATTATATTTCTGTAAAAGGCGCGTACATAACTTGCACGCACCAGATTACTGTAAGCCAACAACCTGCGCCTTGAGGAGTTTCTGAGTGATGGATACTTGCTGGAGAATGAAGCAAGATATACAAAGCATCATATTTCAAAGTACGACAGGAGAAGTTTCATAAGTGCCAGCATTTTAAGACTCATTGAAGTCAGTGGTGATTTAGAAAGGAGTCAGAGGACGGAACCTTCATTTAAAAAGTTGTTGTCTAATTCTGGGGGTGCATCCCCCCAAACTTTTGAACCGTCCTTACCTTTTAACATGCTTTGGCCTTGCTTGCAAAGTGTTTGGTATTTTGTTTCTAAAATAGGTTTCATACTTCAACGCGATCTATTCAATATTTTGCAGAAATGAAGTAAACCCCAGTCTCCCTGAGGGTGGATTATGATTTGTATGAATTTGATTTGGAATTGATTCGCTTGATGCTAAACACACGTCCCTGCTTTGAGCTCAAGCTTACAAATATTGTATCTGCTACGTAGTACGATTAGCATCTTTAAAAATTTTCTTTAACAATCACGATCAGCATGGAAAGTGTCTTTGATACATACTTTATTTAAGAGAATAAAGTTTACTGAAATACTCAGGCTCAGAATTGCTCAAAGTTAAGAATATTACAAGACTCAAGTTTCATCAAGACTTAGAATTTTTGTGCGCTTTTCACAATCGATAGAATATTTGTTCTTCCGCTCTAGCTTTATGATAAATTAATTTTGCTTTATGATAAATTAATACATCACTAAAGATTCGAATATAATCCTTCGAATTTTAGACATAGTTACACCTTCAGTATTTAAGAATAACTTAAGGATAATTTAAGACTCAAAGCTGAAAAAAATTAAGAATATTGAGGCTCAGAGAAGATTTGGTATTTTTATACAATAGTGTGTACTGTAGGTGGAAGTTTTAACTCAGATTTAGCGAGCCATAGGCTCTTTATGTGCAGAGTTCAGAAATTTTTCATTGCTGTTTAATAAAGAATGGTGTAATTTTCTTTAATTATTCAATTATTTAATTATTTAATTTAAGCATTTAGCAATTTCAATTTCTTTTTTGTCTCACTACCCTACATAAACAGTTTTACAACTCTGTCGCTCGTATAGCAATGTTATGCTACTGTTTATGATCATGTTGATTCATTCGATCGTGATTGAATGATTTGTTTCCTGGTGTTGTTTCCGCTATTGCGATTGTGACGAGAAACGCGATGAATTGAATATTTATCTTGTTCGATTGTGTTTTATACACATTATAGTTTGTACTGCTTCGCTGGAGCGTGACAAGAATAAATATTGTCTTTCCCTGTTATCTTTCGTTCCCTCTCGTGTTTATTAACCGTTTCTCTGCAATTCTATGCATTTGTAATTTCAGTCTCTCCTGATACGACAATGAATTAAAGCGTTGCCATAGAAACATATGAGAATTGCGATTGAGAACGGCTTCTCATTCACAAATCAAATTTCGCGCGGGAAAGTCATTAATCGCGATTGAAGGAAACCCATACTTGCTGACAACTCGATCAGCACTCCAATAAACAGCATGCTAAAGCAGTACCATACAGTCGCATGATTTGATGAGGTGTGAACTCGTCGCCTACCTGGAGATTCTAATATTTTTACTTCCAAATGTAATATGACCAACGTAACTGTCGTTGTGTGAAGTGAACGGGATATCAAAACGCTTTGTTCTTAACTATGATCCAGCTGAGTCATGAAATCGCGCTAGCGTTCATGCAAAATTCTCCTATGTGTGTGTATTGACTCAGTAACACCCGTGTTCGTAGATGCAGGTCTGCAAAATACGCATAGGTGAACACGCGTTTTCAAGCCTCGATAAATTCTTTGAATGCATTTTGACGTTTGTGTTGGCAGATTGGAGACGGATGATGAACCATAAATAACACCATGAAGACCTCTGAACCAGTTTAAGCCTACTTCGGCGCACGAACGACACGGAGATTCTCTATGAACGATACAAATTGATATTCGAACGAAAAGAGGAAACATGTTGTTGATTTTACTGTTTTTTGTAGCACATCTGGACAGTTTAAGGAGTGAGAAAAGGTTCTTTAATCCATGCAAAGCTGGTGAGTTCGGTTTACACTATGTTATTAAACAAAATGTTGGGAATTTCTCGATTTTTGTCAGAGAACTAATACTGGAAGTGAACAAGAGATATTATCTAAAGGAATCCCCTGTCAGGCTTACGCAATTTATTTAAGGATACAGGTTGTGGGTTTTTCTATTTTGTTTTTTCTGCTGTTGGTTTTATGTAAAGCAAATCACATTGAATGGGGAAGGACATGTTTTATGAGTACTATTTTCCCACAGCAACGTGACTCATTCACTTGCAATAACCCCACGCCGTGTGAATTTCAATTCTATTCGGTTAAATGTGGCACAGAATAACTGTTTGTGTGGAAAGTGTGTCACTTTGTACTTTAGGGATGGACACAAAGACGGATAGATAGATGAATACGAATCTTGTAGCCAGTTATGACAGTTGATTTGTTTCGAGAAAATAAACGTCTTAGCCTTCAGCCAGTTTTTCTGACAGCTCGATAATTAAGTTATGTTTGGCTGGACGTTAAAGGTGTATTATTAAAATTTCATGATGATTAAAGAGAAAAACCACGAAACAATTGGAAATGTAGAAACCAGATGAATACTTCAATGCCTTTGCAGATCCGGAGAGCACTTCGTGAAAGTAAAAGAGGGTGTTTTCAGCGAATCACTTGGTCTTTTATGTTAAAGCAACACACTTTACTATGTCCTAAGCGAGTGATATTCAGTATAAAGGTTACTACTCCCATTCCTGTGCGAATTTATCTCGTTCGTTATACCTTTTTCTGTTTTTAGGAGGATACCAGGGCGATGTTGCATTATCAGATCAGGACTTGAAATACTTCAGATCTCGCAGGTATAGGAGGGCTGTCTCGAATGAGGTCGAACGGAAGTGGCCAAATGGAGTTATTCCGTATGAAATTTCCAATGATTTCAACGGTGAGAAATTTATTCTATTTGTTTAATTATGTCATGGACTTGGATGCCTTCTTGGCTGTCAAGTAAAACGTTGCATGTACGTTTCCGGAATTTCTCGAGGGGTTGTACTCACACTGGCTAATCACATTGACTTCGTGATGACTGATAGAATACAACTACATGTGTTGTCATCTAGGAAGGGAATATGTGAATGGGGGATACAGCATAACTGAGCCTTTTTTTGCAGAATGACATAATCTCTAAGTCGTCAACTGTATTGTACCGATTTACGGTTAATATTTCAACGTTAAGTCCAAAGAAATAAACGTGTTCTTGCTTTTCTCCCTACGTCAAGCTGACTTTTGAAAGGTTTGTTCGGTAGCACGCGACAGGAAATATTGAAAAAACCCGCATGCCCAGGCGTTATTTATTTGTTATTGTGGTTAAACTTATCTACAACTAAAACCCGTAAGCTAATGAGAACTGTATCGAGCGTTCGACATTTTCCCACTTATCATCCATGTATGTGTGACGTAGTATACCAAATTGAGGGTATGAAACTGAGATAAGTATGTGCGTTTAATAGCTGTATTTCCTCAAGCAAACAATACAGGTCTATGACGTTTCCACTTTCCTTGTTTTTCTTTGAAAGCAGTATCCAATAGTTATGACATTTGCTCTTGAAATCTCACCTAGGGTTTGCTGTAGTTTGATTAGGGGCAAACAATTCGACGTCCGCGCAATGTTCATTCAACGTCCGTGTGACACTGTCTTTTGCTAGGAGATAGAAAAACGTTAGGCATCGTAAACACGATCGTATGACTTGACTTGGTTGTACAATTAAGCATGCTAGAACTCCTCTGATTTTCAAGGGTAATTGATCACATCAAGGGGCGTAACAAAGGTACTTGGGGCCGTAACAGTAAGACCGTAACATTAAGATTCGGACCCCATCTTATTTCATCCCACGTACACGTTTTTTTTATAAGAAAAAAGTTTATAAGAAAATGAGGTTTAGATGATCAAAATCTTAGAAAATTTTCAGAAAACCACGAGGCTCAATTTCCAAAAGTTAGTGTTTTTAATGCCGAAAAATCGATATTTCGTCATCATTGCATTCAAAATGTTAATGATGGAATTGAAATTCAGGCATACAATCTTAATAATGAAAGTATAACCCAATTTAGCCAGTTTATTTCAGTAAAAGTTAAGAAAAATTTAAGAAAATCTTGGCTCAATTTCAGGAAGTTAAGAAAATCGAGGCTCAGGCAAAATGACGGTTTCCTTATAAAAAACGTGTACTACAAAAAGGCGTAGCTCTTGAAAATCTCTGAAGGGCCCCTCAAAAGCTTGTGGGCCCTTAGGAGCTGTGCTAACTCCAACATACATCGGTTACGCTATTGATCACATCCCTCTTTCTAATTAACAAAATTCTACCCTTCTTGGTTATATGGACATTGCTCTCTCATGTAAGACTCTCCGTTCTCATGGGAACGATTTATTCTAATAGTTGACCTCTGCTGCTATTTGGTGTTTTCGAATTAGAGGGTCGGTCTCTCCAAGATTCAGTTTAGAACCCTAAGGTGCCCTCACACTTCGTAGGTTTTTGCTGTACTGGTATTGAGTAAACGTACCAGGAAAACGAACCCCAGTTACTTTTTGTTACATCAATTTTGTTTAAATTCTATACAATTAAGCCATGCTTTCTTGGCATTACAGCTTTTGGGCTGTATTCATCAGTTGAAAAGAAATTGAACCTTCTTTGATTATGTTCCAACTATGGGGGTTTCACTTTGTAGCAACAGTTGTACACGAATAGCAATAAGTCATTAAATGTAAATACGCGTGAAGTGTTGAGCGCGTGATTACGTTTTACGCCGAAATAATCTACATAGCAGCTCTAGAAATGCAAATAGAGTCATTTTAAACATTGAGGTAATATTAAAGACTCAAAATGCAAGGCCAGGTCTGGTCACGATTGTAAAAAATGTACGACCACAGGACTACTTCACGACTACCGGTTGGAGACACAACAGTGATGTAGCCGATAGGGGTTGGGGGCTAGGACAACCCCTAAGTGCCCCCAAGCTTTTGATGCACTGAAGGGGGCCGCTCAAAGATTTTCAAAACAAAATCCTTTGTATTACTTGGAGTGAAATAAGGATGGGGGGCCCAACCTTACTGAATTCCTAAGAGTCCCGAGTGTATCTGTTGTGCGACTGAAGCACACCCTAAAATCTGGCATTAGAATGGAGGCACTTCCACAGAAGTTGATTTGAAGATAATTTACGATACTTGGGAAACATTTTGGCAAAAAATTTCATGGCTAGAGGAATTAAATCAAAATCCTATGCAGCTCTGAGTATGATTACAACGATTACAAATAGTTATAAATTTTTGTTGCATGAGTAGAAGGGAGAACTTGGGGGTAATTGGTCAGAGTCGGAAACTTTGAAAGAAAATGAACCAAAAGGTAACAGCAAGTCTATGTTGCTTGTATAGAAGGTACAATAGGCAAATCTTGCATAGAGGATGAAGTCAGAAAAAATACATATGATTTGTTTTACCATGATCCTCAACATTGTTAGATAGATAGTGGCTCTAAAAACTGACTTGAGCCTTTCTAAACCTATGTTTTTGATCGAAGATAGATAACTTTCTGAATGCTTTCGTATGGTTGCGCAGTTGCGGGGGCAGTCTGCTGCAATCCAACCAAGCACAAAATCTGTTTGAAATTTTTGCTATGTGGTAGTCTGCTATTGCTGAATGGGCGGTAATATCAATCATAGTTATACTTTAGGAAAATTGTCAAAAATTTTGTCTTTTATCTCCTAGAAGCTTGCCCGCAACTGCGCGTGTGCTTAAGTGATGGAGACGCTATAAAGCGTTGAAATTATAATTTGGAAACTACATAAATTTTTATGTTTATAAGAATATTAAGGCTCAAAATCGCTGAAGTTTGAGAATAATTTAAGAATGATGTACGGCTCAAGTGTCATTAAAACTTAAAACTTTTTTGTATTTGAGTTTTAATACTGTTTTTTAGATTAACGTTTCCACTATCTATACAATATTTAGTACTCCATTCCACTTTTCTCTCGCTTTACGATGAAGTAAGACATCAAAAAAAGATTTGAATATATTCCTTTTATTTTTTAACAATGCTACACCTTTGGTACTTAAGAATAATTTATGAATAATCTAAGGCTTAAAAAGTAGAAAGTTTAAGAATATTGAAGGTCAGTAAAAAGTTAGATATTATTTTAAAAAGAATTGTCTATCATTGGTCTTTCCCAGAGGTTGATAATCATAGTTGCATTGAGCTACAGAAGTTGATTCTTTTCTTCAATTCACTCTTCTTTGCTCGATTGTACGACTGAATTTGCTTTAGATTTTAGCGTAGTATGATGTTTCCTCGTACTTTCGATAGAAAACATTAAAAAAACAACAGCCTTTATAGAACGGAACTTATTTAGACTAACTAATTTAAAGAATATCAGCGACGCCGGAGAGGGAGGCAGGGGGAGCAAGGGCCTCCCTGCCTTGCATCTGTGGGAGCAGGGGAGCCATGTGAAAAATTCCTTGGACAAATTGGTATACCTTTTCACCCACTTACGAAGCCTATTGTTTTTAATAGGCTTCAAGGAAAATTCTCAGCAGATTTCTTAATGTTTGCGTTCCGTAGCCAAACGTGTGAGCAAAAATCCAAAAAGTACACGTAATAATAGCCCAATTAACTATTGCTAATTCCGTTATTTAAATTATTCCTACGTTTTCTTCAAGTTTCGAACCAGTATTTTCAGTTTGAAAACAACGACTCCTTAGCAATCCACTGTGCTTCAGTGCAGCATTCATTTAATCGCACCAGGGTATCTTGTATTATCTTCAATATTATAGTTGTCTCATACATTATATCATAAAAATACACATCGAAGCTTAAAGACCAATTTTTGTGCTACATTTTGATATGAAAACTTTTATTTTAGCGCAAAGAAAATAACCAGTAATGTCAGTTTGAAGTTTTGAGAAATTTTCTCCTCCCATATGAGATAAGGCAATAAATGTCCATCGCAGAGGTGCAATTCATAACAGCTCGTTTGGTTCTAAGAACATTGTCTTTCAGTTTTTCATAGTTTTCATAGTCTTTCAACATTTAGCCTCTATTAAACCCATGTTTGTATTTTTGGAATAAGAAGGAAAGTAATTTCTGGAAGCTCTTCATAGCTAACAGGTATCGTCAAGGCTTCATCCTGCCACTTTGTTGATAGCAATATATCCGCCGCTGCGCAATATTACCTACAGAGCCGCAAGTTAGCAAATGTCCTTTCCAATACACGCACTTTTTCGTATGGAAAGTGCCCTTTTTGAAATGCAATGAAATCTATTTTTAGACATTGATATTATACAACTGAGATCAAATAAGCGAAATATAAACAAGCAAAATATGATTGGAAGAGAGTGTTATTTGTATAACTGTGTTAAATACACACTCTTTAGTTCATAAGGAATCATTTTATTAGGAAAGTACATGTAGAAGGCGTCCAAAACATTTAAAGAACTTATACTGCTAACGGGAAAAGCCAAGGAACTTTTTAATTTCAAAAATCTTTATAACTGTAAATTATCAAAAATTGGGAAGCCGGTCTCACTCATTTACAGCCGTAAATCACATCGATACATTTACAAAACTGCTTTTCTACCTTATTTGTGGTACTAGCCTAGAGTTCTAGCCAAAGTGATGGTAAAATTCAGAATGTTGATGGTTTCTTGTGTATGTACCACTTTTGCGGCACTATATGTGCAGTGAAAATTAAGGAAATATTACGAAGCTTTTAGTAATAGAATTTGATTAAAAGAAGTTCAAAAATAAGGAACAATTAGAGTTAGGCCTTGAGCTAGGTTTCTTATAAAATAAGAAGCGTGTATTGGCCCTGCTAAAAGATGGAACGAAAATATCTCGAAAAGGTGCCTTGGGTCGCTTAAGAGTTGCTTATGAAATTCGCTGCCCTTTTGCGCCTGTTGGCCCCCCTTGCCCTACTACCGTTGCAGCGTGCCTGAAGTATATACGCATGGCAATACATGCAACTCAGTTTAGTGTCCTGGACTCCAGTCCATGAATACTGCACATAGGACGTTCTTTCCAGCTACCTTCTAACTTTCAGTTTAGGTCCTAGCTACAACTTCACTTGCCATCTGTCTGCTTAACTGCAACTTATGGCCTTAGCAAGGAGGGGGCGTACATTACTAGAAGTGGGTGTAGGATATATATCCTATTTATATCTCGAAATTCTATTCGCTGCATCAAAAATACGTTTGTACGATTTAGACCCTGGCGAAAAGATTAAATCTTGGTCTTGAATAAAGCCAAAGGCTGTTTGGCCGGGGCTTGAGAGCAATGTGGAATAGTTACCTGAATCTTGCGAGTTCAATTTACCGACTATTGAACCGATAATTCTTGAAATACAGTAAAAGATTGCTTCTTTATTGACTATCCAACTTAAACCCCAATCACATTGGCTTGATATTGATTCACTGTACCCTCCTTGGTTTGGCTTTCTGCATCTAGTGCCAATAGCGAGAACCGTAAAAGCTCTAATGAGCCCCCAGGGGGGCTTATTTATTTGTTGCAGTCTTAGAAAGAGGACTTAATAGAGAAGGAGCTTATTACTAACTCAGAACAAAAATGTTATACAAATGGTCTTTCGCATTCCCTCTTCATTGCTTCCATTGAAAATTCGGTACTAGCAACTTCCAAGGTTTATTCACATAAGTCAACTATAATGTCCACATCTTTATCCTAGTCATCATGGTCGCTTGATAATCCTGGGATATCTTTCAGGAAAATTCTTCCACTTAAATTCCTTCGAAAGTATTGGTATTCTGTCGGTTTCTAAGGCTAAGAGCACACTACGAGCGAATAGCGAAGCAAGCTATAGAAACATGACCTCAGAGCGAAGCGAATTGGAGTGAACACGTTGCTTCTGAGGTGTCTATTCGCTTCGCTTTGTTATTTCGCTCATAATGTGACCGCCCCCTAAGACGCACAAGTATTTCTGTAGATGGGCCTTATTTTGTGCATGTGATCTCATCTGGTAGTGTTCTCCATGCCCTATGAGCACATTCAATCATTTACTTCCATAAAAGATCGGGGAGTTAATAAAGAGGAGGGCTTATTTACAACTTTTGCTTGGAAAGGGGGCGTAGTAGATAGGGGGCTTATAAGAGAGGGGGCTTATTAGAGAGTGGGGAATTAGTAGAGCTTTTACGGTATTTAGAAAACAGTATACTTTTTCTCTTTTCACTCCAGCGCAGAACATAGAAATAATTCCCTCGCTCTTTAATTATTTTTCTTCCAAGATCATATCTACTTTGTGAGTTATTTAGATCTGCTTAATAACTTTTGCTTGCAAAGAAAACCAACCACACCTTTCATCCATGAATTACTCTTGGTATTCGTCCCAGAAGATTTTCACGTCACTAATCCTTTATTTGCATCCATTTTCGTTAATTTTGGATTTCAGCTTTATTAATTCAATATTCGTGATAGCACTGGTGTATATCCCTGGATATCTTTCAATGGTGTAATTTCCTCTCAATTCCAGATAGGAGGTTGATTATGATTTGCGAAGCTATCAGTCGAAAGCCATAGGTTATACAATCTTGAAAGAAGTGCACATCACAATTGGGAGTGTATGATTCACTGGATAGACTGTCTTTAAGCTCCATTTTTTCTAATATCTTGCTTTTGTGCTCTACACAGGACCGCCGAGAGACTTCAGAGACCATGGGGTAAAAGAGAAATTAGAAGGCCTGTGCATTATCCCCAGAAAATGAATGCTTTTTTACTTAATGAGCCCCCCCAGACCTTGAGATCATAGACCTGTATATCAACCGCAGATCTTGAGATCAGACTTAGCTTACTCTTTCCCCCTCTCAACGACTCTGGTTGTCTATACTTTGCGATCAGGTCATTGCCTATTTTCTCAAATTTCCACCCCTGAACTTGGGGTTAGTCTTTGTGCACCCATCTACGCTTCTGCCAACAAGTGGACTTTTTATGTTCCAGTTTCTATTGCTTTACAACGCAAAGCCATTGTGGGGTGTAGTAGAATTTTCAGTCATAAGTTGCTTAGCTGATTTAAGCATTTGGTACCAATGATTGATCACAAGTGATTGTAAACTACCAGCAGAGCCCCAAAATCGGCAAAAACGGCTCAAAATAGCATCCTGTTCACTCATCAAGCGAGCCTCTTCAATTGCAATGCGGAACTGCATTATCTTTCGTTTGTGAGATTGGTTTAAATTTTTCAAAGTAACATGCTTTGGTACTCTATGTTCTTGGATTAACTAGTTCCTCTTCTGGGAAGCATGACACTAAGGAAAAGCAGAACTACCGTAGAATCCGGAGTATGAGCCCGTGGCTTATTGAGGTTCGTAAGCATTTTTTAGTGGGCTTATATTCGGAGGGTCTTTTGGAAGGGGGTAATAGGTGACATATGTATGCCAAAAAATTCTGTGTTCAAGCTGAGAGACTAATAACAACATTTAAAGCTTAAAACTTCTTTAATTATTTGGCCATATGATATTTACTATGTACATTTTGGTAATTTTGCCATTTTTCTTTGCCGTTTATTGGCTCTTAGCAAGACTTGGGTCTTTGCATTTGCGCTCTCTTTCATCTTTGAGCCAGCTAAAATACATTGGAGCAATTCCTGCCCAATTTCTACAGCATGAAACACTAGTTGCGCATGGACGCTTACTGATATGACGCACCTTCTTGTGTTTAGTTTCGGTGTTAATCTGAATACCAAAGGTGCTAAATCTAGGTCTCATCTTATGAAGGTATCACATTTCCAATAGTTATCCGATAGACTGCTCGGCTTTGTCAATGAAATGATCATTTGATATCCTCAGTTGAAAATGAATAGAGGCCAAAGTCTTTTTGAACTGCACAGACGTAGCATTCACGATCACTTTACGTCTAGCCAGTCCTTCTCTATGCATAATCGTTTTTATAAGAAAGTGGTTTATAAGAAAGTAGTACTTGACTGCTCAAAAAGTTAATAAAGTTCACTACTGGAGTTTTGAGAAATAAGAATGTTTATAAGTGTTTAATATGCGATTTTTCTGTGTATAACATGGTTCGTATGCTAAATTGACTTTCCTCTAACAGTTTACCTCCTGCTAGTTACTACGATTTGTCATAATTTCAGGTGTACATGGAGCTTTTCAATTTCCTCTAATGTACATGTGCAAAATATTGGAACTCGAAAAATATTTGCTAAGAAAGTGTTACAGATTTGATACTGGAGTCATGAAAAGGATAGGAAAGTTTTAGTTTACTCGATTTTACCACCGTTTCCCCCAATTCCTTGGGGCTTGAAGAGTGCCTCTAAGAGGAATTGAGTTCTGGCACGAGCATTTAGGACCGGGCACCCTTCCTGACGTCATCAATGGTCTACGGTGGGCCTCGAACCCAGGACCACGTTGGTCTGAGCCGAGTGCATTACCGCTAGGCCACGGCTACTCTATCAGAGAGTTTAATACTATGGAAGAAAGAACGCTCTTAGGAAATAAAAGACGTTTATTGCATGTTATAGTTTTGTTATTGACTCAAAAATGTAAGACATGCAGGGGCCCAGAAGAGGGGCGCGAGGGACAATTACCCCTCATGCCTTCTTCGAAGGGGGAATTCGTTCTTTTTGCCCCTCTAAGGAGACTAAGGGAAATAGACATGCACACCCCGAAAAGCATTAGTTTGTGTTTACAGTTTTCATACGTTACGGAGCGGTCACTATTTATAACCGAGGTTGAGACTGAAGATGGAGTGGTTGGGTAAAGAAAAGTTTTAGGTGGGAAAAGGTTAGGTAGCACGAAATGAGGCAAGGCAAAGGGGTAAATAAAAATTGTTGTATTTTTGAGGGAGGAAAGTAAAGAGAATTCTAATATACCAATATTTCAAATAATTTCTATAATATCGTTCAACAAGTTCGTTTCCTTTTCACATTCGTGTGCACTCGATCCAGCCATAGACTACACTCTAACAACATGCTCTAATGACTGATACATAAGGAGTGCCCAGCCCTCTGATTGGCTATAATAAAGGAACTGGGCTCTAACGATTATTACATAACTACCTGTACGCAACAAAAGTGTCCAACGTTTAAAATATATATTCCTGGCCAAGCAAGTCTCTTTTGTCAGATTGTTCTTCTTTGAAGTCATAACGATTATTCAAATCTTTCTCAGACGGTTGGGTAAACTAACTTTCAACTCTTTACACGGTTGGGTATTTAATTTTATGGTATTTAATCGAATAATCGACAACAAGGGCGTGGTCTGTATAAATATTCGACAGCACAGCTCCTCTTTCTACATGTTTAGGATTGGACCAGCGATCCAACCGTATGAAGCGGGTAATTTTTAATGTTTTAAGTATCTTTCTGAATGGGAGTAGGTCAGTAATCGATGAATGGGTAAGTGAGGCGAGTGGCAAATGTCTCCTCAGGTGATGAATGGAGTATCTGCTCATTCACCTGGCAACCGTAACACTTTGAATGAGCCGTCCAATGAACAGCCGCTGGAATTCAAAAATAGTATTCGGTTGTCTGCAAATGGTGTACAAATCAAGAAATTTTGCTTCGCTAGGGTAGGGCAATATGTACGATTGTCAATAAGAGAGATTATGAAGAGGATTTCAGCAATAGTTTAGATAATATCATAGATGATAGTATTCACATTGACATGTTTAATCAAGAGTTTGCAGGATTATCCGCTAATACGTTGTTCTATCTAACATTAATGGTTTCTATAAATTATGATAATAAATTCAAATCACTGTATGAAGCGGTGTGGCCTGGGCTATAAAAGTGGAGGACGTAAATGAGATTTTTTGGCCATGCCCTCTGCTTTCCTTTAGAATACGTCTGCCAGCGTCATAGGTTAATATAAAGACCTTGATGCTTATAAAATGTATTTTTAGTTGAGGAGCACCATCTTAGAAAAAAGTGAAGTAGCATTTCCCCCAACCGTGGCCACACCAACGAGTATAGAGCGAGTTTAGACAGCATCCGTTCAAGTTTAACATGGAGACAGGTCAGGAAGGGGCGATTTTGGCTATATACGGTTGCGTCACAGGACTTCGAAAAGCGGGCCCAGCATATCACCGGACTAAATAGTATATCTGAAGGTTAATATATGATGTAATCTATTTGAATATCTAGGATCGGAATTGAGATTAGTGATGTAAGGTAAGAGATAAATAAGATTTGCTAAATGTTTCTAGGTGCTGTCTATTTATAAACAGATTCTCTTTTAATTGACTGTTCGCTTGATCTTTGAGATATTTGAAGCACTGATCGCTACTTTGTGTAGCACTGCCTTTATAAGAATAATGGTAAAGATTGATTTCTACGTGAATGCTCGTATGTTGGAATTAAACTATGCTTTTGCAATAAAGACGTAATTTAGCAGCTCTATGTTCAGTGTATGGAGCATACATAGTACGAGATGAAAGGCTTGCTGGATTTTTGCAAAGTCTATGCAATGAATGATGGCAATGTTTTGATTCGTATTATATCCCTGTTTTTAAATCATGGCTTGTGATTACTCTGCCCATAAGCTGATTTGTGACAAACAAACATCCTTGTTTTGAAACAATCCTATAAATAATGTAAAAACTGAGCTTGTTCGTACCAACTAATGGAAAAATCTGGCCACTGCTTTTATCGGCTTATCTTCTGAGCTATTCCACATCAAGTAAGCCAAGTATATGACCGTTACCAGCTTTTGCATTGCTTTCGCTAGGCAACTACAAACCATTGAACAAAATTTCCTCATTGTTTATACTGCCTTACTTAGTAAAGATCGATAGAGCACTGCAAACCCCAAATGGCCTCATGTGGGCTTTCCAGGAACTGAGGGTAGAGAATAAAATTTTGTCTAAAATGCACGTCCATTACTGTGGAATTATCCTTCTGTGTCCTTTTGCATTTAAAGGATATCTCTTAAGGCAGTGGTTTTCAACTTTTTTGCTGGAGCGGAACCCAAAGGAGAGGTCCCAGTGCCTCGAAGAACCCTTGTTCATATGGGGAGTTATAAATTATTGTCGATCAGAGCATTTGTGTAAATGCTGGCGGAGCCCCTGGACTTTACTAGCGGAGCCCTAGGGTTCGGCGGAACCCTGGTGAAAACCGCTGTCCTAGGGCATCTCTCCTCCTCTATTTTTCGGTTTTTCCACAATAGCCCAAGGAACAATGTCCTTTTTTAAAAGAATGAATTTGCCCGATTTCTTGGTAGATTGTTAAACTTCTTCTGAGGCAGGAATAGCGATGAGATAGTTATCACTGAGCTTGAAATTAACGAAATCAGGAAAACCCTTGTAGTACTTATCATTAAGCTTGAAATTAATGAAATCAGAAAAGTCTTGTAATATTCCTTCCGTTTCTAAATCTGAAAAATCATATTCCAGGCCACATCCTCTTTATACCATTTGTAATGTCCCCTTCTATGTGGATGAGACTCCTCCCCTCGAACTGCTTTCTTTGCGTGTTGTAAATCAGCATAGCTGAGTAGGCCACCATCTTGAAATATGTGAAATGTATGTATACATACGAAGTGTAGGTGCGGCGCCAAGCAATACAAGCTTGGAGTGGGGAACTTTAATTAGCAACGTCGTATAACGACTACGCCCCTTCGTAGACAAAGCCATTTTACTACGAGCAATTGACTATGTTACTGGTTCAGTACAACAGTGTGCAAAAGAGACGTGATATAGGCGTGATGAAGAGAAATGACATGAAGGAAACGGCGAGCCCTGCTGGACAAATTACAAAGTAGCATGGGAACAGTCAGGCCAAAAATCGAGGTAATTTTGTAGAGGGAGGAAGATGGGTGGAGCTAATAGGACACTGTAGCAAAAAAGGCTGAGTAGATACCCAAGAGAAGTAGGAGGAAAGTGGGGGTCTTGGGACTTGCCCCAGGAAAAATTTCCATTGTTACGCCGTTTATAGTATTGGAAAACGCTCTTTTGCAATGTAGGATGCAAGTACATTCACCATCGATCTTTGTACCGAGAAGGAAAAATTAATCCTCCAACCCAGCTTCAAAGAATTGTGAAGACTAAAAACGAAAATCAATATTCTACAAGCCAAATACAAAAATACTTGGGAACTTGCACACGGCAATATTCCCTGGAAGAGACCTGAAGTTCCTTTGTTCCCTTTTTATTTTTGGCATGTCACCTTGTCACTTATCCCCTTGATAGATTTTGCATGTTGGCCTCACTGATGTAATAGCTAGAAAGAAATGATGGTATTGCAAATTTTTTCTCCCTTCCAGTGCAATGGGACTACTTGGGTACCCTATTGATTTTTACATGAAACTCATTACCACGCTGTTACTTCTATAGCTTTATTGTGCTATCACATGGGAATGTCACATGATGTATCACGTGATCATTGTATTTCAGGCATATTTGACACTTCTGCTCACATGTCTTTTTCTTGAAGTACATTATTTATCTCCTCCTCTGGTATCAACAGACTGAGTATTATAATAGTGTGTCAAAATCTTTCATTTTAATACTGAAGCAGAAATATAGGTGATTTGTACGGAGATCTGACACCTCCGCAGCGGATTTCACCATGACACGCCTATCTGGTAAAAGTGCTAATGGAAGATCAATTTCTGTTGTCTTATGGTAAAGAAAAAACATTCCTTGTTCATACTGCATTCGACCTCGTATTATTATTTTCCTTGTAATTTAAATAACCATCTAGATGAGGAAGAATGCCTCTATCAATCATAGTCTGTCACTGATTGACATTTTTCAATTTTCCCTTGAGGAGAGCAATATTCAACATACATATCAAGTTGCTTTCCAGTAGCAAAGTTTGTTTATTAAGTGGATTGACACCATTGATTGATTGGTGCTGCTTATTCGATAAGATCTAGGCACTTATTGTCATATTGCTCAAGTAGTATATTTGAAATGTACAGTTCGCTCTCGATACCTTCGAGCACTCAGGATGAAGAGAATAGCTAGTCAGTGCGTTAAACGTTATTCTTGCAAGTCAGGGCACCACTATTTATAGTGTTTGAAACTAATGAATAATGTTTCTTTGTTTTTTCTTTCCATTCTTGTTGGTTAAGGACTCTATTTTGAATGGGAGGGATCGAGTTTCATCACCATAGGAACTGAACAAGGATAGGTTATCAAACCTATCCAACTTCTCCAGATTAACAATCAGATGGGTGTGGTGGCGATGGACTATTCTTTATTGTTGCTTTATATATGTAGATAGGAGCGATCCCCTGAAAGTTTGTTTCAGCTCTACCTTAGTCTTTCTGACATACTAGACAGTTCAATCTTTTCCTGCACACACATTGTCCATTTGATTGTGATAGCATAAAGTATGAGATAAGTTCTCAGATTTTGTACCACGTGATGCCTCAAGTACAATTTTACCATCCCTGTAGCACAAGCCTGGCTACGGGCTTGATCCCAGTGAATTGGGCTGTTTGAAAATATTACCAGAGATAAGTCAAGTCAATTCTAGCATTTTGTTCATCATCGCTCCTTCGCGCAAAATTCCACAAAATTGTTGGTAATAGACTTTGTGAAGTCTGTACAAGAGAGAAAACAGTCTACTACTGTCTAACCCAATATTGTTAGCAAGTGTTTACCTATAGCTCGAAGGTTTTAGCTTTTACTGTACTGGAGCTACACTGCAGGACAAAGAAACTTCTTGTTCAAAAGATTAGTGTAGGCCATCTGAGATAAATACGTGAATGCTTAATGGCGAATTTGACAATATGCTACTTGCTTTACAACACGAGATAAATCGCTCTGATTTGAGTGTATATGAATGATTTAAATTTGAATTAGCAGTATTTCAAAACGACGTAGCAATTTGAGTTCTTGGCTGGTCTATTCAAGTTGCAGCCACCCTACGAGGTATTCAACTTTGCAGGACTTTCGCTGTTTTCAAAGCTGATTAACTGGACCGTAACTAGTAACAACTACTTATCAGGCGTCGCGCAATGATGAGTTAAATACCGGGATAGAGGCAGAATAATAATGGGGCTGGGACTGTGATAAGGAATTACAATGTCTGCAGTGCAGTTTTATTGTTCGACTTGTACTGTTGGATTGTATGATAAATGAATCAAAACTCCCTATGTATGCTTTAAAGTAAAGAAAGTACGAACAGGTAGCAATTGATTGCAAAGGAAATAACGGCAATTGTATCGTTCTTGCGTCACACGAAAAGCCTGTTTTGCCATGTTTCTTTAAATTGGAAAATTACAGATACTCTGCAGTCGGGAAAAAAAGAGGGTGGTAATAAAAGGGGGTTGGTAAAAAGTATGAAGTATAATTGCCTGGGTTGCAGTAACCTTGGGGGGAAGTTGCCTAAATATTTTAGGTAAAGCAACTTGATGGTGGGCAGTAGTTAATGAGAAAGGGGTAAAGTGACCATATATTACAAAAAGTAGCCTTTAAATATGTTTTCAGTGCTTCTGACGGGAAACTGTCTTTTTGTAGCCCTCGTCTGGTGGCGACGCTCTATTTCTAAGTGAAACACTTTCATTTTGACTCAGAAATAATAAGCGAGGGGGGTTGCAATAAAATGTCCTGGTATTAATTTTTTGAAAAACAAATAATCAGGTGGGAACTTCTTTTCCGGACTGGTGAGCACTGAGCTGTTTGCACTAAAATCATCTTCTAGATATTGTCGCCATTTTGCAAGGGGCGGCGTCTTTGGAGAAGCTAGCGATAGCGTTATCATGTTTTTAGGTTTAAAAGTAGATAGCCAGTTGTCTGCAACCTTTGTCATCTATTACACAGTTTCATTAACTGACCCAGACAATGGACCACAAAATATTCAACTTTTGTTGCAGTTCCCACGCGAAAACTTATTTTCGTTTAACTGATGTTAATAAAAGGCAAATTTAACAACTAAGATTGCTTTACAATTTTCATCAGATAAGGGGGTGTATTCAGCCTGCACCGCTCAATTCACTCGCTTTGAGTAAAACTAATTCCAGCACAGGCCATGACATTGTTGAATCCATTCATCCCGATGAAAGGACTGTGTGTAACGGAGTATGAATTAGATTTGCGGCCTGTTTCTGTTCGCTTTGAAAACTGCTTTTCTCTATTCATGGATGCTCTGTTTATCATTCCAAAGCGTACTCTCTTCGAAAAGGTGTGAAGGATAATTGCATCGTTATTGGTACTAATAATTTTAGTAGCCAAAAGCCGCTTTCTGCTCAGAAGTATAAGCGTTGCAATATTACGCACTTGCAATATATTTTTCCCTAAGTCAACGATCGCACTAATCCGAATTCCAAAGATCACTTTTCTCGTTTTTACTCTGCACATCACCATACACGTTGATATACGAGAGGCCTCTACTCTCAAATGCTTCAAAAGGAAATTAAAAGCACATCTATTGGTTGATCAAAAATAATATCCGACAACACGACCCCCAGGAAGGGCAGCAGTATTAGTATTACTCGCCATTATACCTGTTAGTTTTTTTCTTTATATTATGAAGTGTATACATGCATATATAATATTTTAGTTGCTGAAGGGCTATTTTTTCGTGTATAAATAATCGATTACATACATACATACATACATACACCATATTAGCAACCAAAGACGGATTTCCCGGGGAGTTTAGGGGTTGTGAAACTCCCCAGTATTGGCATACCATTCGGTAAATTCTGCAGTACTTTCATACCACTTAGGCACATTCTTCAATATTTTCCTACCGTTTGGTATATTCTGCTGTATTTTCGCACCATTCGCTAGATTCTACAGTATTTACGTACTACTCGATAAGCTTCAAACTAATAGCTGTTTTTGGTAGTAATAGGATTGCTGTAATAGTCAAAGGTTAAGAGTTCTACAAGTGTGACTTCATTGTTAAGATATCTGAAGAGTGCGGTGCCCAACACCGCTCAATAATCATCACCTAAATGCGTCCCTGTCCACAAATGAATTCTGCATCCCCTGACTGACTAATTATGCGAGTGACTAATTTTTAAAGAACCCAAATGTTTATCTTTATATTAGCTCAAAGGCTTAAGTGTCCTTGACAATCAGAGAGGGGATCTTAGAGTGCCAGTCTTGGCTCCATAAGCTTAGAGCTTTGTAGTTTTGATGTGTAGGCAATTCTGAAGTATTTTTATATTGATTGTTCACATTTTCATTCTGGTTCTCACATGCCCATTCATCTTGTCCTTCCGTAATAAATAAGATGTGGGACTGAGACCCATTATTCTCCTCCGCAGCACTTGTATTTCTATGGATTTTATTTAAATTTCTGCTTCTTGCTACAGCCCCTACAACATACCAACTTTCTTGCAGTTTCACATGGGGGGCATCACACCCCCACACCCCCTATGTGGTGAATGAATACCTTCTATAATTTGAAATCTCTTCGGCCGTGAGAGAGAACTAGATTGCCACAGTTTGAATTTCCAGGAATGCATATTACTATCTGTATTTTTAGAATGGTGCGCTTACACTGCCTTCATGCTATGTTATGGTAACAACACACTAAACTATACACGCTATACTGCTTTGAAATCTCGACAGGTCTGTGGCTAGGCCCTTTAGTGCATGACCTCTGTACTGAGTTCTGTTGCTATTAGTCGAAGTGTGTGGATATTGCTGGCTAGGAGATCCACGAGTCACGATGCGACTGGCAGTGTATCGTATATAGGTATAGTGACACCCTAGACTGAATTGAGCATTCTTCAAGAATTGCGATGTATTTAGTATATTATTTACAATACAGTTTAGTGGCATAGAATATGGTACCAGAACCTTAAGTTTACTTCTTGCAAATAGCTTTTGCAGTAGAGACTTTCGTTGACTATTCTACGTCATAACCACTCAACATGGAATTTTCCATACTATGCAAAAAAATTAGGATTCTGTACACCTCATATGTTCCGTGACTTCGATGGGTATACCAACTTGTGTAGTATATAGACTCACGATCTCAATACTGAACTATGTTCACCGAAGTAATTCTTTTGCCACTTCTAAAGCATTCCCAACACGAGGTTAAACTACATTCCCAACATTGAGTATCACTCCACTTTTCGCACCTCTTTTTTGGTTGCTCCATTTTTTGGAACGGAACGGCTCTATTTGAAGTGTTCCTGTCCTGTGTGAACGCAACCCTTCAGCGTTCAACTTTACGGAACAATACGGAGCGAAGTGGAACGATTGCCTTCCCATGTGAATGGAGCCCAGGGATGGGCAGTTTTTTTCCAAGGGGTCATATTAATAATGGCTGGTTTCTCAATCGGCCAGACTGGGCCATGGTGTGCTGGCTAATTTATAATGTCATAACCAAGTATAATTTTTGCCAGTTAGGTTTGAGCTTTAATTCAGTGCAAAGTTTCATGCATTAACTAAGGAATGTGCCGATGGGGGCATGGGGGCGTCGTGCCTTCCCCCAATATTTTCAAAGTTGCAAGAAAGTTGGTCAAGAGTCAGCCCTGCTGCAAGAGAGTTGGCCACAGTATTTTCTGTGACCTTTTTTTAGTAACTGATCAATTGGTCAGAACGACTCCCCCGCCCCGACAGAAGGTGTCTCGACATATCGCTGCAGTAACTGCTGTTCTTTTTGGGATTATTTGAGTTCTGTTTTAAATTAATGAACGAATTGTTAATTCCTGAAGGACTAGTTCGTCCTAATAAACTATGTGAGTGTGCCCCTATCTATGTCTTGCTTAACTCATTCCCAAAACTTCCAACTTATTTATATAAACCACGAGGTTTATATGTATGACAACCACAGCCATAATCACGGCTCCTTCGCAATGCCGTCTCAACGATGCAATGATCGCAACATGTGATGGTTAATTCTTGAAGGACTAGTTCATCCTAATAAACTATGCGAGTGTGCCTCTACCTATATCTTGCTTAACTCATTCATAATCTTCAAACCTTATTCAATGCTGTCTCAACATAACGAATAATGTAAATTTAGTTCTTTTATAACGTTTTTAGCTAATTAAGTTATTTCGAATAGTACTCCGACCTAATCCCCGCATTCAACACTTCAAAACAACTTCTAAACCATTATTGAACTAACCAATGATGTGCTATTTCATTCTCCTTGGGTTGTAGAATGACATCATACCTCCCTCTTCTTCAGATTTTGGTATTTTTCTATTGTGCTATGACCTCGTTTTCATATTTAGCTTGATTTGGCCTTTTTATAACCTATTTAGCGTAGCGGATCTCTGAGGACCTGGGAATTCTAAATTGAGATCTTGGAAAGAAGCAGGGAAAACAAGGAATGAGGAATGCAAAGTAGTAATAATGATTGGGGAAGCAAACGTTACTCTAGAAGGAAAGCGCTGCGTTCTTGCATATGAATAGTCCTTCTTTTCCATCAGTTTTCCCAACTTTTGACTAATTATTCGAAGAGCTTTCCTAATTTTCTAGAATTTGAATTGTGTTATTTGTTCTGCAAAGAATTCCTAAAATAGGTGCAGATGCCTTCACCTTTTATATTCTCTGTTGCTTCTGGGCGGCCTTCATTGTGCCTCAAAAGTAGTTGGAAGAATTAGAGATGAGAACTTTTATAAAGTGTGGATTTCCAATGAGACAATTTATGACGCTTCTTTGCAAATGGGAAGAATGATTCAAAGATTTAATTTTCTTCTAATACCGTCCTTCATCTCTTGCCCTTCCTAGTCAATAGAGAAGTGGCTACAATTGTAAAATGAGATGATCTATTTGGATTTGTCTGTAGCTTCACGCGTATAGATATGCAGCTTATTAAGACCTTTGTATCTGCAGCGATTGTCTTAAGTATAAATCTATCACTTTACGTTGTATCCTAAAGATTAGATTTGCGCCAAGGAACTATTGGAAGCAGACGTAATTGTCTCATTCCTACCCTGTTAAATATTGTCTCATTGACACGGAGACATTACTCTTCCACCAGCTTAGCCTAGTGGGATTATAAAATGTTGCGCTTTCTTGATTCATCGACAAACCATTCCAATTGATTCTTTTTATAGCAAGACAATACTTCAGTAAATCCATCTCTTCAAGTTAATCTAATACCAGGATTTTGTATAGGGAGGGTAATCTAAGACCAGGATTTTGTATAGGGAGGGTAATCTAAGACCAGGATTTTGTGTAAGGAGGGTGCTTAGTTTAGTGGAGTACCTTATGTCCTCTTTTACACACCACAGCGTTAGCAGGGTCTTCTGAGGCTTGCGGTGTTGGAAGAACTGCAGAGAATTATGCTATTACAGTAGTGGTAATTTCTTCAATTATAACGTATTTACGCTTTGCTTTTAAGCCCTACCAACAACCTAACGCTACCATTGCAAAGAAGCTCATTGTATAAAGCGTATATTGAATGGTAGCGTTTAGTAAATACAGTGTATTCGAAGGTTGTTACTCAGATTCGATTATGCTCTACCAGAGCGTAGCCTACTCTGATTCTCCATCAACCCTGCAACGAACGCTTAGCCAACCAGATGCTAGAAAATTTATGACTGTATACTCATTGTGAAAGGGATCATTCACCCGTGTCGTAACGCCTCTAAGGGGGAGGGAATATACCCTGGTTTTTTACGCTATTGCTCATTTGCAGAGCTATAGTACGGGGTAGTGTTGTAGACGGGGAGGGGGTCTCAAACCTGTAAATGTGGCATCACACAACGGGTTGAATGGTTCCCAGATGTTACTGGAGCAACAATTATTTCACGAAGAGCATTCAGAGCTAAGCTGAGCGTTGCTTGTAGGGATAATGGACGTGTACCCAGTGTTTACATGCCATTCTGTAGCTAGCCGACGTACCTGGCATACGATAGCGGCCTTTCCTAGTTGCAGTAAAACAACGAATGCCTTGTATGTGCAATTTCTATGTTTTTATATTTTACGTATAGTGTGAAGTTTGCAATACACTGTTATGTCCACCTACATGACCTTTTGAAAGAGGCCAAATATCCTTACAAGCTAGATAAAGCTTCATCGTTCCTCTAAACTTCAACTCTCGGCCTTGTCTAGAACATCCTCAAGAACTGGTTTAAGAAATAGTATATTAAGCTCAATGAATCTTTGACATGATTGCTATAATTCTTCAAGCTTCTTTCTGTTAAGGGATGAAAGCTCTCCCAATAACTAGCTATCCTATAATCGGATTGAGGTTAACAAGGAGGTTTTGACGATCAATTAAATTTGCTATGGTTGGCAATAAGCAAAATCAGCAAAAAGAACTTTATTAAATGACTACTGTTCTACATTTGACAACACACATTCCACATTTTCAATGAACAGTGATTCTAAACCTCAAGATTTCATTTCTCATCATACAGAAGTAATAAAGTCTAATTTTTGATTCGATTTTTAAATTGTTTACTGAGAAAAATGCCTTACGTCTGAATCCAGGCATTATTGGCGTGTTCCAAGTTATTTTGCTTGGGATTTAACCTCGTAATTGCTTGATTAAGGAGTGAAAGTGACGGGCATTACTCAAACGAACGTTATTGCTTTGGTTTTGTACAATCAGCCATTAGCATCCTGGTGTGTTGGGTAACACAGTGAACTGAGAATGACACAGTGAACTGAGAATGATGTAGCTGGTTTTGGGGGTCATTCACGTAATACGTAACGTAAACCCTGCAGTAAGCCCCCGGGGGAAAATTTGCAAGAACGGATTTTTGGGTGGGGGCTTATTCGGGGATAACTTATTCGAGGGGGGCTCACTTGAGGAGGCTTATTTCAAATTTTGGTATTTTCATTTGGCAACTTCAAAGTTGACATGAAAAATGGCTTAATTTTCTCCATCAACTAAATTAAAAAACTACAAAAAGGAAACTTCGCAAACGAAATTTATTAGTCAATAACGATTTTTTCATATCATCACGAAAGTCGCGGTTCTTTTTGCTTTTTCGTACCCAGTAAAAGGAAATAATACTATATAGCTATTGTCCGGTGGGACTTTCTTGAAATTTGACATTATTTTGCAATTATGCTTCCCTCCAATAAGGCTCCATGCAGGTTATTCGGAAGGGGCTTATTTGCAAAATTTCCTTTTTAGGTGGGGCTTATTCGAGGGGGGAACTTATTTGAGGAGGGATTTCTTCGAGGATTTACTGTATATGTTTTAGAGAACTTTATAAACCCCCTCTCTCACCCATAGCTTTGATTATAACTGCCCATCTAACCTGTAAATGGTGCGGCCCTTTTTCTTGATCGATTATGAAAGACATGGACATCAGTGAGAACTTCCATGTGTAAGTGACTGGTGTACTCTTTTAAGTTTTGAATAGATGTATTTTCATTTTGATAGAAAGTTTGTTGGGGCACCAGTGCTGAAAATTTCCTAACGTTCTTATGATTCCTGTATCAAAACTTTCCTAAAGGCTTTCATTGTGAAAATTCTTGAGTTCCAATGCTTTAATCATGTATATTAATGGAAAGTGAAAAGCTCGATATATACTTGGATTAATGATAAATCGTAGGAAATACCTGAAGTGTAACTGTTGGAGAGCAGCCAGGATAACATACATAGCATTAAATACACAGATAATTCGAATGCTACGTACGTACTGTATACACTTTAGAATTGTCTTAGGTCTCGAAAATCCAGTGTTGAGCTTTCTTAACAGTTTTGGCAGTCGAGCAGTACTTTCTTCTGAACGACTTCCTTATAAAAAAAGATATCTGAGATACCGTACTTCCTCTAAAGAACGCCGCGGCTTTCTTTGAAATTCGGCGTTCAAGTGAGAGCGGCGTTCATATATGCGGTGTTCAATAGTGCGGCGTTAAGTAATGCGGTGTTCAGTAATGCAGCGTTCAATTGAGAGTGGCGTTCATGTATGCAGTGCTCAATAATGCGGCGTTCATATATGCGGTGTTCAATAATGCGGCGGTCAGTAATACGGCGTTGAATTGAGAGCGGGGTCCAATTGAGAGCGGCGTTCATTACAAACTTTAGAATAATTTCCTTTCCGAAATAAGCGTAGCGAAAACTGTGTGAAAAATGCTTTAAAATTCAGAAAATATATATTTTCACAGTATGAAAAATATCAAAGAGTGTCAATACCACTGTCTCTATCATAGCCCTGGTTCATTATATGAACTTTTTAACGCAGCGTTCATTAGAGGGTGCCGTTTATTGTAAATTTTTTGCCAGAAGTGCGGTGGTCTTTAGAGGGCGGCGTTTATCAGAACGCGGCGTTTACCAGAGGGTGGCGGTAATTAGAGTAAATATTATAGGTGAACAAGTTTCTCATGATAAATGATAGGATTGGGTTGAATGAGCGATTGGGTGAAAAGAAATTTGTAGATCCTTATTTGGCTCAGAAGCAAGTATTTGACAATCTAGAAGAAATTGAGCTCATATAACTTTATTTGCATTCAAGTAATAGGAAAAAGAATGCGCTATGAGAAAATGCTTAGCAGGGATGTTCAAATTAGTGTGAACGGGGTGGGGTTGAGGAAGCTTTTCGTGGGTGTGATTTGCTCCAAATATTACTGATCGATCCTCGGCGATATTTCAATGCTCGAGGTGGTTGCTTCCGTGGAAATAGGAATGTTGTGAATTGGGTTGATGCATATAGCACTGAGCCCTCCTGAGCCCCCTAGAAGTTACCCCTGCTCATAGGCAATTAAATTGAAGTTCAACTTATATTCGCAATTTTGTACAGCGATTTTTTACAATGGACACTTTTTACTCAAGGAGACTCTTTTTTTAGTTAAAAAGGCCGTTTTTGAAGATGACAGCCCAATCATTGCAAAGTTGTATTTACCAACTTCTGACAAAATTTCCCTTCTATAGCGTCGGGCTATTAATGTTTCAACTAGCAGGTTCCAAAAAACATGATTATGTAGATAATCCTTTGACAAATGCATACAGCTTTTCGCCAAAATAGCTGCATTTCTAGAAAACTTCTTTAATGAGTATAAGCTCTAGGCCTAAATGGATGATCAAATGATCAGGTAATGACTTTAATTTCTTTTTTTGATGATTTCTAGATGGTGTCAGTAACCGATTTTGGAACCTAGTAGTCTTCAAGAGCCACAGTTAGTGCTCACGCGGCTATTTTCTACATTATCACTCTGGAAGCTAAGTAATGGGTACGCTTATTGTGATAAACATGCGTCTTTCTCCATGTACTTCTAAGTCACATCTTCATAGTCTCGGCATTAGGCTTATAGGTTTTTTCTGTTATAATAAAGTGATTTATAAGAAAGTAATACTCAGCTGCTCAAAACGTGAAGAAAGCTCAGTACTGGATTTCTGAGACTTAGGAAAGTTTTTTAGTGTCTATGTATTTAAAATTCGATTTATCTGTGTAAAACATGTCATGCATGTGATGTTTTGCCCTCTAACAGCTTAGATTCTGTTATTTACCAAGTTTTATTATCATTTCAAGCGTACATGAAGCTTTTTCGCTTTCCATTAATGTGTATGCGTAAATTATTGGAACTCAAAATACTTTTGTTAAAAAACTCTACAAGAAAGTTTTGATACTGTAATCATGAAAAAGTTAAGAAAGTGTCAGTACTAGGTGAAAAACAACTTTCATAAAAAAAGAACGTGCATCTGGGTTTGATAGAAAGTATTGACGCGTCTTTGTCTAGTCCTGAGTAAGGGAATCAATGATGCTTATTTACAGGTCACCCTCGGAGTGATGGCCCAGTGGTAGAGCGTCTGCCTCACAACCGGTAGGTCGTGGGTTCGAGCCCCGGCCGAGTCGTACCAAAGACTTTAAAAATTGTACTCACTGCCTTCTCGTCTGGCGCTCGACATATAAGAACGGAATGGGAAAGGTAAACTCGCGGAGCTACCAGTGGACCAGCTCCCCTTTATAGCTTTCACTGCATTAGCAGAAGCGTGGCCTAGGGCTATAGAAGAGAGTTTACGCAACACGACGCGCCTGCTGACGACGAGCCAAAGAAGTCTAGAAACGAGCGCGGTCACGCCATCCTTTCACAAGCATTGGCGCGAATCTGAATATCGCGCTAGTTTCTAGACTCCTTTGGCTCGTCATGAGCAGACGCGTCGTGCTGCGTAAACTCTCTAGAAACGGAGATGGGCGCCGCCCTATGCGCCATTGGGCGCGGGAAAGGACTTTGACTTTTGACTCGTAGCTTCTGTCCTAAATCATCTCCACACTGATGAACTACTAATATCTAATATTGTCTTTATTTATATCTGGTCTGCTGCTCTGTTGGTTACTGCTACTCCGTTAGAAGAGTAGGGATATTTAGAGCACATTGGATTGTGTAGAGCGCCTTTCAAGCAGAGCTAGCGGTGGAAATCGTTCTCTTGATTATAACATGTAGCGTTGAGTCCGTGAAAGACTCTTACTCTCTTGGTTCCATTTACTATTCCATTGTGAACCCCCATTTTAAATTTCCAGGAAATTTGGCAACCTTCGACCAGGTTCGCATATGCGAGAAGTCAGTTATGCTCAATTTCCTTTTTTTCTCTTTTTGTTGTTCACGTCTATTAGAAACGTTCATTTGGTTTACAGTACAGATGTCACTGGAGCTGGTTCAAGCCAAATAGCAACTATAATTTGGTCTACGATACAATTGTCACTGTCAACTTGCATTCATATTAAGGCTGCGTTGGAATTTTATCATATATCATTTTGTTTCATCCACCAGAATGACGTTATCTGTCTGCTCCTCGTATAGAATGGTTTACCTATCAAGTGACTTTGGTTTCAGATGGCATCTTTACATCCAGTTTTATGACCCTCAGTAGCTTATTTATTACCATCTAATTGATATTAAGTCGCCTTGGAATGCCACTGTTTGTTTCGTAGGTTAGACAAAATTTCAACTGATTTAAGAATAGCGATGAGAATGTTCCACAAAGCACGGGACAAATTGGTTCTTCAGCCTTCTGATTGACTCATATTTCGGCCCTAATCCACATCTGCTTGTCCGTGTGTTTCATTTCATTTCATTTGCTGTAAAACTGAGAGGCAGTGCTTCTAGGGGTGCCTGTGCTTACCTATGGCAAATGGGGTAGGGCTTCCACCTGTTTATAAGTATGTGCTTCCACAGACATAGATTTTGCTCTTCAAATCCTCTTCTTGAAGGAAAATACTTAGTATATTTTATCCATACCTATATCAAGGTAGTGATAGGGTCTGGGGGCGTGCCCCTAGAAATAATTTCTTGAACCAAACTGTTTGCGACGTCGGAAAATGCCCATACACAGAGATGGAAATGGACATGAGCTTGAAGGGAAAGATTTCGGCATGAAGGGCTCGCCTTGCACTCCCTGGCCCCTATGGAAGAAGGCAGAGGGCCAGCTGCCTCTCCTGCCCCTCAATGTAGGCGTCTTCGAGTTTTTCAGTCCTAACCATTGAAACCTTTTGTTGTTACGGATAATTGCAGTATCAGGAGACATTGCATATAAAAGATAGTCTTATTTGAAGTGATAGTCTTACCCAGTTTCAATGGTATGTTCAGTTAGCCGGTTATTTTGTCAGTCGGTTGTCCAAAGCATTCACCAGTAGTGGCATGACCACGGGGGTATGGGAGGCAATTGGCCTCCCCCCTACTTTTGCCAAGATTGTGCTTGAGACTTCCTTAAAGTCGATGAGAAAATACGTGTGGGAAGGGGGTAGTGGCAAATCTTTAGAGAAGTAGAAGGCGTGGCCAAAATTTTTCATTTATGCCCCCCACTTTTTTAGCCCTGGCCACACCCCTGTTCAGCAGGGCAAGCGATTGACAACGACTGGCTAACAGTTGCACGGAGTATTCACAAGTATACAAATGGTAGACGTGTAGCTAATGTAGTGGATGTTTGTTTTAGCAACTTCACGACTCGCAATGAAAAGGTCGTCAGCCAATGTGTCACTAGTTTTGTTGTTCATGTCTTGTTTGATTTATTTTTGTTTCTAGGTAATAGTTCATCATATCAACTTTACCTGAAAGAGTTTCAAGCTTTGCATCCACTTGAACACCTCTGTAATGACGTAGTGTTTTTAATTTCAGTATACACACTCTCTCTATAAGTATATCCAATTGTTTGCTGAGCCTCAATATTTGTAAACTTTTTTGGTTTTGAGCTTAAGATTATTTTTTAATTATCCTTAAATGCCAGAACAATAAATATTGTATCGACGATGAAAAAGTTAATCTAAAGGAAGTATTACAACTCGAATACACAAAAATTCTAAATTTTGATAAAACTTCAGCCTCCCACTATTCTTAAATTGCATCGATTCTGGGCCTCAATATTCTGGTAAACTGTATTCTTTTAAAAGGGAGCCTATTGACTGGGTTCAAAAGGATGATACAATAAGAAAGACTAAGAGTGTACTTCCGTAAGTGAATTGAGAATTCCATGGAAGTGTAGCATATCTTATCAGGACCTAAAGTATGGAGATGTAATCAGCCGCCGAGAGAATACAGCAGAATTTTTTTTGATCTAGAAATTCACTATGGAAGGTTATTGCTAGTTTACTTTATGAGGCCCCCATACCTTGAAAGCATTTGGTGTTATAAGGCCCCTTTGACCTTGGGGCCCTGAAGGAATTGCCCCCTGCCCCCTCTCTGTGGCCCTGGGTGTAATAAGCAATTTTCAGAGTTCAGATCTAAATTTTTAAGCAGCATTGTGGACTGAACCCTAAGTCAAGGTACTGACGTAGTGATAGAAGTATAGCGTTATCAAGTTGATGAGACTACGAAAAATGCCCAAAAGCTGTCTCCTTATTGTTTTGAGCCGTTCGTAGATAATCTTAGATTCTGTTGATTAGCTTGTCTACTGGCTTTTAGACTACTTTCAGATTTAGAAAAAAGGTTCAAGTTATGTGAAGGAAATGCCAAAACTGGAAGTTTATCTGACAGATTACAGGGATAGAATCTAAATTCTAGAGCTGTACTGGATTTTTGATATATCTATTTACATACCAAATCGAATTTGCATGAAATGACGGAGATAGAGGTGAAGCTTAGAAATGAAATTAATGATAAAAGCAAATGTGGTCTGCTAAAGGATGAATGAACTTAATATAGAGATGTCACTATAAAGATTTGATGATTAACTATTTCATTGTTTTAGGGGTGTGATTCACATTTATTTACGACCTTCCAAATGAGATATCCTGGCTGAGAAAGCTTCAAGGCCTATGCCTTGGAGATTTCCTGCTCGCTTTTTACGAAATGACGAGCTATTTACAAGCTTTATTAGTTAACCTTACAGAGCATAAACGTATGGGAAAACTCTCTTTGGGCTTCCTGCATTCAAATACCTTATCCTTCGACTGAGTTTGGTATAGTATCTTGATGCATCTATGCCTTTATAGTAGTACATTTTTTGAAACTTCTCATGTATATGTTCCAATTGAAATTACAAATAAAAATATCTCTAAATACAGGTAATTTGTATCTGACTGACGAGGTTACATCAAGTTAACAAGTAGTAAGAACAAAAAAGACTCAAAAGTGCAAAGTGAAATAACATGTATCTATATTGTTTAGTAAATGAGAATATTGGGGTTATTCCAAGGCTTGTTTCTCATATAGAATATAGTGTAGGTGGATCGGATAATGATGGCTAATAATATAAATACATTGATTTAAATTTGGCTACAAAAGGAACTAGCTAAAGACTTGTTCATGCCAACTGATTTTCCTATTTGCAATGTTTATCTACACATTAAACAACAACAAGTGGATACCGTCTAATCTTTAATTCTGTTTTTAAACAGTCTATCATTTTTGGCAGATTTTGGCATGCCAGGGAGTGTGTTCCATAACATGCTTCCTCTAAATTTCAGTGAATTTAATCCGTACCTCACTGTTTTTATAATTGGCAGTGGCTCGAGGTCCTGTATTCTAAGATTAGAAGTTGTGGCCCTACGTTCGAAGAGATCCCACAGAGAGGGGAGATTTTTGAGGTTAAGCATTTGTAGACCTCCAAACGCAATGTTTGTAGATGTTTAGTACGTATTGTATGCTCATCTCTTTTTTGCAGAAGCTCCTCAAAGGTAGGCCCATAATCGTCTAACAGCACTCTCAGGGCACGTTTATGGTGTCTATTAATTTCGTTGTTTGATGATTTTCCACTAAACATCCAGATAAGTGGACAATAATTAAATTTTGATAGTAAAAAGAGCATTTTTTTGTATTCAAGGTTTGAAGCTATTCTTGAAAAAGCTTGATTTATTTGAAGCTTTTTTGCAGATTGATTGTACATGCCGGTTAAAGTTTAACAAAGAGCCAGTTGTCACACCCAATAACTTTACGCTATTATTTATCTGAACCACAATGCCAATTAGATCAATACATAATTTAATGTCATCTTATAGACTTATCAACAGTAGTTACAAATTTTTTTGGGTTTGCAACCATTTCATTGTTTTTATATTACCTAATTGCAACTTTCATATCACTCTTGATGTATGAAGCGAAGAAATCTAGGTTTTGCCCATATTCATATATTGTATCATCGTCTGCAAAGCTGCATACTTGAGATCGCTATATTTCATAGAAGAAATTAATGAATACGTTAAATAGGAAGGGTCCTAGAGCAGACCCGTGTGGAATACCTGATTTTACTTTTCTGTCATGCACCAACGGAAGTACCTATTTTCACTCTTTAGACCGTCTATGCTGAATCCGTATGCCTCCACCTTCGCTAAAAGCAAGTCATAGGCGAGACAGTCATACGTTTTTGATAAATCCATTGACACCATATCACGTACACTGGATTGGTCGATATGCATACGCATTTTCTCAATGACTCTAAACTTAAATATTGTTAGTGAAGCTTCAAGAGACCGACAGTATCAGTTTAGAATTACGTCATCCATACCAGGACCCTAAGATTCTCAACTGGATTGGTAGGGGTAGGATATGGGAATAATGAGTAAAACTGAAAATGTTGAGCATTTCTGTATAGCTACGATGTCAGTGAACTGGGGGAGCAATTTGCCCATGCATCCCACTGTCTATAGTACCAGATAAACCTTCAATTTGATTTGTGATGGGACGATGGCTCAATATTTATATACCACAATTGATGCTAAATGTGCACAAGTCCATGTCAGAATTTCGTAGCACTTTTAGTTGATTTGTATCAGGGTTGTGAACCACATTCTGACCTACCACATGCGACCCACCATGTTGTCTAATGTCGTCCGTGCTGAGGTCAAATCTCATAGAGAACGTAAAAAGTGGCCCTCAATCTGACCTAAGCCAGAAAGTGGTCCTCCATCTATAACCTGAGCTGATAAGTAGCCCTACTAGAAGAAAGGTTGGTCAACCCTGGTGTAGACTATCATTCCAACAATGTTGAGTTTGACAACGAAGTTCTTTTGAGGTTTGCAACGGCGATCTTCATAAGCATATGTGTTCTTAGTCTCTTGCCATTCAATTGCTTTGAGCAAGTGCCAGACTTTCATAATTTCTATTTGAAATCTTCCTTTATGATTGGGCAAGAATATGACATGAGTGACGACTGGCTGATCTTGGTTTGCAAGACATTATTCGATTGATTCAACATTCCTCTGCAGTTACAATTAGTTGCAAATACTTTCTTCCTTAGAGTATTACAGTTATCCATTTGTCATTGGCAAACTTTTGACGTGGAATGTGTCCAATTCTCTTGTAAATCGATCAGATAACTGAATATTCCTGCGATTCATATTTGACCTTAGTTCCACATTCTATTGATTATGTTCCTGAATGCCGAAACCAAATGTTTTTAATTACATGTTCATCAGATTAGATTTATTAGAGCAGCCACATTCAGGTAGTATGACTCACTTACCTGCAAAATAAAGAATTAATTCTCTCTAATCCCACAGCAGATAGTATCAGATTGACTTTTAGTGGTTTTTTAAAGACAACCCTGAAAACTGCTGGTTCTCTATTTAGAGAGCTCACGAGCTCTCTAGGTAGGTAAACAGCAATCATGGGGAACAGCAAGCACATAATTCCAACGAGTTGGAATTAAAGGCCTTAAGTTCATAGTTTTCGTACCTTGCAAATGAAACTTCTCTTCATTTTAAAGTCAATGGAATTGTGAATTCTTGAGGTGACTATTCTATTAGAGCAGTTATCAGTTCTATTAGAGGAGAAGGAAGTATGCAGGGATGGGTTTTAAGAGGTAATTATTGGGAGGTATCACACTATGAAGGGTACTTCAGCCATGAATTTAGAAACAACCCTATGACTAAAACATACAGTTGAAATTTTAAAGGTTACCGAATGGTACGAAAATATTGCAGAATTTACCAAATCGTACGAAACATTGCAGAGTTTTTATCGAATGTTACGAAGGTATTGGGGAGTGTCACATATACCCGGAGTAAAGCCTTATTTGGTAGCATGAATACGGTTGATAGCAAAATGTAGGGAAGTTGGTTAAAATTCTTCTCATAAAGTATTAATCTCAACATTGGATTGAGTGAAAATATGACCAGATGCAGAAGAATAACGAAGGGTTGAAAGTAATTAATGATAACTGTTAGAAAATGTATGCTAAAGCACCTGGTTGGAAGAACAACGAAAACTTCCGGAGTGATGCAAGTGAGAAGAATAGGCGGTAGTGATAGTTCAGAAAGTGTATTTAGACGTCCTCATACACCGTGGGGTTATAAGAATACAGTCAAGGCAGATTTTCAACCACAACGAATGAATGGTCTGTCTATATTCAGACGTCTGTATGTGCCGCTCCAATAGCTTATCTACCAAGAACTCCTCAGATTTGAAATCCAATTTTTATCACTGTTCTTCCTTTATTTCTCTGATTAGCGTGTAGATAGCAATGAAAATGTATTTAGTAGTCGGGTGAACCTTTGGGCTAATAATTGACAAATCATTGGCAAATTCCCGGGCGGGGCATAATTGTTTTCAGAAGGACAAGCGATTTTTTTCTCTTTCTTGGCAAACAATTTTTTAATGATTCTATATTACAAACGGTGTTTTAGGCAAATGTGTTGACATTCTCAAAGGAAAGTTAGTGTTTAAGCAATTTCTTTCTCGTCATATTTTATTGCAGACACTTCCTATCTTCTTCTTCTCTTATGCAAGCAATCTTTTAGCGATTTTTAGATGCCCCACTAAGCAATCTGCTGATGGCTTTTCGCTGATCTTAAGTCGATGACACTCTCTTGGACCTTGACTTTGATGTCGATGACATCATACTATCTGCAGCTGAAGCACTTAGAGGCACTGCTTCTTTCAGAAAATTCGCTTGCAGAATTTTCCACACAGGCAGCAATATTGTCTTCCCCCCGAGTGCCTAATAAAGAGTTTTAATACCTCAGAGATTGGAAAGCTGTCTGGTAGTTAATTAACGGGGCAGTTGGAAAATTTCGTAACACGGAGTAGATGTGTGTATAGTAGAGGGAGCAATGACTGTTGGTATATGTATATGTATATGTAATACATATACATAATATATATCTAATAAAGTATGGTATATGTAATACATGTTTGAATATATCTAGATGCATGTAGCATAGGTGCTAAACTTGATTGGCTAACAAAGGAATCACCATCGAAGTATCACGCTTCTCTAACGAATTCTTGCAACATTATTGGCAGGAATCCTTCGATGGTGATTTCTTTGTTAGCCAATCAAGATTTGACACCTATGCTGATGCATGTATGCCTATTATTAGGCGAGTTTTCAAAATCACCTTTGCAAGATTTTGGAGGTTGTAATCGTCAATGTGCGAGTAATGGACGGGTTTGCCCCATACGTGTACCTCGAGCGCGCTATAAACCCACGCTCCCATATCATCCTAGGGACACGAACACGTCCTTGTCATTTCTGGCTTCAGCATGAATGGGTGGACGTGAAGTATTTACATTGAATGTGTCAATTGTAACAGTGGCCAGTCAGTTCATTCATGTTTTACATTCTTTGCAATCCCGAGATTATGTTGCCACGCCTTGGAAAATCGAGTAGGCACTGAATTTGGGTCAGATGATATACAACCTGATAAGTTACTTAATTTAAAAACTTCTACGTGACATGCTAAGATAGCTTTCCACGGGACGATTCCATTTGGAACAGTAGCAATTAGGTATGAATAGGCCTTGCATTTCCACGAGACTGGTTCCATTTGTAACTCATACTCGAAAACTGCGCAGGAGATATCTGCCTAATAGGTGTGCAAGAAAACAATAGAAGAGCAGAAGAAGTGCGCCAATCACTATTCTCCGAGCTTTGTTTACTTTGTATCCAGACCCATTTGAAACCGCTCCACCCATTTCCACAAGTGCGGTTCTATTTGGGACCTATTCGAAAGCAGACCCTGTTGGAACTGATTATCAGTCCCAAATGGAACTGTTCCAAGCAATCCCGTGGAAATGTGAGGCCTATCCGAACCAGGAATGCCACGTTTCCAATTGGAACCGGTCCTGTGGAAACGCTGCGTAAGTTAAATATATTCCAGTTTCTTGTTTCCTGTATGTCATGCAATACCAGCATGTTGCTTTTCTGTTTTAAAAGGCTTCAGATTGCTTTCAGTGCCTGTTGTGTCCCTCCTTGTAGTTGATGCGATGAAGGAAATTTGTCACGATTAAATGATTGGAGAAATGTGCACCACATGGATATATTGGTCTTAAATAGTGATATACTTCATGCAATAGAACAGAGTCCCCTAGGCAAATTTCTCTTATCATAAAGAATTCAAATGATTTTTGTAATTTATTGTTGTGTACATTGGGTTGCATTCTTGCTGATGGCATATTTCTCGAGCAGCGCTGTTGCAGCTTGAACAACCTCAGAATTGCATTGGCTTGTTCAAAAGACATATCATTACATCAATTTGGCCACAGGCTGGAGGCACATTGTTTCAGCTTTTCAAAAATTTGCTGATAGGTGTCTTCTTATAACCTCTCTTAGCGGGACGAGCGGTAAACTCCTCATTAGGGAGTAATTGTAGAAACAGATAATTGTCTGTACGTGGTCTGTGAATTCCTAATGGATGATTTCCTCTTGTTAATATAGTTTAAATAGTGTGAAGAATTAATATGGTTCGATCATGAACACGTATTCTTTCGTCATTTGATGAAATGTGATCACTGGTGAACAAATGTGGAATTCACAGCCTTCGTGAATTATGGCCTAGCCGTTAACTTCCGTTCATTTCATTTGTACTTTCTGGCACAAAACCTATTTTTTCATCATTTTTGCTGTTACAGCATGTCATGTTAGTGTTTTTATACTTGCTGCAAACAAATGAAAAATATTAAATGTCATTCATCAAAGGTAGGAGTTGATTAATGAAAGTCTTAATCACTAGACGTCACCCTTTAATGTTCTGGTGGTTGTTCAATAGTTGTTAATTTATTTCTTTGTAGGAAACCAAAAGGCTGTGATTCAATCAGCAATTCGTCACTGGGAAGTGAATACCTGTTTAAGTTTCGTTAACAGGAAAAACGAAGAAGAATACGCTGTATTCCAAAATGAAGGCAGCTGTGGGTAAGGTTTCTGTTCCTGACCACTTGGGACGACTACTTGCTTTACTTTCTCTTTTGTTTTCAGAACATTTCAAACAATGCAGCTAGGTCTATGTTTGTCTGCTTTAGGTTTTGTAGCGTTATTGGTCGTTTCATTGAAGAAAGAGAGGAGGTGGGGTGGGAGGGAGGGAAGGAAGTAAGGAAGGAGGGAGGGAGAAGTGCATAGTGAGAAATGGAATGAGAAGTATAGGGAATGAATGGGTTTATGCACATTCGCCCTCAAAATTCGGCTTTCCAACCGTCCACACAGACAATACCCATTCGAATCAACAGAAATATGAAAGGTTAAAAATCTGTACCTTACAAACGCGGGCGGGGCACCACAGATAGGGGAAAGTGAGTTTTAACAGGCTACGCC
Organism: Cassiopea andromeda; assembly: GCA_018155075.1. Lineage (NCBI taxonomy): Eukaryota > Metazoa > Cnidaria > Scyphozoa > Rhizostomeae > Cassiopeidae > Cassiopea > Cassiopea andromeda. The sequence goes on from WIPJ01000447.1 coordinate 1,324,262, forward strand.
TTTTATTGACCATGTTGATAGGTTGCAACACCCATTTTGCTGCAAAGAATTTCAACATTTTACTATTCGAATTAGAGAATCGATGTTGGAGAGAACAGTGAACCTGTTCCCCAGTCCCCACTGTTGTGTCACCACTGCCTAAAATACATGATTTACTATTTTATTCCAGTATTTTTTATAGGATCAACTTTCCTTGAAATTGAGATAAGCCCAGAATCTTAGTTTAGTATGTTTAGTTGTGCAGCAGTGACAACCATTTATGGGTGAGGGGGCTAAAGGCCTTTTGAATGTTGCATATGAAGTCACGAAGAAGTGTATTTGCTTGTAGAGAAAGTATATTTGGGGCGAGTTTCCTTTGGCCTCCTAAGAGTCAGCCACTGCCGTGAACATTTATTTGTAAAGCCATCTCAGTTTCTTCTGTATCTTTCCTGTGAGTTTCAGAGTGAGAAAACAAGGGCGAAATCAAGTGCCATTTAATACTGCCCTCTGAAGAACGCCGCACTTCTTGCCAAATCTTTGCTAACGAAAACATACCCGTAGGAAATGGGACATTTGATTCGCAGTGTCTATTGGCAGAATAATGGTTATGAGCATGCGTGGATTTACTCATGATACTTACACAATGACTGCTTTACAATGATGTTCGCTGCATCCAAATTGAAATATTTCTTATGAAGAATACCAAAGCGTTTGTTGTTGAAAGAAAGGTTTTCCTCATTGAGCTCGTTTACTTTACAATCGTTTGTTTGTGATATGAAAAGTACTTGCTGAGTAGATTTCAAACTTGATGCATTCGAAACGCGTTTTACCGGCTTGCAAACTTTAGGCCAATTTTGACTAAACTTTTATCATCGCAGGAAAGTGTTTTTATCTTACATCAAACTTTTATGCAAACTTGTTTACTTCAGAGTAACCTGAGAAACCGAACTGAAAATGCTGTAGCGATAATTTTTGCTTCATTTGACCTACTGCAATGTAGCATTTTATTAGTCTCCACCTTTAAGGTTAACCGATGCTTTGAAGCTTCCACTAGAAGTTTCAATATCGGATTATTGGCAAAAGAAGGGACCACCTTAGATGTTGTATTTACAATTAGATGTTGTCGAGATTAGAATTTCTCATATCTGATGTCTATCGCAGTTGAAGTCTGTTAATGACCGTTTCTCAATCAAACAACCCAAATGTTTAATTGCTGTGAATCGGTGGTTTTGTTGTATCGATATAGACCTATAATACTTGTCAGCTTCTGGTTATCTTGATGTATAAAGCTTTGAATGTTAGCCTTACGATATTACTAAACAGGCTCTCTGCTTCCAACCTGGACGTTCCTTAATTCTTCGTCAAATCCAGCCTCAGATGAGCATAGGCGCCAAATTTTGATTGGCTAACAAAGGAATCACCATTGAAGGAACACGCTTTTCGAACGAATTCTTGCAACTTTATTGGCAGGAATCCTTCGATGGTGATTCCTTTGTTAGCCAATCAAGATCTGACGCCTATGCTGCCTCAGATGTCCCTTAATTGTTGCCTAAAATCCTTGAAATTTCCATTTCCAATAGCAACCCAGATTGCTCAACTGTAAGACAAGAATTAGAATTTTTAGGTTCTGTGAAGCATGTTTGTATTTATTTTCTGATTAGGTTTTAGTTTTGATAAGGAATTCTCTTGTAGAAACCGTTTTTTCACGTTTACTATTGAAACTTAGCACTGCATATGCTCCCTCTCTTTGGTATTGTATAGCGTGGGAGTGTTAGTAGATAAGACTGATGCGCCTTGTGAAATTATGCCTCATAGACGCCTACAATTGCACCAGAATGAGGACTTGATTACAACAGATATACAGTCTGGTAGCCATACACCATTGCGAGACTGCCCGTTTTGTTTTGGATCGATTCTGTACTCTGAAAGTGAATTGTATTGAATTCTACAACTCCTAAATTTTGAGTAAAGATCTTAGCTATATGATGCTATGTTTCTAAAACCAGTGTAATATGAGATATCTGATAGATGCATTTGTTCAAGTATGCTAAAGAAGTGTGGGCTTATAGTCAATTTCTCTCCTTCCCACGCACAGCTGTTGTTCATACGTCGGCCGAATGGGCGATGGTCTAGGCCAAGGAGTAAACCTGGCTGAAAGCTGCATAAGAAATGGAACAATAGCACACGAAATTGGTCATCTTATTGGATTCTGGCATGAGCACACACGGCCGGATCGTGACCGATACGTTCAGATACATAAGAGTAACGTGCTGGCAGGTAAATCATTTGACTCATGGCTTTGTAGCGTCATGTTTGTTGCATATGTAAGCTTACTTTCCTTTCGATGTAGTCATTTATTTGTGTATTTAATGCTCCTAGTAGCTCGTTGTCTTACTCTTTTTCTTTCTCGATTTTACCTCCGTTTCCCCCAATTCCTTGGAGCTTGGAGGGTGCCTTTAAGAGGACTTTAGTTTTGGCACGAGCATTTAGGACCGGATGCCCTTCTTGACGTCACCAATGCCCTGCGATGCGCCTTGAACCCAGGACCATGTTGGTCTTAGTCGAGTGCATTACCGCTAGGCCACGGCTGCTCTAGCTAGTTGTGTTACTCTCTCCGTTATATATCAGTAATCCATTAGCATTCTAATTCGTTCACTTACTCATTCCATATTCCACTAGGATTATTGTAATCCATTAGGCCCCTTAAAAAACCTTATCTTGTTTCGAAAATTTTTAGACGGGGGTGAGCGCTTCTTGTTCTTATTTTTTTATTATTCTCTGCATAAGGGATTACAGTATGCCATGCTTTGCATGATTGTATTATTCCTCAGTAATTTAACGCTATGTTTCGAATATAAATACTGTTATAGGGATTTGTGCTTTAAAATGCAATGAGCAAAAGATTCTACCTTATCCCTTTAATTTTGCTGGAGAATTTAGTGTGGTAATGCGATCACATTCTTCGGAGGAGGGTTTCAACTGACACTCAAAACGTCTAATTGCAAATGCAATACTATTAATTTTCCATGATGCAATATTTATCAAGACAAATATAAAAAACAGAATGTAAAAAATAGAAATAAAATGTTGACTCAGAAGGAAAAAGTGACGCGCGCGGGGATGATAAACTAATGTATTTTTAAGGGGTCTCATTTTGTGTTCAACGTTTATTGTAAGCAATAATTGCTAGGATCTCCAAAATTTGCTTGTTTTTGTTCTTGCTGTTAAGCCTCATAAAGTCATTTTATTCAATATGGCGTTATGCCTCAAATTCCTTCCACTGTACTGCACTATGCTATAGATTTGTTCACTCTATTAACTAGCTGTATTGTCCTTGTAGAATTTACCCAACAGTTTACATACAGGTATAATCAAACTTGCTTTTCCCTGATCTCAATTCAGGAGAACTGAAGAACTTCAGGAAGCTAAGCCGATTAGAAGTGAATTCCTTCGATGTCCCATATGACTTCGGAAGCATCATGCACTATGCAAAAACTACATTTTCAAAGAATGGTTATGACATCACGATCAGGCCAGTTCCAGGACTTTATAACAAGGAGATAGGCCAACGTTTGCGGCTCAGTCCACTTGATATCCTTCAAGCCAACCGACTTTACAACTGTCCATGTAGGTGCAAAAATTTTCCTTTGTTGTAAATCGAGAATAAATGTTTGTGATATAAAAGAGAATTTCCATATCTGAAGAATAGCAGAAATTCGGATGCAAACTTAGTATGCTTGAAGGCTAGGAGTGGCTTTACACTTTTACCCAAAGCAGAACTAAAGTTGAACCTGAATCAAGTGATAGTTACATAAGGTTTGCTCTCTGGTACGTGACAGTTTCATAAGTTGTGTCATAAGACAATGAAATTTTACTCTCGTTATAATGAAGTCGTGCCCAGGACACTTGAGAAAGACATGCTTTGTTCTTTATCATTATTGCGAATTCGATTGCGTATGTTAAGTGTGAAAGAGTGGTTCCGTATTCATCGCTTTATCTTCTACATCATGCGTAATCGGAGATACTAAGGTACGCACAGAGAGCTTCACAAAATCCCTTGAGATCTCCCTTTAGCTTAAATTTCTTTTACTAACCAGTGCCTAATGCGTGCAGCGTCCACACTATGCAGATAGGTGTAGGGGCTTAACTTCAACATATTTTCGGGAGGTGACAGAGGCTTGCCCTATGACCTTTTGCCCTATGACCTTTTGTTCTGTGACCTTTTGTGTTTAGTAACAGTAGTTGAGCAATTGGTCCTGGGTCCCGTAAGTTGCCCTACATAAAGCATTGTACTGTCTCTTTTGCCCAGCTACATGGCAAACTTTCAAGGTTGGAGGTTTACTCAACCCCCCATACTCTCCATAGATTTCGTCCTTGGATAGGCGTACTTACGTTTTTGTAGTTTTAGTTTCATTTGTGAACCGCCACAGGGTTACTATATATTTCCATGCTCCATGTGGCGTGGTCCTGTAAGTCTTGTGTTGATTGTAAATTTTTATGAAAATGAAGAAAAAAAGACATTCAAGTGGTCAATAGAGGCAGTTGCACTTTAATACGCTATATAAAAACTTAAATCTTATGGGCTTCTATTGCAAATTTTTCCATGTAGTTTGCCGAGTGAACATTTTAAAGTTGTTATTTAGCATACACATAGCAGATGCTGTGCCCTAGTTTTAACTTCCAAAATGTTCTGTGTCTCTTGTGTCATTTTTGAATACCAATTTACCATTATTAATCAAATGAACAATGAGCATATCTAGCCCTTTGGATGTGTCCAGAAGACGTGAAATAATTTTATACATGGTATTTAGAAGGAACAGAAGATATGTATGTATATATGTATATAACAAAAGTTCATTCACTCTAATTTCAAGTAACGTAGGAATCTTCCAACTCCAGTACATCATAATTTATTTGCTGCTTAATTCATTATTTTTACAGCTTGCGGCAGGACATTGACAGATTCAAGTGGAAACTTCTCATTTTTAACGTCAAAAATTCCTAATCTTGAACCACAGACGTGTGTTTGGCGAGTGTTTTGGACGGCCGGAGAGGGATTGCTTCTAAGACTGAAATATGTCAACTTCAAATTTGGTTGTAGAAGAACTTACTTAGAAATAAGAGATGGAAAGCACTCAAAATCTCCACTGATCGGAAGATACTGCAGAGATAAACCACCACCAAAAGCTTTAAGTTTGTCAAAATCGAGCTTGTGGCTTAAATTTCATTACGGATATAGATACTACGTGCCTAAAAGGCATCCTGTGGGATTTATTGCCGAATATACTGGTGAGTCATTTTTGGTCCTTTAGCACCATATTTGAGGACTGCTTGACAGGTGCGAAAATTTCAATTCCGCTTTGGAATTGCTTCAAGTTTCATTCTCAGAGAATTTATAGATTTTTGGAAATTTTTGAAGGATTTAATTTGTTTTACAAGCTTAAAAGATTTAGATAGATTTTCGAAACTTAGGATTTCCTAAGATCCTTTAGAGATTTTTGAAAATTTCACACCGACATGTACGCTATTTTTTCAGTAACTTGCCCTTTGTATTCATTTGTAAGGAAAATATAAACAGCTATGATTTTGCGTGTACTGTGACGCAGAGGTGATGTACCTAATGATGATGAACTTACCGACGTTTTGGAATTGTTTACATACCTTGTCCTTCGAGATATATTTTATTTATATTTTCATTTCCACCTTCCATTGTCCCTTGCATGTTCATACTTTCTGCATTTAGGAATTTTCATCAATGTTTAAAATTTCAGTTTCATGTGGAGGCATAATTGAAGCAGAGAAAGGCGAGCTTATGTCTCCTGGTTACCCTGGTAATTATAAAGCAAACAAGAAGTGTCAATGGGATATTACTGTTCCAAAGGTAAGGAAAATATGGAGCCTTCTGACTACCCCTCCCAGATTGTAGTGTGAGTTTTAGATACAGTTAACTCCATTTGATTGCAGTTTGGATGTTTAAAAGAGTAGCCCTTCAGTCAGTGCGGTTTTTTAGGGGCCTCTATTCACGATAGAGTACAATGCAGAAAGTTACACTGACGTTTTAGAAGCCCAGCTATAATATATATATATATATATA